>CP139506.1:118665904-119160904 GCA_021014915.2 Artemisia tridentata subsp. tridentata
GATCACTTTCTTTGATCATTTAGTGAGTTTTAGTTTGTTTTAGAGTGATCCAATCATCCATTTAAGTGATCACCTTCATTCCTCTATTAGTGTAAGAGAAGAACACATCGTATCACAAAGATACAAAGTGTTATACTGTTAGTGTAGTGCACTCGTAACATTCATTACGTACTTGTTGTATCTTGATATACATCAGGTTGTCTCTCATCTTATTTAGTTAGCTCGTGTAGATCATTGTGATCTTGTAGAGATCGGAGAGATCTTGTGTAGCTTGTGTTGATAGTGAGTAGATCAGGTAGATCGTGTGAAGATAAAGTAGATCGGGTAGATCGTGAGTAGATCGGGTAGATCGAGTGTTGTAACACCCCCAAATCAGAATGCAGCGGAAGTGATATTTGGGGTGCTACGTATTGGAATCACAACACAAGTAATAGAGAACGGATTATCTAATCCGTTTTAAAGTTTCATTTATCAAAACATAAGTTTTACATAGTTATGAATGCGGAAAACAAGGCCCAAAATAGTTTTAAGTTGTCCCATATTACAAAACATTGGTTATGAGTGTTATGTGTACACTCCAAAAGTGTGCCTATGCCTCTGCCAAGCGCTGCCTTGCATTATCTTACATAAAACAATTAAACACCTGAGAAAAATATGTTAAAAAGTCAGCAAAAAGCTGGTGAGTTCATAGGTTTACATAAAACAGTAAAGTTGGACCAATAAGTTTACGAGTTAACATTATAATGTGCATAATGTTATACGAAAGTCTACTAGTTAACATTATAATGAGCATAATGTTATACAAAAGTCTACTACGCTGCGCTAAGTTCCATGTTACCGAAGCTACGACAGATAAAGCGTGCAAAGTGTAGTCACGTAACGAATGAGGCGTGCAAAATGTAGTCACGTAATATGCAAAATGTAGTCATGAAATGAATGAGGCGTGCAAAATGTAGTCACGTAATATGCAAAATGTAGCCACGTTACGAATGAGGCGTGCAAAATGTTGTCACGTAATGAATAACGCATAAGTTTATTTTGGTCCATAAAAGAGTTTGCATGTTTCTCACCCCAATTTTTGCAAAGCAAAGTAAATTTAAAGTGTTGGGCTATAAACTCACAGTAATATGTAAAAGTTTATAGTAAAAGCAAGTAGTTGACCATGTATCTCCCCCCAAAGAGTTTATAAAGTAACTAAAGGAGTAAAAGTGGGGCTATGACTCGCCTCAGAAAATAGTCATCTGAAATGAAAAGTCAAATAGTAGCAGTGTGTGGCACCAACACACGACCTAAATTAGTATGACAATTCTTAGTTTACAATTTTGTATATTCACGACTCAAAGTGTTTAAACAAGTTTAAGTGTTTACAAGTGGTTGTGTTTGATGTTGCTTGTGTGTCGTGTATGCAATTTATAAAATGTTATATCACCCGTACATGTTTGTTTGCAAGTTTAGTTATAAAATAACGTTACTTTGGAAATTCTTAGAAATAGTCAAAATAATACATTTTGGGATTTTTAGCAAGTATGTATCGTAACTACGATATGAATGTTTCGGTAATATATATTTGGAAAAGTTTCCGACTCGACTAAAGTATGTAACCAAAACACCACCACTTTCGTTTATGACATTTTATCCGAAACCGCACCTAAAGTGTCCAAAGTTCATATCTAAAAATAAAAACAATTTACTATTCACTAATAGAAAGCTGTTAAAATAATATTTTTCGTCGGTATCTTTGTTGAGTCATAACTTCTTCGTTATAGCTCGGTTTTTAAAGTTCTACCTATCCCCGCGAAGATATTTAAAAGTGCTAACACATTTTAAGGACTCGGGGACTCGGTTTATCTTTTAAAGCTTAGTTTTACCATGATAAAAATCTGGACAGCAAACTATTTATTTTTCTGAAGAATAGTTATCGATAATATATTTAGAAAACTCGTATTATATTTGTTATAAATCCATTTTTATCCATTCAAACGACCACGTTTTCGTCAGAAAATCTATTTTCTATTTCTTTAACTAAATCCATGTAAAAATAACTTTATTTTCTAAGAATTAGAAATTTGGGCAGCGCTTCCGCATATATTTTTCAATAATCCATTTTCTAGACTAAAATCCCTTCAAATCAACTCCAAATATATCCTAATCTCTTCCACCAATTCTTCAACAATTTATATAGTTCCAAAATAAAATAAAATCATGATAAAATCTCACAAACATGTATATAGGTGATGAAATGAGTTTAAATAAATATTTAACCTAGTAAATGCTAAAATGAGCATAAGGAATGTATAAAAATACATAAGTAATAGTATAAAAATGGTTTTTAATCTTACTTAAATATGATGGGTTTGTGATAGGAACTTGAAAAATAGAACCCAAGTATAACCCCAAAACCTTTTGTAACTAGTTTATAAACCCGAATAAGCACTAAATAAACACTTTTTAGCAAAAACCAAATATTTCTTCCTTGTTTTTCCACCTTGGCCGAATATATGGAGAGAAAAGAGAGTGTTTTTGTGAATTTTACAAGTAACCAAATGAGCTAGTTTTTATCTTCTATTTATAGTGCCAAAAAGGACATTTTGGTAATTTAATAAAAGGGTAAAATGGTAAATACAAGTGATTGGTAAAAAGTCAAGATAGGTATGGTGGTGATGGGGGGTATGGCTTGAGAATGGAAGGAATGGGGGGAAGCATGGGCTTGCATTAATTGTTGGATGATTTTGTGTCTAAAATCTTAGATTTAGTAATATTAAATGTTAGATATTTATTATTTATGTATTGAGTTAGCTAGAAATAAATTTTAGCGGAACAAAATAGAGTGTAATAAAGTTATAAAAATTATGGAAATGTATCTTGTATAAGTATCGGGTGTTTAAAATAAGTATTATAAGAACATTTTTATGGACTCAAACATGAGTTAAATTAATTATTGCCATAGCTAATTGAGTGATGGTACGCGTGCGTTGTCGTTTTTTTTTGAAAAATTCTCATTTTTAAAATTAAATTGTCAATAAGTGTCAGAAAATAAATAATGTGCATTTTTCGATAAAAACAAATATTTTTACTATTAAAATAATAGTATGGAAAATTACCATTTGTCACAGCCTCCCAGCCTTATTTGAATGTCGTCCCGACATTCAATTCGTGTTACCAGATGAAGATGCGAAAAGATGAGGATATTTGGCCTTGAATTCGTCTTCACGTTCCCACGTGAATTCAGGGCCTCTTCGGGAGTTCCAACGAACTTTGACAATCGGGATTCGACTATGTTTGAATCTCTTGACCTCTCGGTCCATGATTTCAGCAGGTTCTTCGATAAAGTGTAGTCGATTGTTAATCTCGATTTCTTCCAGAGGAATAGCAAGAGTTTCCTCGGACAAGCATTTCTTTAGATTGCATACATGAAAGACATTATGCACATTGTTTTGTTCTTGTGGTAACTCAAGTCGGTAAGCTACCGGTCTGATTCTTTCCAGAATTTCGAAAGGTCCAATGTAACAAGGATTTAGCTTTCCATGTTTGCCAAAGCGTATCACGCCTTTCCCTGGTGAAACTTTCAGCATAACTCTATCCCCTACTTGGAACTCAAGAGGCTTATGTCTCTTGTCAACATAGCTTTTTTGTCTGACTTGTGCAGCTTGCATCCTGTTGCGAATTTGCACAATCTTTTCGGTTGTCTCATGGACGAGTTTGGGACCTGTGAGTTGACTGTCTCCCACCTCGGTCCAACAAATGGGTGATCGGCACTTACGTCCATAAAGTGCCTCGAATGGTGCAACTTTTATACTTGTATGATAGCTGTTGTTGTACAAGAATTCGACTAGGGGCAAATGTCTGTCCCATCCCTTGCCGAAGTCAATAACACAAGCTCGGAGCATGTCCTCCAAAGTTTGAATGGTTCTTTCGCTTTGGTCGTCTGTTTGGGGATGATAAGCTGTACTCATGTCGAGTTTAGTCCCCAAAGCTTTCTGGAGTGACTGCCAAAAGTTTGTGTTGACATAAATAATGCCTAAAAACATTATCAATATTTATTCATATCTCTATGTTTTGATAATCACAAAATGTAAACTCATTAAAACATAAACTTATAAAATAAACAAGTACTTAGTTGTAAATATTCACTTCTACAACTAAAATCACTTAAGGTATGAATGAACTAATGCTTAATGCATTATATGATCAAAGGAACATTTTCTTAATAACTAGATTTTTTATAAAATGTCAAAAACATTTTATATCTTTTAGAAAAACATTTTTGGTAATAAATAAAAAGGTTTAATTCATTATAAATTTATGAATTTAAATTTTTAACCAAAATCAGTAAAAATGTTCCAGAAAAACCTTCCCCACAAAAAGACAAAACTGGGCAACGGTTGGCTTGGTCGGCCCCCTTAATTTTGCTAGGCGGCCCCCTTAAAATTAAGGGGACCGCCCCCCTATTTAAGGGGGCCGGCCACGCTCCTCTAGCTTCCAGCTGTCCAGTTTTTTGCCTATAAATACCAGCCTTCCCCTGGATTTTTACTTACCTTTTGCACACTAAAACTTTCTGTTCAAAACTCTTTCTAATCCTTGTAAATTCTTTCTAAAAACCTTTGATCATATCTTCTTAAGCTTTGGTTTCCAAGTGATCCAAGCTTCCTCCATTCAAGTGCAAGAGAAGAATACTCCTTCAACAACTAGAGAAGAAGTATTGCAACTTAGATACCTAAGTTGTTTGTGTCATCATACATTTGTATATAAGTTATGTATTGTTGTTAGATAGTTGTGTGAATAATTGTTTGGGATAGGTTAGAGTGTTAATAGTGAAGTTGTGAAGTTAAGGTGTGTTAGAAGTAAAGGTGTGAAGAAGTAGAAGTGTACATAGGTTGTGAAGAAGGTGTGAAGTCATAGTAAATAAGTTGTGAAGAAGTCGTGAAGAAGTCGTGGAGAAGTCGTGAAGAAGTCGTGAAGAAGAAGGTGTGATTAAGTCGTGTATAAGTTGTGAGATTGGTTCTAGCTACGATTAGAACCCGACATCTAGCTTTGTGTCGTTAAGCCGGTGTAAGCTTATTTATATTTACTTATATATATATTGTTCATATTGTTCAAGAGTTGAGATCACATAAATTCGAATCTAAGTTTTAAAAAGTAAACAAAGTTTTCACAATAAAAATTAAAAAGACATAAAACTATTCAACCCCCCTTCTAGTTTTCCACAATTGGTATCAAGAGCCACGTCAAACAAGATTTTTAAAATTAACTGTATTTTAAAACTTGAAACGATCTATGGAATCTGAAAAATATTTAGAAGGGCAATCCATGCAAAGACCACCACTATTTGAAAGTAATGGTTTTCTTTATTGGAAAAATAGGTTCGAAACTTATGTGAAATCAAAAGATCTTGATCTTTGGCATGTTATTACCTATGGTGATTTTCCCCCTATTCAATATAATCCCCTAACTAAAATAGATGAAATTGTACCTTTTGAAAAACAAAATGATGATTTAAAAAAGAAACTAGCAAAAAATAATGAAGCTAAAATGGTAATTTATAATGCGTTACCACGCAAAGAATATGAAAGAATTTTTATGTGTCAAACCGCAAAAGAGATTTGGGATTCTTTACTAATCACTCGCCAAGGTAATAGTCAAGTCAAAGATAATAAAATAGATCTTCTTGTTCAACAATATGAACAATTTACAATTCCTGAAGAGGAATCTATTGATAATGCATTTGCTAAATTTAACACAATCATCACAAGTTTAAAAGCACTTGATGAGACTTTTTCTAGCAAAAATTGTGTAAGGAAATTTCTTAGGGCATTACATCCGAAATGGCGCGTGAAGGTCACGGCGATTGAAGAGTCAAAGAACTTGATGACATTATCACTTGATGAACTTATTGGCAACTTGAAGGTTCATGAAGAAATTATAAAGAGGGACTCGGAAACGGTCAAGAGCAAGAAAGATCAAATCAAGTCTCTCGAGCTAAAAGCCAAAAAGGAACTTAGTGATGACGATGATTCAAGTGACGATAGTGAAGACGAAGAATATGCAATGGCCGTAAGAGAATTCAAGAAATTCTTCAAGAGACGAGGAAGATTCACGAGACAACCGCGAGATGAAAGAAGATCGCTTCAAAGAAATAGAAATGATAACTACGGGAAAAGAAAGTGCTTTAGATGTGGAAGCCAAAACCATCTCATTGGCGAATGTCCAAAGCCACCGGGTTATGATTACGAAAGCGCATTTGTTATTGGAACATGGAGCGATAGCGACAAAGATGAAGCGGACAAAGCAAAAGACGAAAAGTGCCTTGTAGCTCAAGCCACCGATGAAATATGTCTAGGGATAAATTTGGAGCCCGACGAATGGATTAAGGATAGTGGATGCTTGAAGCACATGACGGGAAACCGGAAGCTATTCTCCTTCTACAAGGCATACAACGGAGGTAATGTTATTTTCGGTAGTGATTTTCGTGGAAAAATCATTGGCAAAGGTACAATCTCTCAAGACTCCCTAACTATTGAAAATGTTGAGCATGTAGATAATTTAACATATAACTTGCTTAGTATAGGACAAATATGAGATAATAAGTGTAGGGTTACTTTTACAAGTAAAGATAGCGAAATAGTTAAGGACGGAAAGGTCATAGGTAGAGGAATTAGGAAAGGTGGCGTATATGTTATGAAACTAGGAAATAAACCGGAAGATAAAATATGTCTAGCAACCTTAGATGAAAACTCTACATTGTGGCATAGAAGATTAGGTCACGCAAATATGAAACAAATACAATCCCTAGCCTCTAAAGAATTAGTTAGAAACTTGCCTAACCTAAGATATGACCAACACTTTTGCGATGCATGTAAAATAGGAAAACAAGCACATGCTAGTCACAAAGCTAAGAATATAGTCTCCACTACTAGATGCCTAGAATTACTACACATGGACCTTTTTGGTCCATCCGCTGTGCGGAGTTACGGAGGTAATCGTTATACCTTAGTAATTGTAGATGACTATTCACGATACACGTGGACTAGATTTTTAAGTGATAAATCCGAAGCCTTTAATAAGTTTGAAATATTTAGTAAAATGATTCAAAATAAATTAGGATGTTCTATAGTATCAATTAGGACGGACCATGGTCGGGAATTTGATAACGAAGTGCAATTCGGAAAATATTGTGATTTAAATGGGATATCTCACAATTTCTCCGCTCCTCGCACTCCACAATCAAATGGGGTAGTAGAAAGAAAGAATCGAACATTACAAGAAATGAGTAGAACAATGCTAAATGAAAAATCTATCCCACAAAAATTTTGGTGCCATGCCGTAGATACATCAACATATATAATAAATAGAGTCTCAATTAGGCAAATTTTAGGAAAAACCCCATATGAGTTATTAAGAGGTAGAAAACCTAATCTAAATTACTTTAGGGTATTCGGGAGCAAATGTTTTGTTCTCAATACAAAAGATTACCTTACTAAGTTTGATCCTAAGTCGTACGAAGGAATCTTTCTAGGGTATTCGCAAAATAGTAAAGCATACATAATACTTAATAAACACACTATGAAAGTAGAAGAGTCCTTAAATGTAACTTTTGATGAAACTCCACCACCACCTAAGACATTTCCCCTAGAAGATGATGACCTAGTTGAAGAAGAAGCTATTGAGGTTAGTAAAACTAAGCCCCTAGGTGATGATAATGAAGATTTAATACTAGGAGAAAACGAAATAGTAAATATTAAGGAATCTAAATCACACCCATTAGATAATATAATAGGAAACCTAAATCAAAGAACCCTTAGATCACAAGACCAAGACAAAAATAACTTCTTTTGTTTCCTATCAACTATAGAACCTAAAAATATAAATGACGCATTAAAAGATGAAAGTTGGGTTATGGTTATGCAAGAAGAACTAAATCAATTTAAGACTAATGACGTTTGGGAACTAGTCCCAAATCCCATGAACATGACCATCATAGGAACTAAGTGGGTTTATAGAAATAAGTTAGATGAAAATGGAATAGTTACTAGGAACAAAGCTAGGTTAGTTGCCCAAGGATACAATCAACAAGAAGGAATAGATTATGACGAAACTTATGCCCCCGTAGCTAGATTAGAATCTATAAGAATACTACTTGCCTATGCATGCGCCCTAGATTTTAAGTTATTTCAAATGGACGTGAAAAGTGCATTCCTTAACAGTTTTATCAATGAGGAGGTATACGTGGCACAACCTCCAGGATTCATTGACTTCGCAAAACCTGATTACGTTTATAAACTCAAGAAAGCTTTATATGGACTCAAACAAGCTCCCAAGGCTTGGTATGATCGATTAAAAGCATTTCTTATTAAACATGATTATTCCATGGGAATGGTAGATAACACTCTTTTCACGAAAAAGAAAAGCCCAAATCTCATCATTGTCCAAATATATGTCGATGACATTATATTCGGATCGACTTGTCAGGATATGTGAGATGAATTCGCCAAAATCATGCATGATGAGTTTAAGATGAGTATGATGGGTGAACTTAATTTCTTCCTAGGATTACAAATAAAACCCATCCACATGCTTTACGTCTCTTGTCAGCATAGATCTTTTGTCTATCTTGTGCAGCTTGCATCCTGTTGCGAATTTGCACAATCTTTTCGGTTGTCTCATGGACGAGTTTGGGACCTGTGAGTTGACTGTCTCCAACCTCGGTCCAACAAATGGGTGATCGGCACTTACGTCCATAAAGTGCCTCGAATGGTGCAGCTTTTAAACTTGTATGATAGCTGTTGTTGTACAAGAATTCGACTAGGGGCAAATGTCTGTCCCATCCCTTGCCGAAGTCAATAACATAAGCTCGGAGCATGTCCTCCAAAGTTTGAATGGTTCTTTCGCTTTGGTCGTCTGTTTGGGGATGATAAGCTGTACTCATGTCGAGTTTAGTCCCCAAAGCTTTCTGGAGTGACTGCCAAAAGTTTGTGTTGACATAAATAATGCCTAAAAACATTATCAATATTTATTCATATCTCTATGTTTTGATGATCACAAAATGTAAACTCATTAAAACATAAACTTATAAAATAAACAAGTACTTAGTTGTAAATATTCACTTCTACAACTAAAATCACTTAAGGTATGAATGAACTAATGCTTAATGCATTATATGATCAAAGGAACATTTTCTTAATAACTAGATTTTTTATAAAATGTCAAAAACATTTTATATCTTTTAGAAAAACATTTTTGGTAATAAATAAAAAAGTTTAATTCATTATAAATTTATGAATTCAAATTTTTAACCAAAATCAGTAAAAATGTTACAGAAAAACCTTCCCCACAAAAAGACAAAACTGGGCAATGGTTGGCTTGGGCGGCCCCCTTAATTTTGCTAGGCAGCCCCCTTAAAATTAAGGGGACCGCCCCCCCTATTTAAGGGGGCCGGCCACGCTCCTCTAGCTTCCAGCTGTCCAGTTTTCTGCCTATAAATACCAGCCTTCCCCTGGATTTTTACTTACCTTTTGCACACTAAAACTTTCTGTTCAAAACTCTTTCTAATCCTTGTAAATTCTTTCTAAAAACCTTTGATCATATCTTCTTAAGCTTTGGTTTCCAAGTGATCCAAGCTTCCTCCATTCAAGTGCAAGAGAAGAATACTCCTTCAACAACTAGAGAAGAAGTATTGCAACTTAGATACCTAAGTTGTTTGTGTCATCATACATTTGTATATAAGTTGTGTATTGTTGTTAGATAGTTGTGTGAATAATTGTTTGGGATAGGTTAGAGTGTTAATAGTGAAGTTGTGAAGTTAAGGTGTGTTAGAAGTAAAGGTGTGAAGAAGTAGAAGTGTACATAGGTTGTGTTAGGTTGTGAAGAAGGTGTGAAGTCATAGTAAATAAGTTGTGAAGAAGTCGTGGAGAAGTCGTGAAGAAGTCATGAAGAAGAAGGTGTGATTAAGTCGTGTATAAGTTGTGAGATTGGTTCTAGCTACGATTAGAACCCGACATCTAGCTTTGTGTCGTTAAGCTGGTGTAAGCTAAAGTTGTGTAAGGTTTTCTCCGCCATAAGGGAGCTTGTTGACATAGTGAAGAAAACTCTCGAGTTAGGTGCTCGGGGAGTGGAGTAGGGCAAGGAAGGTGTCCTTGTAGCTGAACCACTATAAATCTCTTGTCTCTCGGTTAGATCTTTCCATCTCTATCTTTCATTTCATTTTATTACCTTACTTGCATTGCTTATTTATATTTACTTACATATATATTGTTCAAGAGTTGAGATCACATAAATTCGAATCTAAGTTTTAAAAAGTAAACAAAGTTTTCACAGTAAAAATTAAAAAGACATAAAACTATTCAACCCCCCCTTCTAGTTTTCCACAGTTTGAAGTGAAGCGACTGTCGCGATCAGAGATGATTGAAATTGGTACTCCATGTCTGGAGACTACTTCTTTCAGATATAAACGAGTGAGTTGATCCATGCTGTCAGTTTCTTTGATGAGAAGAAAATGTGCAGATTTGGTGAGTCTGTCAACAATCATCCAAATTGTATCATAACCACTGGGTGTTCTTGGTAGTTTGGTTATGAACTCCATAGTGATTCGTTCCCATTTCCATACAGGGATTTCAGGTTGCACTAGTAATCCGAATGGTTTCTGATGTTCAGCCTTAACTTTAGAACAAGTTAAGCATTTACCGACATATAGTGCAATATCCGCCTTCATGTTAGGCCACCAATATAGTTTCTTAAGATCTAGGTACATCTTATCAGCTCCGGAATGAATAGAGTACTTGGACTTATGCGACTCGTGCATAATTAACTCTCTAATCCCACCATAGAGTGGTACCCAGCTTCTATCCTTGAAGCATAATACTCCGTCTGATCTCTTTACAAAGCCATTTGCATTCTCTGTCATACCATAGAGTTTTTCACTTGGTCGAATTTCTTCCTTGAGTGCCTCAACCTGGGCCTCGAGGATTTTTGATGGGAGAGGTAAACTGATCGTCATCCCTAGTGATCTGACTCTCAAGGGTTTGAGTCGTTCTTTCAGGCTAAGAGCATCTGCCACCACGTTGGCTTTTCCTGGGTGATAACGAATCTCACAATTGTAATCACTGAGTAATTCTAGCCATCTACGTTGCCTCATGTTTAACTCCTTTTGGTCTAGGATATGTTGCAGGCTTTGTGGTCCGTATACACTGTACACTTAGTGCCGTACAGGTAATGTCTCCATATCCTAAGAGCGAACACAACTGCTCCCAGTTCTAGATCATGGGTTGTGTAGTTCTTTTCATGTGTCTTGAGTTGTCGTGATGCATAAGCAATCACCTTCTGTCTCTGCATCAAAACAACACCTAAACCTTTTTGCGAAGCATCACAATATATGAAAAAGTCATCACTTCCTTCAGGTAAGGCCAATATGGGTGCACTACACAACTTTTCTTTGAGTGTCTGGAATGCCTCATCTTCGTCTTCACCCCAGACGTACTTTATGTTTTTCTGAGTTAGGGTGGTTAGGGGTTTGGCTATTTTGGAGAATCCCTCGATGAATCTCCTATAATAACCAGCAAGTCCTAAGAATTGGCGTATTTCAGTTGGAGTTGTTGGTGTCGCCTAATCCTTAATTGACTCAATCTTTGCAGGGTCCACGTGAATACCTTGGCTGTCAATCACGTGACCGAGAAATGGTACAGTGGAAATCCAGAAGTCACATTTCGAGAATTTTGCATACAATTCCTCCTTCTTGAGCAATTCCATAATCATCTTGAGGTGTCTCTCATGTTCCGACTTGTTCTTGGAGTAAATCAAGATGCTGTCTATAAACACAATCACAAACTTATCCAAGTACGGTTTGCACACACGGTTCATAAGGTCCATGAATACTGCTGGTGCGTTTGTCAAACCAAATGGCATAACCTGGAACTCGTAGTGTCCGTAACGAGTTCTAAATGCCGTTTTTGGGATGTCTTCTTCTCGGACTCAAAGTTGATGGTATCCGGATCAAATGTCAATTTTTGAATATACACTAGAACCTTGAAGTTGATCGAATAGATCATCAATTCTAGGAAGTGGGTATCGGTTCTTTATCGTTAACTTGTTCAGCTCTCTATAGTCGATGCGCATGTGAAAGGATCCGTCCTAATTCTTGTATCAGATGATGATAGCACGGTACATGGATAACCAATCCATATCAATGATGTCCTCAAAGCTTCCAAATGAAATTGGCATGAGGTCGATGTCGAATGGGTAGTTTAGCGGATTTAGAGTATGATTTTGAAGAATGGTGTTGATTGCTACTAGCAATCAGTTGGTTGGCTCAATAGTGTACTAGTATCCAACGCAGAAGGTATGATTTTGATTAAGAAACTGGATGTAATCGTCGTAACGATTGACGCAGATGTCTTGAAGTGAGAGTATCTTTCAGCTACACGCGGGGTTATGAGTCATTCGGAAGCTAACGAATTTTGGGGTTGTCTAATTGACGATAAGATTTTTCGGATCCGCAGGAAATAAGGGAAAACGTGATGTTATGAGGTTGGTTTCCGTTAGTAGTCTTAAGGTTGTAATCGTTAGTGATATATTCGTTGGTGGCTATGTTTGTTGATGAGTTGCCTTACGATGGATAGTGGTGTAGCTTGTCCTCTCAGATTAGAATATGAAGTGAGGTAAAGCTGAATTTATGCGGTAGGGTTGTGTAGAAGTCTACTTGGTTACGGTGTTTACTAGTGCGAATGCCCATAAGTTGCACTACTTTTATGTACTCACACACGCGAGTTTTTGATTTCTCAAAAATGGAAATAGAAAACTTGACCTTTGATAAAAGTTTAAGGTAACCATTCCTGGCATAGTATGGTCCTACCTGGATTATACATAGGTGATCAGGCTTTGTATAATCAAGGTCCAACGATACAATGTTGGGTTTAGTTTGGAGACATATCGGTATTTTTGTTTATGAGATAGTAGCCAAATTTGTTTGCAAAAGAGTAAAAATAGTTCACAGGGTGATAGCAGAGTAGTTTGTCAAATGATTTTGCAAAACAGTTTATAGGAAAATAGGAAACAATTCATTATTTGCAAGGTAGTAGTAAAGTCACAATTTGGTTGTGATAAAAATGTTCATTGGATGACGGCAAAATGGTTTGTAAGGCGACCGTGAAATGGTTTGTAGGGTGATAGCAACGCAATTTATTGTTTTATAGAACAGTGGCTAAAGTAGTTCGCAGAGGAACAAAATAGTTCGTAAGACCATAGCAGGACTTGTGGGATAATTGTAATATAGTTTTACAAGATGCTAGTGAACCGTTTGTTGGTTTATGAAATAATGATAAGGTATCAAATCGTTTTATTACATTTTAATAGGATAGTTTGTAAAATGGTGACCACAATAGTTTGTAAGATAAGTGGTAAAATATGGAGTGCAACGGGTGACGGTTGATACATCTAGTTGATATGGATTTCAGATAGTTGTGAGTCAAATAAGCTTATAACTCAAGATAAACGTACACTGGATTTATACAATACGACAATGTTCGTAGGAAAGTACTAATATGACCTTACAGGGATACACCTTAAGAGAATCTAAACTTACGTCTCATTATGTAGAGTAGACAATGCTTCTCCCCCGCTCTCACTATCCAAGTCTTGGTGAGCTCCTCCTCTTTTGGCACTTATTCTTGTAGTGCCCTTTCTCCCCACAACCGAAGCAGGTAATGGTTGCCTTGTTGTTGATGGTATGAGCTTTCTGATTAGCCGCTGGTGCCCTCTGAGCAGTAGCAAGAACAGAGGCTCTGCAATTCTTGGTCATATGTCCGACCTTCTGACAATTTCAGCATTTCACGGTGCATGACCCGTTGTGATGGAGCTTACAACGGTTGCACGGTGGTGATTTGCCAGCATAGACCTTTCGGTCACTGGATCGAGCAGAGTAAACCATGGCGACCTCTTGTCGCTTGTTCTGGTGGTTGTCGTTCCTTGGGTGATCTTTCCACTTCCTTTTAACGTTCTTAGTTTCTTGGTGTATTTCCTGGTTCATCAAATCACAGGCCATGCGGATTCCCGCCTGGTACGCAGCAATAGCATCTGCAACTCGCTAGGCTATGAGTTGTTCCATGGCTGCTAAGTTTAGGTCTTGCCTCTCAGATGACATGTTTCTTCAAAATAAGTAAAGAATAGTGCGTCATAGTGAAGATAGGTTCCAAGAGTAGCGTTTCGAGGAGACATGTTATAGAGTGATAGGCTAAAGTCGTGTTCAGATAAATGGGTGAGTTCCCAATTGATAGTATTATAAGTGTTTTCAAAGGAATAAGACGAGTGTTCAAACTCAGAGTCGAATGATAGTTCATGTAGAATGTGGCGAGTGTTTAAGCTCGGAGTTGAATAGTAAGATTTCATAAAGGGAAGGCATAGTCTGTGACAAGTATGGTACGTATGTATAAGTATATAGAAAATACTTATAGTATATAGTGTAAGGCTAGAAAGTATAAGCCATCAAATAAGTACATATGTATATGTAAACAAAATAACACGTAAGCATGTGTCATAAAAATAGCACGTAAGTGTGTGTCATCAAAATAGCACGTAAGTATATGCTAAGTTTGCTGGAACAATAAGTAAAGTAGCAAGTAAAGTGGCAAGTAAGGCAGGCTGGCATATGGCAGTCATCGGTTGAGTTTTTGTAAAAAGTGGTTATAGTCTAGGTTTTATGTGTACCTAGTTCTCTATAACCTTGGCTCTGGTACCAATCTGTAACACCCCCAAATCTAAATGCAGCGGAAGTGATATCTGGGGTGCTACGTATTAGAATCACAACACAAGTAATAGAGAACGGATTATCTAATCCGTTTTAAAGTTTCATTTATCAAAACATAAGTTTTACATAGTTATGAATGCGAAAAACAAGGCCCAAAATAGTTTTAAGTTGTCCCATATTACAAAACAATGGTCATGAGTGTTATGTGTACACTCCAAAAGTGTGCCTATGCCCCTGCCAAGCGCTGCCTAGCATTATCTTACATCAAACAATTAAACGCATTGCGAGGATTATAATACACTATGGAGGATGTTAGTCCTTTATAACGTGTGTATATGATACTTTGAGTGAATATGATTAAGTATGCGGAATCTACTTAACCACACTTAGAAGGTTATTTGTTATTGGAAATGGAACAGTGATGTTTAATTAGTGAACAATGAACACAGAAACTATAGCATCAAACGATTCAATATTATTGAGAATAATACGAGTGATCTACACTATCACTAGGGTTACAAAACCTTGAATCTCTATTACAAAGAAAAACTATTTCTGTTTATTTTCTTCGTATTCAGTTACTTTCTAATAGTTACACATTAAGCACTTTTCAACACTTAGACACACTTTCTAACTAATGTCTAACTCTCTATATATATCAAATATCTAAGCACATGCACACTTGAGTGTTCAACTACTTGCTTGTTAAGTGTGTCAGTCCCTAAGATACAACATGTATCTGTGTTTACAACTTGTTGACTGAACACTTGTCTAAGATATTATCTATTCAGCAGTAGTATGAGTCACTCCAACAGCAGTATCGACCAGCAGTACCTTTGTTTGTACTAGCAGTACTAACTTCAGTTAGTACTGCTAGTTATAACTTTGAGTAGTCTTCAGATATACACTAGCAGTTAGTACTGTTAGTGTATTCTTCTCAGCAGTACTAATCTTCAGAACATTAAATTTCCAACAATCCTCCCCTAAACTTGTGATTTATCCCAAATCATCATGTTTCTTCTGAATTAAATTAGAATTGTGAAAGTCTTCCAAACACTACATAGTCAGATTCTTGATCTGAGCTTTTCTTTGTTCTGTAAGACTAACTATATTTCTATCTAACTCATATGCTTTCTGTGAATCTCATTCAGCAATAACATCATCTTTCTTTGTCTTGAACACAAGCAGTACCTTGAATAAAAGATGGTGCAATTTCCTTGGATGGAGGAATTATAAGAGGCAATGGTGCTGTGTATCTTGGATGCTTGTTCCAAGAAGTCAAATCATCTTTCAGCAAGCCTTTGCAAGTGATGAACAAACGTAGTTAACTGAAATTGAAACTGAAAGAACTTAGATAGAACTTTCTTCATTTGAATGCTTCATCCCTTCTGAATATATATAATACTTAAGAATCTTGTTCTTTTATGCTTATTCCCAGCATCCATCAACTGAAACTGTAGCTTGTTCTTATTATTGGCTGAATAATAAGACATGTTAGCTTCTCAAAAAGCTGACATCATCATCTTGTATGCTCTTGTCTTTTCTTGAACTTGATCAATTTTGGGCAATCTTCCTCCCCAAACTTTCTCTTTTGTTTGATCAAATTTTCAATTTCCTCCCCTGATTCTGAGCATACACAACCACAATCTTTTCCTCCCCTGATTGGTTAATCTTCCTCCCCTGAGATTTATCATTTCCTCCCCTGTTTGGAAGATCTCTCACCATCATCTGATATACCAATTAGAACATGTTTTCAGACAATGTTGTACATGTAGCCATCAATTCCTTAAGAGTTTATTTGCTGCCCTCATCACTTCCAGGTGTGTAACCTCCTGTGAGTGGTGAATCATGGGGCATTGACTCATAATCCATCATTTGATGGTTTTCTGAGCCATTTTGAGAATCCTTTTTAAGAAAACTTTTGACTTAGTAGTATGAACTTGATTTTATTATTAAAAAATCATACTGCTTACAACCATTTTGAAGGGATTAAGTGTGTAACAGACACTTAATCAAGAATTCGGTTTAAATTAACCTCTGGTTGTATGAGAACCAATATTTTCAGTTATAAATAACTGCCTGTGTATAGATAAACCCATTCAAAGGGCTTTCTTGACAGGGTTTCCAGCTCGTGACAATTGTGTCCTCTAACACAAGTGTTAGATGCACATTTTTTCGCTGTTCTTTCTATCAGATGTCCTTAGACTTGCTCATTATACTAATTAAAGTATAAAATGATAGAAAGTGAGTTAAGTCAGTTACTATCTGACCAACTGAGCCATCAAGTCAATGTGAAACATCATAATTAGGTTTCAAGAAAGAAGTTTTAAAGAAGCAATTAACTTAGGTGTAAACCTTTGTTAATGAATTCCCAAACTCTGTCCATCATGAACCTATTATGTCAGCAATTTGTATAATCATTCTGCTGCTCATACATTTCACTTGAAACTTCCTTTGTGCTCAAATGTTCATACCTGAAATTGTTAGTCTAAAACCAAGAAACAAAATGCAAAGCATTTGTCTTATAACAGTAGAGTCATATGACTAACAGTATGAACAATCAATCTAAATTTGTACTAGCAGTACAAACTTTTCAATAACAGTACCAATTTACAAAGCTAGCAGTACAAACAAAAATTTATATACAAAAACACAGAGTTTTAAATCATTGAGGATTAAGCATCCTAATACTTGCTACCAAGTATTGAAACCTTCCAACATCAAAAGCTTTTGTGAGAAGATCTGCAAAGTTGTGATTAGAATCAATTTTAATTACTTGAATCAACTTTTTCTCATTGCAGTCCCTAATAAAATGATGTTTACTATCAATGTGTTTTGTTTTAGAGTGTTGTACTGGATTTTTAATTATGCAAATTGTACTACTATTATCAATATATATGACAGTGTTCATGAAATTGTACCCATAGTCAAGAAGTTGATTTTGAAGCCAAAGTACTTGACCACAACAACTTGCAGCAGCTACATATTCAGCTTCAGTTGTTGAAGTAGCCACAATTGTTTGCTTTTTACACCGCCATGAGATAAGTCTACATCCAAGGAATTGACATCCTCCAGTTGTTGACTTTCTGTCCAAGCTTGCACCTGCATAATCACTGTCTGAATATGCTACCAAGTCAAAAGGTGATTCTCTAGAATACCATAGACCCAACCTAGATTGACCCTTGAGATATCTAAAAATCCTCTTGACAGCTGTTAAGTGAGAAACCTTAGGAGTTACTTGAAATCTTGCACAAGCACAAACAGAGAACATGATATCAGGTCTTGATGATGTAAGATACATCAAGGAGCCTATCATAGATCTGTATGTGTGTACATCCACATTGTCTCCATCCACATCTTTAAGAAGTGGCTTCTCAGAGTCCATTGGTGTGCTTGCTACTTTTGAATCAGCAAATTGAAATTTCCTTAGAATCTCTGCAACATATTTATCTTGGCTGATAAATATGCCTTCACTTGATTGTTTAACTTGCAGACCCAAAAAGAATGTAAGTTCCCCCATGGAACTCATCTGAAACTTATCATGCATAAGTTTCTCAAACTCTAAACACATCTCCTTCCTTGTAGATCCAAAGATGATATCATCCACATACACCTGAACTAGCAAAAGATCATTCTTGTGCTTCTTGATGAATAATGTCTGATTTATCTTACCTTTTTAAAATCCATTTTCTATTAAGTAGGAATCCAATGTTTTATACCATGCCCTTGGTGCCTGATGAAGGCCATAAAGAGCCTTGACAACCTTGTACACCTTGTCGTGATGGCCCGGGTCAGTAAACCCTGGAGGTTGTGAGACATACACCTCCTCTTCAATAGTACCATATAAAAAAAGCACTCTTGACATCCATTTGATAAACTATGAAGCCCATAAATGAAGCATAAGCTAAAAATAGTCTAATGGCTTCAATCCTTGCTACTGGAGCAAAAACCTCTTCATAGTCTATCCCTTCCTCTTCTGTGTACCCTTGGGCTACTAGTCTAGCCTTATTTCTTATCACTATGCCACTTTCATCCTTTTTATTTTTGAAAACCCATTTAGTGCCAATTACCCTTACACCCTTGGGTAAATCAACTAGCACCCAAACCTTTTGAATCTTGAATTGGAGAAGCTCCTCTTGCATAGCTTCTACCCAGCTTGAATCATCTAAGGCTTTAAGAACATTCTTGGGTTCTGCTTGTGAGAGAAAACATACAAATAAGCAAGAGTTTGTATACTCATGCTGCTTTGAAGCATAAAGAGCATCAAAAAGCCCTTGTTGGTCTAAAGACATCAGTTGCTTCCTTGTCTTCACCCCTGATTGTACATCTCCAATCACATTGTCCAGGGAGTGGACTTTGTGAATCCTTGTGTGTGGTGTAGTAGGAACATGATAGTCAGGTGGGAGATTATTGAAATCCACCTCATCTTTTGAGAAATCTGCTTCATTTGAGTCTGATGGGCCAGCAGTAGAAACATTTGGCCTAGCAGTAGAAACATTTAGTCTAGCAGTAGGCTGCTCTGTCTCAGCAGTAGAAACATCATTTGTACTGCTACCTTGATTTTCTTATTCCTCGGTATTATTGATGAACTCAAATAAGTACATTTTATTACTATCATTTATCCTATTAATTTGACTTGTTTTACTATATTATGTATGAGGATTGATACTTAATCGTTTACTTTTGTAATTCTCAGGTAAAAACAAGCATTTGGTGAAACTTAGCGATTTTGGACTAATTATGGAGCAAAACGTGCATAAAGTGAAAGTCTACTGACATGGACAAGATCAAGTCAATTCTGCTCCAGATGCGCCGCATCTCACTCTCGACATGCGCCGCATCTCTATCAAGATATCACCAGATACGATCCAAGATACAAGAGGACATGCGCCGCATCTAATCATGGAGTTACGCCGCATCTTCTGGCGGTGTACGAATATTCCTGAATATTATAATCTTGGACCCCACGCGAAGTTAAGTACATGCGCCGCATCTTCCCTCAGACAGAAACTATAAATACCCCGTAGACCAGACGAATTACAAGTTCCGAACATTATAACCTAAGTTCGAACAGAAGAACAAAAGGACGAATTCAGTCAAGGAGGCAGCACAAGACACACCCAAATCAAAGATACAAGAGCTGTAAGAAGGTGCTGCATGTGTTTAATTCATTAAGTAGTTTTGTTTTATTGTGTTAGCAAACTTTAATTCATCAGGATTGGTGGCTTGTGTAATGTGACAACGAAAGATTTCACTCCCTTTAATACTTGCTTTCCCATCAATTAAAGTTTATATGTTGATGTCTTTGGTTACTACTTATTAGTGCATTGATAACCTCTGTGTTTATTAGTGGCTTGCGGGCATTTGACTGCGGGACATAATGTGGCTCCCACGGTTATTACTAAATTGATCACTTAGGAATAACTTTTAGACATAAGTAATCATTAAGGGTTTACTCGCCGATAAGATTAGGACTAACGAGAAAGGGTTAACTACATACACTTCATATAAAGCTATCAATAAAACAAGTGACAATCTACTTAATCATAAGGACAGCCCTCTTATTGTCTCAAGTATTTATCTGTGTACGTGTGTGCTACTTGCTGATTCGTGCCTATTGGTTTATTTTATTATTTAATTGCAACAAATCGTGCCAGTCTCTCAGGCTGAAACCCCCTTGCGTTAGGATATTAAAATACTGATTAGAATAACGAGATAATACGTTCCACTCTTAGTGATCGACACTCTACTTACCATTATCTTCATACTGACCGGGTACACTGCTCGTTAAGTGTGTGTGTTATTGATAAGTCGGCTAAATATAAATTTAAAACTTGAGTAGGCATTAAAACTGCTAAACCGCAACGACACATCACGCGCATCAATTATCTTCCTTGTTTTTATCTTCAATCCCTTCTTTAGCTTCATCAAAAGAAGGTTCATCATTTATTGAAGTTAAATCCACACTGGTCCATATTGGCATCATCACATAATCTTGATCTGTCTCCTTTTCTAACCCTGCCTCATTTGTTGCATCATTAGCTTTTGAACCTGAAAATTCATTAGTTTCTGCAACAACAGGCACATAATTCATTGATTTGATTAGTGTCTCAAGATCAAATAGCCATTTGGGACCTTCACCTGCTACATTGGATTTGTTCTCTAAAAATTCCACATGCATGTTTTCCTCTACTCTCCTAGTTCTTGAGTTGTATACTCTAAATGCTTTGCTATTGAGAGAATATTCAACTAACAATCCTTCATCTGCTTTACCATCAAACTTTCCTAGATGGTCTAAGGTATTTAGAATTGTCACATGACATCCAAAAGGTCTAAGAAATCCTTTTGCAGGAGTTCTTCCTCTAAAAAGCTCATATGATGTCTTATTGTGAGATTTAACAACTAAAACTCTGTTCTGGACATAGCAAGCAGTATTAACTGCTTCAGCCCAAAAAGTGATAGGCAACTTAGAGTCAGCTAACATGGTTCTAGCAGCTTCTATGAGTGTCCTATTTCTCCTCTCAGCACCTCCATTCTGCTGAGGAGTTCTAGCAACACTAAATTCTCTCCTAATACCTTTTTCTTTACAGAAATCATCCATAACTCTATTCTTAAACTCTGTCCCATTATCACATCTAATGACTTTTACTTTCTTGTCTACTAGGTTTTCTATCTCTGTAATGAATGTTTTAAGAATGCTAGAAGTCTCATCCTTAGAACTTAAAAAGAAAACCCATGTAAATCTGCTATAGTCATCAGTAACAACAAGACAAAATCTTTTATGCTTTATACTACTCACATTTGTAGGTCTAAATAAGTCCATATGAAGCATACACAATGATTGATCAATAGAGTTAAAAATCTTGGGCTTACAAGTGGCTTTATGTTGTTTGCCTTTAAGACAAGTAATGCATGTTTGGTCATTTTCAAATCGTTTTTGAGGTAAACCTCTTACCAAACCATCCTTAACAATTTTATTTATGGTTTTGAAATTAATGTGACCAAGCCTCCTATGCCATTTCATAGATTCATCCAATGTGGCCTTTGCAACTAGACAAGTAAGTGCCTCTTTAGGAACAATCTTCTTCATATCAACACTGTACATGTTGCCCTTTCTTGGAATTTTAAGAAGTACTTGACTTTCATCAGGCATCTTAAAATCAGAAGAAAGTACAAGACATTGAGTGTCAGTAAAAAGAACTTTGTTCTTTTTGTCACACATTTGTGAGACACTAAAAAGATTATACTTAAGCTCTTGCACATAGTACACATCTTCAAAATCTAATTTACCGGTTTTAAGTGTACCTTTACCAGTAATTCTTCCTCCTATTCCTCCTCCAAAGGTAACATATCCTCCATCTAATGATTGAAAGTCTGAAAGATAAGACATGTTTCCTGTCATGTGCCTTAAACACCCACTATCTGAATAGCCTTGATCTTCATCATCTGCTTGTGAATGTTCCTACATACAAATAAGGAATTAGTTTTCTTGGGGAATCCAAGCCATTACTGACTTGGATTTGCCACGTGCATCAATGTAGTTAAATCTTTTGAGAACAGTTGATGCACCATTGGATTTAAGAGGTCTCCAAATCTAACATGCTGAGGCCTTAACAACATTTGCCCTCTTTTCCCTAGCAGCAGTATGAACTGTTTGCCTAGCAGTATGAACTGCTAGCTTTGCAGTTGTACCCTTTGTTTTCCAAATTTGTTTTTGGACCACTGCTTTTGATTGAAAAGACCTTTGAGCAGTTTTAGATGCATATTTGAAAGTTATTTTTGCATTTTGAACTGCTGGTTTTGGGTAAACAGAGTAAAAAGGTCTGGCAGTAGAAACTGCTTGTCTAGCAGTAGAAACTTTTGGTCTAGCAGTAGGAACTGCTTTTGGTCCAGACTTTAATGAAACTGCTCTGGGTGTGGTTCTTGTATAATTAGAGTGACTTTTAGTTGTATACCTTTTGAAATTCACCCTATGGTTTGAATACCCAGATACCCATTGGTTATAGAAAGCTTCAAGATGATCAAAACTTCCACAAGTGTAACAAGCTTTGTTAGAAAAGACAAAGTCATCACCTAGTTGGTGAGACTTGAGGCCATTCCAATTTCTTTGGTTACCTTTAGGCTTGTTTGTGGTTCTATATTGTTCATAATATCTTACTGGTTGCCTAACATGTTTAACATTGATTTTAGGCCTATCAGTATTATTTTTTACTATCTTAGGAACACTTGTTCCTGCTTTCTTAACAACATTATTTTTAGACATAACATGTTCTTCTTCATCATCATCAGATATCCAGTCCTCTATGATTAGACCATCTGATTTCCTATCAGAGGACACCTTGTCCTCATGAAGTGAAGTTTTACTTAAACTCTCACTTACTTTCTTAGGTTCATCAACAACTACATTTGCTTTTGGCTGAACACCATATTGTAACTTTGGTAGTTGAAATTCAGCTAAGCCTGTGTGCTCTAGGTCTATCCCTGGGGGTGCAGGGATTCCTCTATAAGGAGGGGGGACATTCTTATATCCTAACCCAGACTTTGCCTTGTTGATAACTTGACATATTCTAATGTTTCTACACTTAATTGAATGTTTTCTTTGGCCTTCTTAATTCTATCCAATTCAGCTTTTAAATTACTAATATCAACATTTTGAATTAGTATTTCTCTGTTAAGAAGAATTTTGGCATCTGTAAAAGTAGCTTCATTTGCCTTATAGTGTAAGATCTGCTCTTCTAGGACAGCTAAACCTCTCTTATGGTTTGTTAAGTTATGAATTGTTTTGGTTAGTTTTGTCCTTTGATCTTCATAATGTTTTCTTAAAGTTTCTATATCTTTAAGAGCAGTGCAATTATTTGAACAAACTTTATCAGATTGTACCTCAGTAGAGAAAGCCATGAGTGCCATCTGAGAAGAAGCTTCTTCTTCATCAGCCATGAAATTCCAATCAAATCCTAAGCCATCAATAGCTACTATAGCTTTTGAGTTTGGCTCAGAAACCTCCCCTGTCTTGGATTTGCTTCCAAAACCTCTGTTCTTGCTATCTTGCTGCCTAGGTCTTCTACATTCTCTTGAGAAGTGCCCCATCATGTGGCAGTTGTAGCATTCTATCTTTGACTTATCAAAACCAGCAGTATCATTGCTGCTGATTGTGAGCTTCTTCCCTGTCCTTTGATAGAACTTCTTAGCCCTCATACTAAGAAGAGAAATTTTCCATTTCAGGTCCATCTCCTCCAAATCATCATCATTGATTTCTTGGAGGTCTTCATGAGTAAGCATGGACCCATCATTCTGACTTGTGAGAAAAGCACAACAAGTCATCTCATCCATAATACCAATGGTACTGCTTGATGAACTAGCAATACCAACACCACCATCAACCTTGATATCTTCAACTGGATTTGAGTACTAGGAGATGATATAAATGCCATGTTCCCAGTACTTGAACTAGTACCTCTAGTTTTCTTCAAATCTTGTTCCATAATCTTAAAGTTGCTATACAAGTCCATAAGATTCATGGTGTCAATGTCTGGCTTGTTTTTCCAGACAACAACATGCATAGCCCACTCTTCAGGTAAGCTTCTCAGAAATTTTGAGTTTAAATCTTCTTGAGGTATTTCCACCCCAAGAATAGCAAGTTGGCTCACAATTTTCTGAAGCCTGTTAAACATGTGGTCAAGTGATTCATTGTTGGTTGAAGAGAAGTTTTCAAAACTCTGCTTGAGAAGAGTCTTGTGGGTCTTCTTGGTGGTTTCATTCCCACCATACCTTGCAACAATGGCCTCAAATAATGACTTGGCATCTTTGAACTTGTTGAAGTTTAAAAGTTGATCATTTGGAATGGTCATCATCAGCATACTTCTGGCCTTGAGGTAATTTTTCTTCTTTATCCTCTCTTCTCCAATCATTGGGTTGATCAGCACAGTTACTTCATCTTTACCCTCAACTTGTGATGTAGTGGTTGTAGGCTTGTAAGAGTTTCCATCTTCAATAATTTCCCAAAGTGTATAATCTTGCACTTGGAAATATTGCTCTATCCTCAGCCTCCACATCTCAAACTCATTCTGTTTGAGCAATGGTAACTTTGCAGCAACATTTGTCTGAATAGACTCCATGTCCATTTCTTCTTCTTCTTCTAAATCAAAAATATCAGCCTGGCTCTGATACCAATTGCGAGGATTATAATACACTATAGAGGATGTTAGTCCTTTATAACGTGTGTATATGATACTTTGAGTGAATATGATTAAGTATGCGGAATCTACTTAACCACACTTAGAAGGATATTGTTATTGGAAATGGAACAGTGATGCTTGTGTAATGAACAATGAACATAGAAAGTATAACACCAAATGATTCAATATTATTGAGAATAATACGAGTGATCTTCACTATCACTAGGGTTACAAACCTTGAATCTCTATTGCAAAGAAAAACTATTTTCTATCTTGTTCTATCAACTGAGTTAGTTTTTCTAATAGTTACACATTAAGCACACTTGATATCTAGTCTAAGATCTCCCTTTTATAGTCCAAAGGATATCTTTACAATATTGATAAGTCTTGTCGAACTACTTGCTTGTTGAGTGTGTCAGTCCCTAAGATACAACATGTATCTATGTTTACAACTTGTTGACTGAACACTTATCTAAGATATTATCTATTCAACAGTAGTATGAGTTACTCCAACAGCAGTATCGACCAGCAATACATTTGTTTGTACTAGCAGTACTAACTTCACACTTAGACACACTTTCTAACTAATGTCTAACTCTCTATATATATCAAATATCTAAGCACATGCACACTTGAGTGTTCGACTACTTGCTAGCTTGTGTGTGTCAGTAGCTAAGATACAACTTGTATCTGTGTACACAACTTGTTGACTGATCACATATCAAAGATATTATCTACCGTATATCTTTGACTTTTATACACAAATATCTTTTTCAAACTTATCCAGTCAGCAGTAGAATACACGATACTTATCACTTCAGCAGTAGTATCTGATACTCTAGCAGTAGTATTCTTGCGGCAGCAGAATCTCTAAAACTACCAGTAGAATGAAATACACTAGCAGTAGAATGACACATGGTGTATTTCCTTGAGCAGAGGTAACCTTGTGAACATTTAATTCTCAATACTAATCTTCAGAACATTTAATTCCCAACACACATGAGAAAAACATGCTAAAAAGTTAGCAAAAAGCTGGTGAGTTCATAGGTTTACATAAAACAGTAAAGTTGGACCAATAAGTTTACGAGTTAACATTATAATGTGCATAATGTTATACGAAAGTCTACTAGTTAACATTATAATGAGCATAATGTTATACAAAAGTCTACTACGCTGCGCTAAGTTCCATGTTACCGAAGCTACGACAGATAAAGCGTGCAAAGTGTAGTCACGTAACGAATGAGGCGTGCAAAATGTAGTCACGTAATATGCAAAATGTAGTCATGATATAAATAATGCCTAAAAACATTATTAATACTTATTGATATCTCTATGTTTTGATAATCACAAAATGTAAACTCATTAAACATAAACTTATTAAACAAACAAGTATTTAGTTGTAAATATTCATTTCAACAACTCAATCACTTAAGGTATGAATAAACAAATGCTTAATGCATTACATGATCAAAGGAACATTTTCTTAATCACTAGAATTTTTATAAAATGTCACAAACATTTTATATCTTTTAGAAAAACATTTTTGGTAATAAATAAAAAGGTTTAATCCATTATAAATTTATGAATTCAAATTTTCAACCAAAAATGGCAAAAATGTTCTAGAAAAACCTTCCCCACAAAAAGACAAAACTGGGCAACGGTACAGATGGGCGGCCCCCTTAAATATACGAGGCGACCCCCTTAATTTTAAGGGGACCGCCCCCCTATTTAAGGGGACCGCCCCGCTCCTCCAGCTGTCCAGTTTTGCCTATAAATACTGGACTTTTCCTGGACTTTTACCTCACCTTTTGCAACCCCAAACCTTCTGTTCTAAATCTCTTCTAATCCTTTCTAAATCATTTCAAAATCCTTTGATCATACATTCTTAAGCATTGGTTTCTAAGTGATCCAAGCTTCTACCATTCAAGTGCAAAAGAAGAATACTCCTTCAACAACTAGAGAAGAAGTATTGCAACTTAGTATCATCTTGTTACCTAAGTTGTTTGTGTAATCATTCATTCATTTGTGTATAAGTTGCGTATATTTGTTAGATAGGAGTGTGAATAATTGTTTGGGATAGATTAGTGTGTAAGTAGTGAAGTTGTGAAGAAGTTAAGGTGTGTAAGTAGTTAAGGTGTGAAGAAGTAGAAGAGTACATAAGTAGAGCTAGGTTGTGAAGAAGGTGTGAAGTCATAGTAAAGAAGTTGTGAAGAAGTCGTGAAGAAGAAGTTGTGATATAAGTTGTGAGATTGGTTCTAGCTACGATTAGAACCCGACATCTAGCTTTGTGTCGTTAAGCCGGTGTAAGCTAAAGTTGTGTAAGGTTTTCTCCGCCATAAGGGAGCTTGTTGACATAGTGAAGAAAACTCTCGAGTTAGGTGCTCGGGGAGTGGAGTAGGGCAAGGAAGGTGTCCTTGTAGCCGAACCACTATAAATCTCTTGTCTCGCGGTTCGATCTTTCCATCTCTATCTTTCATTTCATTTCATTACCTTACTTGCATCGCTTATTTATATTTATATTTGTTCATATTGTTCAAGAGTTGAGTTCACATAAATTCGAATCTAAGTTTTAAAAGTAAACAAAGTTTTCATAATAAAAATTAAAAAGACGTAAAACTATTCAACCCCCCCCCCTTTTAGTTTTCCACACAAAATGTAGTCATGAAATGAATGAGGCGTGCAAAATGTAGTCACGTAATATGCAAAATGTAGTCACGTTACGAATGAGGCGTGCAAAATGTTGTCACGTAATGAATAACGCATAAGTTTATTTTGGTCCATAAAAGAGTTTGCATGTTTCTCACCCCAATTTTTGCAAAGCAAAGTAAATTTAAAGTGTTGGGCTATAAACTCACAGTAATATATGTATTCACGACTCAAAGTGTATAAACAAGTTTAAGTGTTTACAAGTGGCAATTCTTAGTTTACAATTTTGTATATTCACGACTCAAAGTGTTTAAACAAGTTTAAGTGTTTACAAGTGGTCGTGTTTGATGTTGCTTGTGTGTCGTGTATGCAATTTATAAAATGTTATATCACCCATACATGTTTGTTTGCAAGTTTAGTTATAAAATAACGTTACTTTGGAAATCCTTAGAAATAGTCAAAATAATACATTTTAGGATTTTTAGCAAGTATGTATCGTAACTACGATATGAATGTTTCGGTAATATATATTTGAAAAAGTTTCCGACTCGACTAAAGTATGTAACCAAAACACCACCACTTTCGTTTATGACATTTTATCCGAAACCGCACCTAAAGTGTCTAAAGTTCATATCTAAAAATAAAAACAGTTTACTATTCACTAATAGAAAGCTGTTAAAATAATATTTTTCGTCGGTATCTTTATTGAGTCATAACTTCTTCGTTATAGCTCGGTTTTTAACGTTCTACCTATCCCCGCGAAGGTATTTAAAAGTACTAACACATTTTAAGGACTCGGGGACTCGGTTTATCTTTTAAAGCTTAGTTTACCATGATAAAAATTTGGACAGCAAACTATTTATTTTTCTGAAGAATAGTTATCGATAATATATTTAGAAAACTCGTATTATATTTGTTATAAATCCGTTTTTATCTATTCAAACAACCACGTTTTCGTTAGAAAATCAATTCTCTATTTCTTTAACTAAATCCTTGTAAAAATAACTTTATTTTCTAAGAATTAGAAATTTGGGCAGCGCTTCCGCGTATATTTTTCAATAATCCATTTTTTAGACTAAAATCCCTTCAAATCAACTCCCAATCTATCCTAATCTCTTCCACCAATTCTTCAACAATTTATATAGTTCCAAAATAAAATAAAATCATGATAAAATCTCACAAACATGAATATAGGTGATATAGGTGATGAAATGAGTTTAAATAAATATTTAACCTAGTAAATGCTAAAATGAGCATAAGGAATGTATAAAAATACATAAGTAAAAGTATAAAATTGGTTTTTAATCTTACTCGAATATGATGGATTTGTGATAGGAACTAGAACAATAGAACCCGAGTATAACCCCAAAACCTTTTGTAACTAGTTTATAAACCCGAATAAGCACTTTTAAGCAAGAACCAAATATTTCTTTCTTGTTTTTCCACCTTGGCCGAATATATGGAGAGAAAAGAGAGTGTTTTTGTGAATTTTACAAGTAACCAAATGAGCTAATTTTTATCTTCTATTTATAGTGCCAAAAAGGACATATTGGTAATTTAATAAAAAAGTAAAATGGTAAATACAAGTGATTGGTAAAAAGTCAAGATAGGTATGTTGGTGATGGGGGGTATGGCTTGAGAATGGAAGGAATGGGGGAAGCATGGGCTTGCATTAATTGTTGAATGATTTTGTGTCTAAAATCTTAGATTTAGTAGTATTAAATGTTAGATATTTATTATTTATGTATTGAGTTAGCTAGAAATAAATTTTAGCGGAAAAAAATAGAGTATAATAAAGTTATAAAAATTATGAAAATGTATCTTGTATAAGTATCGGGTGTTTAAAATAAGTATTATAAGAACATTTTTATGGACTCGAACATGAGTTAAATTAATTATTGCCATAACTAATTGAGTGATGGTACGCGTGCAGGGTCGTTTTTCAGGAAAAACGAGATAGCTTCTCATTTTTAAAATTAAATTGTCAATAAGTGTCAGAAAATAAATAATGTGCATTTTCTGATAAAAACAATTATTTTTACTATTAAAATAATAGTACGAAAAATTACCATTTGTCACAAGTTTAGATCATGTGGATCTTGTAGCTTGTGTGATTTGTGAAGATCGGGTAGATTGTGAGTGAGATTGGTACTAGCTAGATTAGTACTCGACATTTAGCTTAATGTCGGAAAATAATATAAGCGACGCGGTTTATGTGTTTAGGTCTCAAAACACAAGGTTTGTTATGTTGGCCATAAAACATAACGGGTTTGGTTGTACCCGAAGAAGAACTCGACATCTAGCTTAGTGTCGGAAAATATTGTAAGCGATGTTGTATGGTTTTCTCCACCAAGAAGGGAGCTTGTTGATTAGTGAAGTAACTCTCGAGTTGGGTACTCGGGGAGTGGAGTAGGGCGAAGAGGAGCTTCATGACCGAACCACTATAAATCATCGTGTCCGGGTTTGCATTTTCTTTACTTATCTCTTTACTTTTTATCTTTGCATTTACCATTTTATATTTGCATTGCTTTTATGTTTGTGTGGCTTATTGCTTATATTGTGTGGTATTTATGTTGTGTCTATGTTTGTGTTATGGTTATATGCTTCACTTATGGTATTCCACTATCACTAGTTGTCACAAGACTTTTTGTTGACACTTCTCATATTACGTCACACTTGATTGGTCATTTGATACAAAAGATTCAAGTTTTTAAATGGAAACGTATTCACCCCCCCCCCCTCTACGGTTTCCACAATTGGTACCAGAGCCACGTCGCTCAAAATTTTAAAACAAATGGTTTTCAAAATTGAGTACGATCCATGTATCAAATTACCCATGAAGGTGATAAAATATGAAAAGTCTTTAGTTGCTTAATACTTACAAATTTTGTTGTTAAGTAGACTTTGTCTACTAGCTTGAAGGTTTTCTTAAACCAATAAAAGAATAGAGTTTGTAAGTGTCCGATCACGTTTATAGAAAGAGTCGTAAAGTGATGAGGTTTTGAAAGGAGCGTTTGGGACAACTCCTTGTTTTATAGTAATTGTATTTTAGTAAATGTTTTTCTTAGTCCGGAAAGGTTACTTAATATATATTAGATGTTCGGTATCTAGTTTATTAAGTTTTACATCTTTCGTTACGTCAAATACTTGTTGCAATGAGAAAATTGGTTTTTGACAAAACTGTAATAACAGGTCACGGTACCTTTAAATATAACAGATGGTACCACTAAATACGGATGGTACCGCTAAATTTAACAGTACCTTCGTCTGTTTTTCAGAATTGGGTAATTTTCAAAAATTCGTATAAAATCAATCGTAAGTCCGTAGGAGTCGTGCCACCTATCGTTTTAAACGTAATTGAGTCTATTTAAAAAAAAAATATTTTTATAAATTGTTTCTAAGTAAAAATATACTAGAGTCCTTGATTTGTAATGAAAGATCTTTTCAGTTATGCCGTTTGCGCAAATTTTTGGCCAAAATAAAAGAGGGTGTTTCAACTTTTGAACATTGATGTATTTTCAAAGTGACTTGGTAAAAATCTTTGAAATAGGGAGGAAACCAATTCATTTAAAAGAAAATAAATAAAGTCAAGCTAGGTATACATTGTTATACTTAATACATAAAATGACGATAAGTATTTTTGTCTGTCATGCTAAATGGTTATTTGTTTTTCTTTGTGTCCAAGTATTGTTAGTTAATATTTTTTTTAGTGCTTATAGTTATCTTTAGTTGAGCTAATTATATCTATTATCACAAGCGTTTTCCATGCCTTGTTGCTATGTGTTGATTATTAGTTTTTCGGTCTATGCGTCAATAGGACTTAGACTAGACTTCTTGCACTAAGTTGCTTAATTGATTTTGCATTGCATATAGGCATAGACCACTTTTCGTGCATATGTGTTTTTGAGAGGATCTAAACACACTTAGAATGTGCTGAGGATACTTTGAGTGTATATCAACTGATATGCGGAATCAACCAATTGATACTTAGAAGATTTGTTAATGTAACAGTGATGAACAGTTTTGTATAAACAATGTATAACTCCAAACGCTTCAATATTATTAGATATAATACAAGTGATCTTAACTATCACTAGGGTTACAAAACCTTGAAGCTTAACAAAAACTTATATCTAAACATCTAACCTAAGACCTCCTTTTATAGCACAAGGAGTCCTTTACAAGATAAGTATTGACCCGTATAATTCTAACTATATAAGATATACATACAATCTTTTCTATACTTATCCTTCTACACATCACTAAGAGCAGTACAAAACTTCAGTCTTCATGCAGCAGTATGATCTTCTATACTAGCAGTACTAACTCAGCAGTTAGTACTATTAGTTATATCTTTAACAGTCTCAACTTACACTAGCAGTACTAACTCCATTAGTACTGTTAGTGTTATCTTCAGCAGTACTAATACAAAACCAAGTCTTGAACATTTAATTCCTAACAATCCTCCCCTAAACTTGTGATTTACCCTAAATCATCAAGTTTCTGAATTAAATGATTACCTTTTGAGGATTCTTCCAAACACTATCTTGTTAGTCTTAGTCTTAGTCTTGTAGCCTTCATTTCTTCTACTTGCTGATATATTTTTCTCACTAACTCTCTTGCCATTTCTGAGTCTTCATCAACTCTGAGCTTAGCTACTAACATGACATTTAAAATTCCTTCTCTCAATGGATAATCTCTCTCAACTAGCATGTAGACATCCACTCCATCTTTTTTTGACACCTGATGAACACCACAATTATCAAATAATCTCCAAGTAGTAGCAAGGTCATGGGCTTGAAACTTCCATAGAACATCTTCTGAATCAGGTTCATATAAACTCTTCAGTTCCACCCATAGCTCCTTGTTTTTGTATTCAGTAGGATCTGTAGATCTGAACCTTTCTTGAACTAGACTCCACAGCTTGTCCAAGTCTTCTCTATCAAATGCGTTGATCAGATCTTTAAAATACTTGTACACCTCTGATTGTCCTCCTACCCTGATAATCCTCCATCCTTTCCCAAATGTATCTTGATGTATCTACCAATCAATGATGGGATGTTTTGTTTGAATATGATCTGCATTCAATGTTTCTGGAACTATCACCATCATGTGCTGAAGTTGTTCATCAGTTAACACTTTTGCCTCTTCTTCAATCCTTTGCTTCTTTGGATCATCAGACTCTAACTGCTCACCAGTTCTTTTATCATGTCTGCTTGTCTCAACAGTTTCTGTGTCTCCTCTAAACAAAGTTTGAACTCTCCTATATGCCCTGAAGTACAACTTCTTAATTTCTTCATAAGACCTGCCTTTGAAATGTTTTTCTTTCCAAAAGTCATGATGTTTTAGATAATCTTTCATGTACCTCAGCTGTTGAGCTTCTGTAGGAGGTTTCTTCTTTGTAGCTTGCTTCTTACTTTGATGCTTTCTTATCTGCTCCAATAGGTCACTGATTGCACTTTCTTGTTCTTCAGCTGTAAATTGTGACCTCTCTTCTTCTTGCATCTTTGCAGCTAATTCCCTATCAGCTTGTTCTTGACCAGCTCTTTCTTGTTCTTTAGTGAGTAGCTTCTGTTCAACCATGAACCATGCAATTCTCTCCTCTTCAGCTACTCTAGCTTCTTCTTCAGCTTGAAGTCTTGAAGCAAATTCTTGATCATATTCAATTTGAGTTGTAGTTTTCTTGCTTATATTCTCTGATGGCTCTTCTTCGGTCATTATACCTTTGCCCTTATCAATTCTTTGTCTTCTACTATATACTGCACCTGCAGTACTAATCCCTGCTCCAGCAGTACCTTGTTGTAAACTAGCAGTACCTTGTTGTTCACCAGTAGTACCTTGTTCATGAACTTGATGAGCTTCTTCCATTGGTTCATCTGACCTCCCCTGAGTACCAGAACCTTTTTGGACCAGTGAGACCTTGGGATCTTGATCTAACTTAGCTATCGTCCTCTCCTGTTTGGAACACTCCTCACCCATGTCATCATCTTGATCATCATCTGAGCTAGAAGAGCTTGAAGATTCCACCATCTGAGCTAATCTTTTTCTTTTTAGAGTCTTTACTTGTTGCTCCAATTTCTTCACCTTCAATATGAGTTTGGTGTAGACTCTTCTAAAGACCTGTTTTGTTGTTGTGAGCTCAGCCTCCAATCCAATAACTTTATCTGACAATTTTGTACATAAGTCCATCAATTCAGTTAGTTTAATACTACCCTCAGCACTTCGTGATGTGTTACCTTTAGGGAGAGGTGCATCATGGGGCATAGACTCAGACTCCACCACAAGGTGAGTATCTGAGCCACCCATTTGTTCCAGTTGGCTTGGGATTCCACCACTTGTACTGGGTTCAAAAGAACTTGGTAGAATAGGTGTTGCCATAGGTTGGGTCTTACTTATGTTACCCCTTTCCTGCCCAGCTTCTAAGCCTGAGACAGTAGGGGCAGCCCTTCCTATGCTGACATAGTCAGCCTCATCTGCTCTTTGGGTAGTGGTAGGAACTCTGTGCTGAGGAACACTAGAGCCCTCTCAGGGAATAGTCCTAGGAGGTGATGAAATTGGTTGCGAGGCTGTTTCTGATGAACTGGTGGGTGTGTGTTGGGAGTCAACTGGGGTTGTTGACCCTTCACCCTGTACCTGCAACATTGAATCAAAAAGAGGTACTTCTACCCCACTATACTCCTTTGAGGCCATCCTCATGTTACTAAAAAGTTTTTGGGTAAGTGTTGGGGGTTGGATAAACAGCTTGGTGAGGTAGAAGCTGACTTTTCCTCATATTCAAAATTGTTTGAATGAACCTTGGATACATTAAAAATTTTGATTTGCTATCTACATTCTTTACCATACCTTCAAAAATAAATTTTGAAAAATTGTAATTCCTATTTGTGGATAAGCAAATGAGAGCTGTTGCAATATTGCTACTGAACTGTTCCCATGAAGTTTTCTTAGGACTTAAACAATGAAGGATGGTATGAATGAAAAACCTCCATTGTGGGGCAAAACAACCTTTTTGAAAAGTTAAAGATTGAAATGTGGTGTTGTACCCCATTCTGGATAGAGTTTGAAAAATTTTAGTATTTGGCAAGTCACCAATACCATTGTCTTTAGCTAGTTGGAGATACCTCCTAACTGATGATTCAGTAAGAGTTATGGTTTTGCCATCTACTGTTTCATTAAGCTCTTTATCTCCAGTTTCAATAGTTTTGACAGTAACAGTCTGCTAAAACTGCTTGATTTGGGAGACATAGATAGTAGGGTTTAAAGATAAAGCATACCTTATGTGAGTTGAATTCAAAAAGTCTACTATCTGATGAAAGTGTGCACCCTCCTCTGTTTTCTCCAAAAATGCCACCATATTAAGTTTGTCGACAAAGGTTAAAGAGGCCATAATTGTCAGTAAAATTGTGATTTGACTGCTAGGATCTGAGTGATTAGGTTAGAAAGTTGATTGAGTAAAGCGAATTGAGATATTATATTAGACTTCTTAGGGTTTCTATTGGACCGAATTCAATTAAAAGATAACTTTAGATTGAAGGAAGGTATTAAAGTAAATAAAAAGTGAAAATATCCAATTTAGGAAACCCTTAGGTAAAGTAATTGAGCAGAAAAATCTCAACGGCTATATTCAAAAAGCGGTTATGACTCAGCAGTACTAACTATACACAGCAGTACTAATTGACACAACTAGCAGTACAAATCCATTTGCATGTAAAAAAACACAAAGATTAAAAACTTTAAGGATTAAGCATTCCAATACTTGCTACCAAGTATTGAAACCTTCCAACATCAAAAGCTTTAGTGAGAAGATCTGCAAAAATGTTATCAGTATGAATTTTAACAACCTGAACTAACTTTTTCTCATTGCAGTCTCTTATAAAATGATGCCTAATCTCTATGTGTTTTGTTTAAGAATGTTGAACTAGATTTTTAATAATGCAAATTGTACTGCTATTGTCAATGTATATCATGGTATTCATAAAATTATACCCATAGTCAAGCATCTGATTCTGAATCCAAAGAACTTAACCACAGCAACTAGCAGCAGCCACATATTCAGCTTCAGTTGTAGAAGTGGCCACAATTGTCTGCTTCTTGCATTGCCATGATATCAGTCTGCAACCTAGGAACTGACAACCACTTGTTGTTGATTTCCTATCCAAACTAGCACCAGCATAGTCACTGTCTGAGTATGCCACCAGATCAAAAGGAGATTCCCTAGGATACCATAAACCCAACTTAGGTTGGCCCTTGGGATACCTAATGATCCTCTTGACAGCAACTAAAAGTGAAGCCTTGGGATTGACTTGAAACCTTGCACATGCACACACAACAAACATAATATCTGGTCTTGATGAAGTGAGATACATCAAGGATCCAATCATGGACCTGTAGGTGTGTACATCAACATTTTCTCCATCTGAATCTTTTAGCATAGGTTTATCTGGATCAACAGGTGTACTTGCCACTTTTTGACCGGATCTAAACACATGCCTTGTGTTAGAGATACTTTGATTATATATTAACTAGCACACGGAATTTACTAGCTAATACTTAGAAGATATTGTTTATGTGATGTATGAATGTAACAGTGAAAGAACAATGAGTAAACAATCAAACAACTTCAATATTATTAATACGAGTGATCTCCAATTATCACTAGGGTTTTACAACCTTGAAGCTTTCGTATAACTTTCACAACTGATTCGATATCGAAACCCTAACCTAGGATCTTCTTTTATATCCCAAGAAGTCCTTTACAAGTAAACTAATATTCGTATCAAACTATATTAATAAGATATACACAATATCTATTCTATATTTATCTTCACACGTTTCTGTCTTCATCTCATAATCAGTACTAACCATCTGTACTAGCAGTACTAACTGTTAGTGTTAATCTTCAGCAGTTGTAACTTTGACCTGGCAGTACTAACTGTTGGTTTAATTCCCAACAATCCTCCCCTAAACTTATGATTTCTGTGCAAATCATTAAGTTTTTCGAATTAAACTCCAACTTTGATGATGGGGGGAATTCTTTCAAACACTTATCTTCAATATTTAATTACTTCAGAAATTTCTTCACATTTAAACTTTGAAGAAACCATAACAGCAAGCACTCCAGCATTTAATCTTCATCATTCTTTGATTTTGAATTGATACTGATGAAGTAAGATCTTCACAAAGAATATTCTCTGAAAATGAATACTTTTCTTTTTCCACTGTTTATCCTCCCCTGAGTCACATAATCATCTTGAATCAAGTTAACACCAAGATCTTTATCCAACTGTGCAAGTTTCCTCCAATATGAACAATTATCCTCCCCTGTTTGGAAGAATTTTCACCATCACTTGAATTTGAACTTATGATTCTTGAGCTCAGCTTCCACTATGACAATTTGTATAAGTTTCCATCAATTCTATTTAATATCAATCTGCTCTCATCACTTCCAGGTGTGTAACCTCCTGAGAGAGGTGAATCATAGAGCATAAACACATTTCAAAGCTAGTTTGAACTAGCAGTACAAACTGTTTAGTAAAGAATTTCAAAAGCAGTATAAGACTCAATGTGGACTTGAAAACATTTGTGCCCACTTATAGTTTTTAGCAAACTATCAGCTATCAACGGATTTGATGTGTCTTTACCAATAGCCGTTTACTTTGGACTAGCCAACTCTTCACTGTGAGATATGGTGATTTGATAACCATATAGTTTTTGGTAAACTATCAACCATAAACGGATTTGATTAGTCTTTACCAGAAACCGTTTGCTCTGGACTAGTTGGTTGTTGATGTGGGTTAGACATGGTGAACCAATCACCATTTGTTGTGTGCTAAGATCACACATTTTAAACTCCAAAGCACCATACTTTCCAAAGCATAAGACACTAAATACACATACTCCAAGGAATTTGCTTATTGAACCTGTAATTGTGAGTCCAAAACCAAAGAAAACACAAGACAAAGTATTTCCTTTTTGACAGTTATCAAAAGTGACTAACATATTTATATACGCAGTACCAAAATTGAACAAACAGTACAAACTATACATATCAGTTTCATCAGACACAACTAGCAGTACAAAATCCTTTTGATAACAAAAACACTTAGACATTGAACTTTCAAGGATTAAGCATTCCAATACCTGTTACCAAGTACTGAAACCTTGTCACATCAAAACCTTTTGTTAATAAGTCAGCAAAGTTGTCATCAGTATGAATTTTAACAACTTGAACTAACTTCTTTTCATTACAATCTCTTATAAAGTGATGTCTAATTTCAATGTGTTTAGTTTTTGAATGTTGAACTGGATTTTTAATTATACACATTGTACTGCTATTGTCTATGAAAATTATTGTGTTCAAGAAATTATACCCATAATCAAGTAACTGATTCTGAATCCAAAGAACTTGAGCACAACAACTAGCAGCAGCCACATATTCAGCTTTTGTTGTAGAAGTAGCCACCATAGTTTGCTTTTTGCACTGCCATGAGATAAGTCTGCATCCTAAGAACTGATAACCACCAGTTGTAGACTTTCTATCCATACTAGCACCAACATAATCACTGTCTTAGAATGCTACCAAATCAAATGGAGACTCTTTAGGATACCACAGACCTAAGTTTGGTTGACCTTTAAGATACCTAAATATCCTCTTCACTGCAGTAAAATGAGACACCTTGGGATTCACTTGAAATCTTGCACAAGCACATACTGCAAACATAATATCAGGCCTGGATGATGTGAGATACATCAAAGACCCAATCATAGATCTGTATGTGTGCACATCCACAGCTTCACCACTTTGATCTTTCAAAAGCAAATGTGTCTCCTTATCAGCAGGTGTGCTAGCAACTTTAGCATCTGTGAATTGAAACTTCCTCAATATTTCAGCTACATATTTATCTTGAGAGATAAATATTCCTTCTGGTTTCTGCTGTACTTGAAGTCCTAGAAAAAAAGTAAGCTCACCCATAGAGCTCATCTGAAACTGATCCTTCATCAACTTTTCAAACTCTTTACACATTTCCTTCTTGGTAGAACCAAAGATGATATCATCCACATAGACTTGAACCAATAGGATATCACCCTTGTTCTTCTTGATAAAAAGAGTCTGATCAATCTTTCCCCTATGAAACCCATTCTTCAAAAGATAAGTAGCCAGAGTTCCATACCAAGCTCTTGGAGCTTGATGTAAGCCATAGAGAGCTTTCACCACCTTGTAAACTTTGTCAGAATGATCCGGGTCAATAAAACCTGGAGGTTGAGAAACATAGACCTCCTCATCAATTGTACCATATAAAAAGGCACTCTTCACATCCATCTGGTAGACCATGAAACCCATAAATGAAGCATAAGCTAGAAAAAGCCTTATTGCTTCAATCCTGGCAACAGGTGCAAAAACTTCCTCATAATCAATTCCCTCTTCCTGAGTATAGCCTTGAGCCACAAGCCTTGCTTTGTTCTTTATCACTATACCTCTCTCATCTTTCTTGTTTCTGAATACCCACTTAGTACCAATAACCCTCATGCCCTTTGGCAAATCAACTAAGACCCATACCTTCTGAATCTTAAATTGAAGTAGTTCTTCTTGCATTGCTTCAACCCAGCTTGAGTCTTCCAATGCCTTGAGCACATTCTTTGGTTCTATTTTTGATAGGAAGCACACAAACAAACATTCATTCTCATCTTCATGGTGTTTTTCTTCATACACAACACTGAGAAAACCATGATGATCTGGATCTTGTGTCTGTCTTCTAGTTTTCACACCAGATTGTACATCTCTAATCACATTAGTAAGTGGATGATTCTTGTGAACTGTAGTTTGGGGAGTAGAAGGAACTTCATAATTCATTGGCATGTTGTGCAAACCAGCTCCAAACATATCAAAAGAATCCATTTGTGGAGCAGTAGTATGACTTGAACCAGCAGTAGGACCATTTGGCTCAGCAGTACTAATTTCATTTGTACTGCTTATGGGAACTTCTGTTTCTTTACCATCTTGTCCATTGTTTTCACCAGAATTCTTCTCTTTATCAGTACCACTTGATGATGCAACATCATCATTCTTTGAAGAAGAACCATTGACCGGATCTAAACACACGTTTGGTTGGGGATACTTTGAGTATATACTTGATAGCACGCGGAATTTACTATCAAGTACTTAGAAGAATATTAGGTTGTGTTTGGTGATTGATTAAGTAAAACAATAAGAACAACGATATCAACCAAACTTATCACTTCAATATATTGAACGATTACAATTATGAGCGTGAATAATCTTAGGTATTCTATGTATTCGATATGAATGATCTATGTGTATCGTATATCAAAACCTAATCTAAGGATATCCTTTTATAATGTAAAGAGTCCTTTACACGTTAAACATCTAACCATATCATTCTATACAAATAAGATATTTACCATATCTTTTCTATAATTATCTTCACACGGTTTCACCTTGATCTCTTAAGCAGTCTTAATTGTTCTTCATTTAGCAGTCTTAACTGCTCTTCCTTCAGCAGTCTTAACTGTTCTTGTATCAGCAGTCGTAACTGTTCTTGTATACGTCAACCGTGCTAACTGCTTAAGTTTAATTCCCAACAATCCTCCCCTAAACTTATGATTTCAATGCAAATCAATAAGTTTCTTAAATTAAACTTCTGATTTCGTTGATGGGGTGGATTCTTTCAAACACTTGACTTGAATCATGAAACACTTTGGGAATTATCTTCACGTATTGTACTCTTTTGGTCAACTCTTCAAAAATTACCAAAATTAATTTAATCCCATCAAGGAATTAATTCCTTATACCAACCCAAAGTTAATTCTGCATATCAACCACGCATTGAATGCCATTAAACCTTCATTAACTCTATAAAAACTCACATATCCACACAAAATCTTCTTCAACACAAATCTTTAACTTTTTAACAATGTCTTCTTCACCAAACATCATAGAAATCTCATCTGACTCTTCTTCAGATTCAGGATGGAACAACTATTTTCCACCAAATTATTCTTCAACTTCAAGAGTTAATCTTTCAAAGAAAAAGACTGAAGTATCCTCATCCGATGAACCTTCCTCCGATGAACTTCCTCCTTATGTTGATGATTCATCCTCCTCTTCGTCTGACTCTTCTGACTCGTCTGACGATGATGAACTTCAAAAACTATCAGACTTACTCACAAAAGAATTTGAGAAAGCAGCATCATCAGTGAAGATCCCTGTTCCAAAGAAGAAGATCTCTGTTCCAAAGAAGAAGCCTGAGAAAAAGCAATTTCCATCTCCAAGATCAGTAATACTGGCACTTCCCTGCAAAAAGGTGTCTGACCTCATGGGTAGCAGAGGAGCTCGCAGCAAAACCATGCCGGATATCACTGGAAAAGGAAAAGGAAAGCTTGAGTAGTTGTGTTGTCTTTTGTGTTGTGTAGGATGTTTTGTTGGTAGTTGGTAGTTTTTGTTGGTTTTTCCTTGTAACCGTATGAAGCTTTGTAATGAATCCACCTTTATAATGAATAAAATTTAAGCACTTCATTATAATTCATCTCTGACTTCTTAATTCCTCCCCTGAATTTCATAATCAGCAATCATCTTTAACAGCAACTAGAACAAACTTTAATTCCTCCCCTGTTTGGAAGAATCCTCACCATCAGATGAACTAGAACATAAAACATCCAAGCTCAGCATCCAATAAGACCATTTGTACAAGTTACCATCAATTCAGTTGTTTTAGTTTCAAACTGCTCTCAACACTTCCAGATGTATTACCTTCTGAGAGAGGTGTATCACAGAGCATAAACTCAGTAGAAACCAAGTTTTGAACAATCAGTACAAACTGATGAAGCCAGCAGTTCAGACTATTTACTCCAGCAGTTCAGACTGTTTAGCAAAAAGTTTTCAGAGATAAAATCAAATTTTGAATTTTAATTTGTGGATTCGAAAACAGTTTTTGTCCACTTATAGTTTTTAGCAAACTATCAGCTTTGAACGGATTTGACTTGTCTTTACCAATAGCCGTTTGCTATGGACTAGCCAACTCTTCACACTTAGATTTAGTGAGTTGATAACCAACCAGTTTTTGGTAAACTGTCAACCACAAACGGATTTGAGTAGTCTTTACCAGAAACCGTTTGATATGGACTAGTTGATTCTTATGTTGATTAGACATGGTGAATCAATTACCATTTGTTGTGTGACAAGCATTCACACTTGACAATCCAAACCACCATACTTTTCAAAACACAATCCAAAGCAAAAAGCTTTTCTAAACCTGAAATGTTAGTCCAAAACCAAAGAAAACACAATACATAATATTCTCTTTTAACAGTTATTCCATTTAACTAACAAATTTACAAGCAGTCTTAACACCATTCAAGCAGTCTCAACTATACAAATAGCACAATTAACAGTACACAATCCAAAAACATTTACACATTAATCTTTTGAAGGATTAAGCATTCCAATACCTGTTACCAAGTACTGAAACCTGCTTACATCAAAACCTTTTGTTAAGAGATCAGCAAAGTTGTTATCAGTGTGTATTTTAACAACTTGTATTAACTTCTTTTCAGCACAGTCTCTTATAAAATGATGTCTAATTTCAATATGTTTAGTTTTTGAATGTTGAACTGGATTCTTAATGATACACATTGTACTGTTATTGTCTATATGTATAATTGTGTTTAAAAAATTGTACCCATAATCAAGCATCTGGCTTTGAATCCATAAAACTTGAGCACAACAACTTGCAGCAGCCACATATTCTACTTCAATAGTAGATATAGCCACCATAGTCTGCTTCTTACACTGCCAAGAGATTAATCTTCGACCTAAGAATTGTCAACCACCTGTTGTAGACTTTCTATCCATGCTAGCACCAGCATAATCAGAATAAGAGAATGCAACAAGATCAAATGCAGACTCTTTAGGATACCATAGCCCCAAGTTAGGTTGTCCCTTAAGGTATCTGAAGATCCGTTTTACTACTGTGAGATGAGACACCTTAGGAGTCACTTGGAATCTTGCACAGGCACACACAACAAACATAATATCATGCCTAGATGATGTAAGATACATCAGAGACCCAATCATAGATCTATACATATGCACATCCACATCTTCACCACTGTGATCCTTGAATAACAAATGTGTCTCCTTGTCAATTGGTGTGCTAGCAACCTTGGCATCTGTGAATTGAAATTTCCTTAAAATTTCACCAACATATTTATCCTGGGAGATAAATATACCATCTGACTTTTGCTGTACTTGAAGACCTAGAAAGAAGGTAAGTTCTCCCATAGAACTCATTTGAAATTGGTCTTTCATCAGCTTTTCAAACTCCTTACACATCTGTTTCTTTGTAGAACCAAAAATGATGTCATCTACATAGACTTGTACTAGTAGAATATCACCCTTGTCCTTCTTAATAAAAAGAGTTTGATCAATTTTCCCTCTATGAAACCCATTCTTCAGAAGATATTTAGCAAGAGTTTCATACCAAGCTCTTGGAGCCTGATGCAATCCATATAGAGCTTTCACTACCTTATAAACCTTGTCAGGATGCTCTTGGTCTATAAAACCTGGAGGTTGTGAAACATAAACCTCTTCATCAATAGTGCCATACAGAAATGCACTCTTCACATCCATTTGATAGACCATAAACCCCATAAATGAAGCATAAGCAAGAAATAATCTTATTGCTTCAATCCTGGCAACTGGAGCAAAAACTTCCTCATAATCTATACCCTCCTCCTGAGTATAGCCTTGAGCAACCAATCTTGCTTTGTTCTTTATCACAATGCCCCTTTCATCCTTCTTGTTCCTGAATACCCACTTTGTACCAATCACTCTCATTCCCTTTGGTAGATCAACCAGAACCCAAACATTTTGAATTTTGAATTGAAATAGCTCTTCTTGCATAGCTTCAACCCAACTTGATGATTCTAAATCCTTTAACACATTCTTGGGTTCAACCTGAGATAGAAAACATACAAACATACACTCATGCTCATCTTCATGATGTTTCTCTTCATAAACCACACTGAGAAATCCATGATGATCTGGATCTTGAATTTGCCTTCTGGTCTTGACTCCAGATTGTACATCTCCTATGATATTGGTAAGTGGATGATTCCTATGCACAATAGTATGGGGAGTAAAAGGAACTGCATAGCTAGTAAGCATGTTTTGCAGACCATCTCTAAAGAAATCAAACTCATCAGCTTGAGAAGCAGTATCAACTGGTGAATCAAGATGAGGTTGACTTGGTCCAGCAGTATCAATATTTTGCTCAGCAGTTGGAACTTGAGGTTGAGCAGTGCTAACTTCATTGGAATTGCTCGTTGGAATTTCAGCTTCTTTACCATTCTGACCACTTGTTTCAGCAGCATCTTTCTCTTTGTCTACACCACTTGATGAAGGAATATCATCTTTCTTTGTAGAAGACTCATTCACAGGACTTTCTTCCATGACAGGTATGAAAATGCAATCATCATCTTCCTCTTCGGAACCTGCATCATTGTTAGTATTTGTACATATAACAGGCACATAATTCATGGAATCTGAAAGAATGTCTATATCAAAGATCCAATCTGGACCTACACCTGCAACATTTGGTTTATTTTCCAAAAATTCTATGTGCAGATTTTCTTCTACTTGCTTGGTGCTTGTATTGTACACCCTAAAAGCCTTACTGTGCAGAGAATAACCAACAAAGAAACCTTCCTCAGATTTCCCATCAAACTTTCCTAGTTGGTCATTGGTATTAAGGATAGTAACATGACAACCAAAAGGTCTCATGAAGCTTAAAGCAGGGGTTCTACCTCTAAGTAACTCATAAGGAGTCTTATTGTGAGGTTGTACAACTAAAACCCTATTCAACACATAACAAGCAGTGCTAACTGCTTCAGCCCAAAATGAAACTGGTAGCTTAGAGTCAGCTAACATTGTCCTAGCAGCCTCTATAAGAGTCCTATTCTTCCTCTCAGCTACACCATTTTACTATGGGGTTCTAGCTACACTAAACTCCCTCTTAATACCTTTTTCTCTGCAAAAGTCATCCATCACTCTATTCTTAAATTCAGTCCCATTGTCACATCTGATTACTTTAACTTTCTTATCAACTAGGTTTTCTACTTCAACAATAAGGGTCTTAAGTATTTCACTTGTCTCATCCTTAGTTTTCATAAAGAATACCCAAGAAAACCTACTATAATCATCAGTGACAACAAGGCAGTATCTCTTAAAGTTCAAGCTATTCACAGAAGTAGGACCAAACAAGTCCATATGCAACATATATAAAGCTTGAGAAATAGAGTTCTGGGTCTTTGGCTTACATGAGGCTCTGTGTTGCTTACCCTTAAGGCAAGAAATACAAGTTTGGTCATTTAGAAAAATTTTGTTTAGTAAACCTCTTACCAATCCATGTTTAGCAATATTGTTAATGGTTTTAAAATTAACATGACCAAGCCTCCTGTGCCATAACATTGATTCTTCCAATGTGGCTTTTGCAACAAGACAAGTAAGTCCAACCTTAGGAACTAGTTTATTCATCTCAACACTGTATGTATTATCCTTTCTAGGGATTTTAAGTAATACTTGACTTTCATCAGGTAGCTTGAAATCAGGGGAAAGTATAAGACAATCAGTATCAGTAAATAAAACTTTGTTCTGTTTATCACAAATTTGTGATACACTGAAAAGATTGTACTTAAGTTCTGGTACATAATACACATTCTCAAAATCAAGGTTACCAGTTTTAATTACCCCTTTACCAGTAATTCTTCCTCCAACACCACCACCAAAGACAACTGGTCCTCCATCCAGAGCAATAAAGTCTGAAAGATATGATTTGTTGCCTGTCATGTGCCTTGAACATCCACTGTCTGAAAATCCTCTATCTTCTTTGTCATTTGAGGGATGTTCCTGCACACAAAATAAAGGTGTTAGTTTCTTTTGGGGATCCAAACCATCACTGGTTTGGATCTGCCTTGTGCATCAAGATGAGAAAACTTGTTTGAGGTCTTTGATGCACCATTGGGTTGAGTAAAATGTTTATCCCAATGTGCTGAGGCCTTGACATCATTGCCCCTTTTTCCCTTAACATTTAAGTGCCTAGCAGATGGATTTGCTGGTCTAGCAGTTGGAACTACTGACCTAGCAGTTGGAACTGCTTGTTTATCCTTAGGCACCCACTTCTGATTAGCCATTGCTGTTTTCTGATAAAAATGCCTTTTAACTGTTTGTGCATGATTTGAAATTTGTTTTGCACTAGAAACAGTTTGCTTGTTATTAAACCACTTATTTTGACTAGCAGTTGAAACTGTTTTGATGCCAGTCTTTAACATAACAGCTTTAGGTGACATCTTATGATTTGCATTAGGGTTTGTCAATCTAGTTGGACCATTTTGAGTTACCCTAGCATTGTTATTCCTGTTCACCCTTGCATTCTCAGTAACCCTCTTTTTCCATGGGTTAGAATCACAATAAGCAGCCATAAGCTCAAAACTTTCACACACAAAACATACTTTCTAATCATAGCAAACTTATCATCCATTTTCTTAGATTTTGAATGATTCCAATTCCTATGACTACTCTCAGAACTTGATGATCTGTTCTTAGTCCTATACATCTCAGCATATCTAACATTTTTCCTAACTGGTTTTATATTTTCAGTCTTAACCACTTTAGGAGCATGTTTAACTTCTACCTTAAAAACATTAGGTTTTTCCTTAACCTCTACATTCTCATCATCAGATGTCCACTCCTCAATAGTTGGTGCATCTGAGTTCCTATCAGAGGACATCTTTTCCTCAGAAAGAGATTTATCACTAGCACTCACAAAAGCATCTTCTGCCTTAACAAATTTAATAGGATTTTCACTAATCTTTACACCATATCCAGGAAAATCCATATCCTTAAACTCTTCTAAACCTGTATGAGCTAAATTGATTCCTGGTGGAGCAAACATTCCTCTAAAGGGGGGTGCAACTGACTTATAACCTAAACCAGATTTAGCTTTGTTAAGTATTTGACTCTCTACAATCCTCTTAACTCCATCTAAAGTATATTCAAGAGTGTCTACACTTAACCGGATGTTTTCTTTCTCCTTTTTAAGCTTCTCTAGTTCATATACAAGTCCACTCATTTTATTTTCTTTTATTTCCAATTCCCTTTTTAAAAGACCTATCTCATCAGTAAAGTTTGACTCATTCTGTTTATAAAACACAATTTGTTCTTCCAAAACAGCTAATCCTCTCTTATGATTTGACAGACTAAAACTTATTTGATTATATTCAACTCTAAGATCATCATATTGTTTCTTGATATTTTCATAATCTTTTAAAGCATGACAAGAGTTTGAACATTTTTCAGGTTTATATACCTCAGTGTCTGAGAAAGCCATCAAACCCAAGTTAGCTGATTCCTCTTCTTCCTCCATGAAGCTCCAATCAAATCCAGCTCCATCTACAACTACCATAGCCTTGGAAGAAGGCTCTTCAACATTTACTGTTCTCCTTGACCCTTGCTGATTCTTAAACCCTTGACCCTGGTTGCTTTTTTGTCTTGGACCTCTACATTCCCTGGCAAAGTGCCTCATCTTGTGACAATTAAAGCATTCCACCTTAGACTTATCATACCCAGCAACATCTCTTCCATTGAAAGTAATCTTATTCCCAGTCCTTTGGTAATACTTCTTAGCCCTGATGCTTATCAAAGCTAACTGCCACTTCAAATCCATAGCTTCCAAATCATCTTCAGCAATTTGAAGAAGATCTTCATTAAAGATCTTTGACCCACCAGACTGTTCTGATACAAATGCATATATGGTCTCTTCAGTCAAGCCAGCAGTGCTAGTTTTTACACTAGCAGTGCTAACTGTTGGTATAGCAGTACCAACTGCTTCTTCATCTTCATGATTCGAACTGTTTGAAGAAGATACAAAAGCCATATTCCCTGAACTGGAACTGGTGCTACCACTTTTCTTGACCTTTTGCTCAACAATCTTGAGATTATTGTAAAGCTCATTCATTGTCATATTCTCCAGCTCTGGTTTATTGCTCCAAACCACAACATAAGTGTTCCATTCAACAGGTAAACTGTTTAGAAACTTCATGTTGAGGTCTTCTTGAGGTATCACAATCTTCAACACAGTAAGTTGACTGATGATCTTCTGAAGCCTATTAAAGATTTGATCCAAAGTTTCATTGCTTGATGCAGTGAAGTTTTCATAACTTTGCTTGAGTAGGGTTTTATGTGCTTTCTTGGTAGCTTCATTGCCACCAAATCTTTCCAGCACTGCTTCAAAAAGAGTTTTTGCCGACTCATAATGGCTAAAATTCAGCACTTGATCATTAGGAATTGCCATTAATAACAAATTCCTAGCCTTCTGATCATTCTTCTTTTTGATTCTCTCCTCGTTTGTAACTGGCTCAGTGTTAAGCTTTGTGACCTTGGAACCATCAGCACGTGTTTCTTCAACAACAACTGGTTTGAAGGAATCACCATTGATAATAATATCCCATAATGCATAGACTTTCACCATGAAGTATTGCTCTATCCTGAGCCGCCATAAGTCGTATTCATTCTGCTTCAGCATGGGTAGTTTAGCAAGGATTGAGGTTTGAGGAGTCTCCATGTCCATCTTCTTAGATTGCTAGTGAGTAAATACTTCTGATTCTTCTAAACTCAACGTATCAAAAACCTTGGGCTCTGATACCACTTGACCGGATCTAAACACACGTTGTGTTGGGGATACTTTGAGTATATACTTGATAGCACGCGGAATTTACTATCAAGTACTTAGAAGAATATTAGGTTGTGTTTGGTGATTGATTAAGTAAAACAATAAGAACAACGATATCAACCAAACTTATCACTTCAATATATCGAACGATTACAATTATGAGCGTGAATAATCTTAGGTATTCTATGTATTCGATATGAATGATCTATGTGTATCGTATATCAAACCCTAATCTAAGGATCTCCTTTTATAATGTAAAGAGTCCTTTACACGTTAAACATCTAACCATATCATTCTATACAAATAAGATATTTACCATATCTTTTCTATAATTATCTTCACACGGTTTCACCTTGATCTCTTAAGCAGTCTTAACTGTTCTTCCTTTAGCAGTCTTAACTGCTCTTCCTTCAGCAGTCTTAATTGTTCTTGTATCAGCAGTCGTAACTGTTCTTGTATACGTCAACCGTGCTAACTGCTTAAGTTTAATTCCCAACAATCATACAATGGACTGTCTTCCAAAATAGGCATCAAGATATGATCTTCATCAGAATCTTCTGAACCTGCATTATCATTAGTATTTGTACCTGTAACAGGCACATAATTCATAGATTCTGAAAGCCCATCAATATCAAAAATCCAATCTGGACCACTAGCTGCAACATTTGGTATATTCTCTTGAAACTCAATGTGCAGATTTTCCTCTACATGTCTAGTGCTCTTATTATACACCCTAAAAGCTTTACTATGCAAAGAATAACCAACAAAGAAACCTCTATTAGTGTCCTATTCTTTCTTTCAGCTACTCCATTTTGCTGTGGGGTTCTAGCTACACTAAATTCTCTTTTAATACCCTTTTCTTTGCAAAACTCATCCATAACTCTGTTTTTAAATTCTGTCCCATTATCACATCTGATTATTTTTACCTTCTTATCAGCTAGGTTTTCTACCTCAATTATAAAGGACTTAAGGATCTCACTAGTTTCATCCTTAGTTCTCAAAAAGAAAACCCATGTAAACCTGGAATAATCATCAGTAATAACCAAACAATATCTTTTATGATTCAAGCTATTAACAGAAGTAGGACCAAACAAGTCCATATGAAGCATGTATAAAGCTAGATTATTAGAGTTATGAACCTTGGGCTTACAAGAGGCTCTGTGTTGTTTACCCTTAAGGCAAGAAACACAAGTTTGGTCATTTTGAAAAATCTTATTAGGTAAACCTCTTACCAAACCATATTTAGCAATCTTATTAATGGTTTTGAAATTAACATGACCAAGCCTTCTATGCCACAACATTGACTCATCCAATGTGGCTTTTGCAACAAGGCAAGTAAGACCTTCTTTAGGAACAAGTTTATTCATCTCAACACTGTATGTGTTACCCTTTCTAGGGATTTTAAGCAATACTTGACTTTCATCAGGTAGCTTAAAGTCAGGAGAAAGAATAAGACAATCAGTGTCAGTGAATAACACCTTGTTCTGTTTATCACAAATTTGTGATACACTAAAAAGGTTGTACTTAAGCTCTGGTACAAAATACACATTTTCAAAGTCAAGATTACCAGTTTTAATAATACCTTTACCAGTAATCTTGCCACCAACACCACCTCCAAAGATAACAGGTCCTCCATCCAGAGGTGTAAAGTCTGAAAGGTATGACATGTTACCAGTCACGTGCCTTGAACATCCACTATTTGAGTATCCTCTATCTTCTCCATCATTTGTAGGATGTTCCTGCACACAAAATAAAGGATTTAGTTCCTTTTGGGGACCCAAGCCATCACTGACTTGGATCTGCCTCGTGCATCAATATAATTATATCTATTGAAAGTCATTGATGCACCATTGGGTTTGGTAGGTTTACATACCCAACGTGCTGAGGCCTTCATAGCATTGCCCCATTGACCCTTAACAACATTTATATGCCTAGCAGTAGAAATTTTTGGCCTAGCAGTAGGAACTGCTGGCCTAGCAATAGGAACTGCTGGCTTGACCTTAGGCACCCATTTTTGATTATACAAAGGTGTCTTCTTGAAAAAGGGTCTGTTAACTGTTTGTGCATGATTGTAATGATTTGAAAATGGTTTTGCACTTGAAACAGTTTGTTTGTTATTAAACCACTTGTTTTGTCTATTCGTAGAAACTGATTTGATGCCAGACTTTAACATGACTGCTCTGGGTGTCATTTTATGATTTACATTAGGGTTAGTCAATCTAGTAGGACTGTTTTGATTCACCCTAGCATTGGTATTCCCATACACCCTTGAATTCCCAAAAACCTTCTTTTTCTATGGATTTGAGTCACAATATGCAGCCAAATGATCAAAATTACCACACACAAAACATACTTTATTCTGCATAACAAACTCATCACCAAGTTGTTGAGATTTTAAGTTATTCCAGTTCCTTTGATTGCCTCTAGGAACTGAAGATCTATGTGTAGACCTATACATCTCAGCATATCTAACATTTTTCCTAACTGGTTTTATATTTTCATTTTTGACCACTTTAGGAACATGTTTTACATCTACCTTAACCACATCAGGTTTAACCTTAACCTGATCATCCTCATCTTCAGATGTCCAATCCTCTATGGTTGGTGCATCTGAGTCCCTACCAGAGGACACCTTATCCTTAGAAAGTGATGTATCACTTGCACTCACAAAAGAATCCTCAGCCTTAACAAATTTAGTAGGACGTACTCTCATTGGTTTTAGGACCATATCTAGGAAATTAAACATCCTTAAACTCTTCTAATCCAGTATGAGCTAAGTGAATTCCTGGAGGTACAAACATTCCTCTATTGGGGGGTGCAACTGACTTATATCCTAGACCAGATTTTGCTTTATGAACTACTTGACTCTCTATTAATTTCTGAACTCCTTTTGATGTATATTCAAGAGTGTCAACACTTAACTGAATGTTTTCTTTTTCTTTCTTAAGCTTTTCTAGTTCATATATAAGCCCACTCATCTTGTCATCTCTCAGTTGCAAATCTCTTTTTAAAACAGCTATATCATCAGTAAAGTTTGATTCATTCTTTCTATAAAAAGTGAGTTGCTCTTCTAAAACAGCTATTCCTCTTTTATGATTTGAAAGACTAAAGTTTACTTCATTAAATTCTGTCCTAAGATTATCATACTGTTTCTTAAGAGACTCATAATCATTCAAAGCTTGACAAGAATTTGAACACTTTTTAACCTCATGTACCTCTGAGTCAGAGAAGGCCATCAATCCCAAGTTGGCTGGTTCCTCCTCTTCTTCCATGAAGCTCCAGTCAAAGCCAGCTCCTTCAACAGCTACCATTACCTTGGAAGAAGTCACTTCCACATTCACTGTTCTCCTGTTTCCCTACTGACTTCTATACCCTTTACCCTTATTGTCCTGTTGTCTGGGGCTTCTACATTCTCTGGCAAAATGTCCCATCTTGTGACAATTATAACATTCCACCTTGGATTTGTCATAGCCAGCAACATCTCCTCCATTGAGAGTAAGCTTCTTTCCAGTCCTTTGAAAGTACTTCTTTGCCCTAATGCTTATCAAGGCCATTTGCCACTTCAAGTCCATTACTTCCAAGTCATCTTCATCAATCTGAACAAGTTCTTCATTGTAGATTTGAGACCCATTGGATTGCTCTGACACAAAAGCATAGATAGTTTCATCACTCAAGCTAGCAGCACTAGTTTTTACACTAGCAGTACTAACTTTAGGGCTAGCAGTACAAACATCTGGATCATCCTTAGTACTGCTATTGCTGGGGGATGACATAAATGCCATATTTCCAGACATAGAACTGGTGCTTCCTCCCTTTTTCAACTTTTGTTCAACAATCTTAAGATTGTTGTACAACTCATTGAGTGTCATCTTCTCCAGTTCAGGCTTGTTGCTCCAAACAACAACATTAGTGTTCCATTCAGCAGACAAACTATTGAGAAACTTTAAGTTTAGGTCTTCTTGTGGAATTACTATCTTCAAACCAGCAAGCTGACTCATAATTCTCTGTAGCCTGTTAAAGATTTGATCAAGAGTTTCAGTGCTTGTGGCACTAAAATTCTCATAGCTCTGCTTCAGTAGTGTTCTTTGTGCCTTCTTAGTGGCTTCATTACCACCAAATCTCTCAACAATAGCTGCAAAAAGTGTCTTTGCAGTCTCATAATGACTGAAGTTCAACACCTGATCATTAGGAATTTCCATGAGTAACAAACTCTTGGCTTTGACATCATTCTTCTTCTTGATCCTCTCATCATTTGTGACTGGTTCAGTGTTGAGCTTTGTGGTTTTGGAACCATCAGCAAGTGTTTCTTCAGAAGTTATTGGTTTGAAAGAATCACCATTGATAATGATATCCCATAGTGCATAATCTTGCACCATGAAGTATTGCTCAATTTTGAGCCTCCAGAGATCATATTCGTTTTGTTTGAGCATTGGTAGTTTAGCAAGGATATAGGTTTGTGGTGTTTCCATGTCCATCTTCTTTGTTGAAAGAGAATGAGTACTTCTGGATCTTCTAATTCAAAGTATCAGAACCTGGCTCTGATACCACTTGACCGGATCTAAACACACGCCTTGTGTTAGAGATACTTTGATTATATATTAACTAGCACGCAGAATTTACTAGCTAATACTTAGAAGATATTGTTTATGTGATGTATGAATGTAACAGTGAAAGAACAATGAGTAAACAATCAAACAGCTTCAATATTATTAATACGAGTGATCTCCAATTATCACTAGGGTTTTTACAACCTTGAAGCTTTCGTATAACTTTCACAACTGATTCGATATCAAAACCCTAACCTAGGATCTTCTTTTATATTCCAAGAAGTCCTTTACAAGTAAACTAATATTCGTATCAAACTATATTAATAAGATATACACAATATCTATTCTATATTTATCTTCACACGTTTCTGTCTTCATCTCATAATCAGTACTAACCATCTGTACTAGCAGTACTAACTGTTAGTGTTAATCTTCAGCAGTTGTAACTTTGACCTGGCAGTACTAACTGTTGGTTTAATTCCCAACACTTTTGCATCAGTAAACTGAAACTTCCTCAATATCTCAGTTACATATTTATCTTGACTGATAAATATGCCTTCAGCTGATTGCTTCACTTGCAGCCCTAAAAAGAAGGTGAGTTCACCTATGGAACTCATTTGAAACTTATCATGCATAAGATTCTCAAATTCTATGCACATCTCCTTCTTTGTAGATCCAAAGATGATGTCATCCACATAGACATGTACCAACAAGATATCTCCCTTGTTCTTCTTGATAAATAGGGTATGATCAATCTTGCCTCTATGAAACCCATTCTCCAATAGATAAGTAGCCAAAGTTCCATACAAAGCTCTAGGAGCTTGATGCAAGCCATAAAGAGCTTTTACCACCTTATATACCTTGTCTGGATGTTTGGGATCTTCAAAACCTGGAGGTTGAGAAACATACACCTCTTTTTCAATAGTACCATAAAGAAAGGCACTTTTGACATCCATCTGGTAAACCATAAACCCCATGAATGAAGCATAAGCTAAGAACAATCTTATGGCTTCAATCCTAGCTACAGGTGCAAAAACCTCTTCATATTCAATTCCTTCCTCTTGTGTATATTCTTGGGCTACAAGTCTTGCCTTATTCCTGATCACTATCCCCCTTTCATCTTTCTTGTTTTTGAAAATCCATTTAGTTCCAATAACCCTCATACCCTTAGGTAAATCAACTAGCACCCAGACCTTTTGAATCTTGAACTGTAGAAGCTCCTCTTGCATGGCTTCCACCCAGCTTGAGTCTTGTAAGGCCTTAAGTATGTTCTTGGGTTCTTCTTGTGAAAGGAAACATATAAACAGACATGTGTTGGCATCTTCATGCTTCTTCTCTTCATAAACTGCACTTAGAAAGCCTTGTTGATCTGAAGTCATGGTCTGCCTTCTTGTCTTCACACCAGACTGTATGTCTCCAATCACATTCTCCAGGGAGTGATCCTTGTGAATTCTTGTGTATGGAGTTGTAGGAACTTGATAAGTGAGTGGCATGCTATTGATATCCACTTCATCTTCTGAGAGATCATCAATAGTAGTAACTGGTGGGCTAGCAGTGTTAACATTTTGCCCAGCAGTACTAACATTAGGCTCAGCAGTACAAACCCTATTTGTACTGCCTTCAGGATTCTCTTGCTCTTCAACACCACCTTCATTTTTTCCATCTTCAGAACCCTTCTTGTTTGCATCATTAGAAGGTTCAGCATCCTTTGAAGATGAATCAACACTATTCCATATTGGCATCAGTATGTGATTTTGATCATTCTCCTTTTCCAAGCTTGGTTCACCTGTTTCAACATTATCTTCTGAACCTGCAAAATTATTAGAAAATGTTCCTGCAACAACTGGTACATAGTTCATAGATTGTGTTAGAGTATCAAGATCAAATAGCCATTTTGGACCTTCACCTGCAATATTAGACTTATTCTCTAAAAACTAAACATGCAGGTTTTCCTCAACTTTCCTTGTTCTTATGTTGTATACCCTAAAGGCTTTGCTGTTTAATGAGTACCCAACCAAGAAACCCTCATCTGATTTTCCATCAAATTTTCCCAAATAATCTAAGGTATTGAGAATAGTGACATGACATCCAAATGGTCTTAGAAAACCTAAGGCAGGTGTTCTACCTCTAAACAGTTCATATGGTGTCTTGTTGTGAGGTTTGACTACTAAAACCCTGTTTTGCACATAACAAGCAGTATTAACTGCTTCAGCCCAAAAAGTGATGGGCAGCTTGGAATCAACTAACATGGTCCTAGCAGCCTCTATTAGTGTCCTATTCCTTCTTTCAGCAACCCCATTCTGCTGAGGAGTTCTAGCTACACTCAACTCTCTCTTAATACCTTTTCCCTACAAAATTCATCCATAACTCTATTTTTAAACTCTGTCCCATTGTCACACCTGATGATTTTCACTTTCTTATCAACTAGGTTTTCTATTTCGGTTATAAAAGTCTTAAGAATGCTAGTTGTCTCATCCTTAGATCCTAGAAAGAAAACCCATGTGAATCTACTATAATCATCAGTTACTACAAGACAGTACTTCTTATGATGTATACTACTCACAGATGTAGGACTAAACAAGTCCATATGCAACATAAATAATGGTTAAGTAATAGAGTTCTGGGTCTTGGGCTTACAAGAAGCTTTGTGTTGTTTGCCTTTGAGACAAGCAACACAAGTTTGGTCATTTTCAAAACGTTTTTGAGGTAAGCCTCTTACCAAACCATCTTTAACAATCTTATTTATGGTTTTAAAGTTGACATGACCAAGTCTCCTGTGCCATAGAATTGACTCATCCAATGTGGTTTTTGCTACAAGACAAGTGAGAGCCTCTTTAGGAACAATTTTTTTCATTTCAACACTGTACGTATTGCCCTTTCTTTGAACTTAAGTAGTACCTGACTTTCATCAGGTAACTTAAAATCTGGAGAAAGAACAAGACATTCAGTGTCTGTAAAAAGAACCTTGTTCTTTTTGTCACACATTTGTGGGACACTAAAAAGGTTATACTTGAGTTCCTGCACAAAATACACATCTTCAAAGTCAAGTTTACCGGTTTTCAAAGTAACTTTACCAGTAATCCTGCCACCAATTCCTCCCCCAAAGGTAACATATCCTCCATCTATAGGTGTAAAGTCTGACAAGTAGGACATGTTCCCAGTCATGTGCCTAGAGCATCCACTATCTGCATAGCCTTGATCTTCTTCATCATCTTATGGATGTCCCTGCACATAAAATAAAGGAAATTAGTTTCCTTTGGGGACCCAAGCCATTACTGACTTGGATCTGCCTTGTGCATCAATGTAATCATATTTCTTTAATGTGATTGATGCACCATTGGGTTTGATAGGTCTCCATACCCAACATGCTGAGGCCTTAACAGCATTTACCCCATTTGCCCTAGCAGTGTTTCTTGGCCTAGCAGTACTAACTGCTGGTCTAGCAGTACTAACTGCTGGCCTAGCAGTTTTAACTTTTGGTTTCCAAACTTTGTTTTGAAACACTGCTTTCTTGTAAAAAGACCTTTGAACAGTTTGTTGTGCACTTTTGGAAAAACTTGTTTTTGGTCTGGCACTTGAAACTATTGGTTTGGGATAAACAGTCTTAATTGGTCTGGCAGTACTAACAGCTGGTCTAGCAGTACTAACTGGTTTAATGCCATACTTCATTAAAATTGCTTTGGGAATCATACTGTTAACATTAGGGTGAGATTTTTTGGAAACACTGTTTAAGTTCACCCTCTCATTTGTATTCCCAAGAACCCTTTTATTCCCTGTAACCATCCTCTTCCCTTGATGGTTATTGCAAAAAGACTGTAGGTGGTTAAAGCTACCACAAGAAAAGCATGCCTTATTGTACATGACAAAGTCAGTGCCTAGTTGATGGGACTTAAGGTTGTTCCAGTTCCTCTGGTTTCCCCTAGGCTTGTTTGTTGACCTATACAACTCATCATATCTAACTGTTGACCTAGTTTGTTTTACTTGTGTTCTAGGTTTAACAGTTTCAATATTGACCACCTTCGGAACAACAGTCCCTTTTTGCTTTTCTATATCAGGTTTAGTCACAACCTGATCCTCATCATCAGATTCCCAATCTTCAATAATGGGAGCATCTGAGTTCCTATCATCTGACACCTTGTCCTCAACAATAGAGGTGTCACTAGCGCTCTAAAAAGGCTCATTCATCTGAACAGGTTTATTCACTTTAACATTTTCTTTAGCCTTAGATCCATATTCTAATTTTGGCTCTTGAAATTCAGCTAAACCTGTGTATTCTAAGTCAATTCTGGGGGTAAAGGAACTCCTCTATGAAGAGGTGGACATGTGTTGTAGCCTAACCCTGACTTAGCTTTGTTAATTAGTTGACACTCTATGATCTTATTTACTCCCTTAGATGCATACTCTAGAGTGTCTACACTTAATTGTATATTATCTTCTGCCTTTTTGATCTTTTCTAACTCAGCTCTAAGCATACTAATCTCAGCATTTTTATGAGTCAAATCTCTTTTAAGTACAACTATATCTTCTGTAAAGACAGACTCATTTTTCTTGTAAAACAAAATTTGTTCTTCTAAGACTGCTAAACCACTTTTATGATTAGATAAATTATAGTTTGTTTGGTTTAACTCTATTCTCTGCTCATCATAATGCTTTTTCAATGTTTCATATTCTTTAAGAGCAGAACAAGATTTAGAACAATTTTTCACTGAGTGTACCTCTGAGTTAGAAAAAGTCATAAGTGCCATCTCAGCTGGTGCTTCCTCCTCATCAGCCATGAAGCTCCAGTCATAACCCAGACCATCAATGGCAACCATAGCCTTTGAAGATGGCTCTGTCTGTTCCACAACCTTCTGTTTGTTCCCATATCCCTTGCTTTTGTTATCCTGCTGCCTGGGTCTTTTACACTCTCTAGCAAAATGCCCCAACTTGTGACAGTTAAAGCACTCCACTTTGACTTATCAAAACCGGCAGTATCATTACCACTGATTGTGATCTTTTTCCCAGTTCTCTAAAAGAATTTCTTAGCCCTCATGCTAAGAAGTGCAACCTGCCACTTTAGGTCCATCTCTTCCAAATCATCATCATCAATCTATTCAAGATCTTCATGTGATAACATAGACCCATTGGCTTGGCTAGTCAGGAATGCATAAAAAGTAGTATCACTAATGCCAGCAGTACTAGTTGATGAACTAGTAGTACTAACACTAGGGTAGCAGTACTAACTCCTGAAGCCACTTTCACCTCTTTTGGACTGGTGTTGCTGGGAGATGACACAAATGCCATGTTCCCAGAGCTTGAGCTTGAACTTCCAAATTTCTTCACTTCCTGTTCAACAATCTTAAAGATGTTGTATAGATCATTGAGGCTCATTGTGTCGATTTCTGGCTTGTTCTTCCAAACAACCACATGAGTATACCATTCAGCAGGCAAACTCCTTAAGAATTTGGAATTCAGGTCTTCTTGAGGGATCTCAACTCCTAGTACAGCCAGTTGGCTGACTATCTTCTGCAACCTATTAAACATGTGATCAAGTGACTCATTGCTTGAAGCACTGAAATTCTCAAAGCTTTGCTTCAACAAGGTCTTTTGGGTCTTCTTGGTGGCTTCATTGCCACCAAACCTTGTAGTGATTACTTCAAACAAGGTTTTGGCATCCTTGTATTTGCTGAATGTTAGGAGTTGATCATTGGGGATGGTCATCAGCAACAAACTCCTAGCTTTAACATCATTCTTCTTTTGCAGCTTTTCTTCTGGAGTAACTGGAGAGGTATTCACAGTTGTCTTTGTCTGACCATCAACTGTTGTCTCAGTTGTTGATGGTTTGAAGGAGTTCCCATCTTCAATGATTTCCCAAAGTGCATAATCTTGCACTTGGAAGTACTATTCGATCCTAAGCCTCCACATCTCGAAATCATTCTGCTTTAGCATAGGCAACTTTGCAGCAGTGTTGGTCTGTGTTGTCTCCATGTCCATCGTCTTTAAAGGAATAAAGAGTTCTTCAGAAAAGGATCTTCTAAATCAAAGTATCAAAGAACCTGGCTTTGATACCACTTGAGAGGATCTAAACACACTTAGAATGTGTTGAGGATACTTTGAGTGTATATCAACTGATATGCGGAATCTACCAATTGATACTTACAAGATTTGTTAATGTAGCAGCGATGAACAGTTTTTTATAAACAATGTATAACTCCAAACGCTTCAATATTATTAGATATAATACAAGTGATCATAACTATCACTAGGGTTACAAAACCTTGAAGCTTAACAAAAACTTATATCTAAACATCTAACCTAGGACCTCCTTTTATATCACAAGGAGTCCTTTACAAGATAAGTATTGACCAGTATAATTCTTACTATATAAGATATACATACAATCTTTTCTATACTTATCCTTCTACACATCACTAAGAGCAGTACAAAACCTCAGTCTTCATGCAGCAGTATGATCATCTATACTAGCAGTACTAACCCAGCAGTTAGTAGTGTTAGTTGTATCTTTAACAGTCTCAACTTTCACTAGCAGTACTAACTCCATTAGTACTGTTAGTGTTATATCTTCAGCAGTACTAATACAAAACCAAGTCTTGAACATTTAATTCCTAACAGTTTTTGACATCTTGCAAGTTTTAAAATGTGTTAGGAATATGAATATTCAGCTGAAGACTCGGTCACCCGAGTAATTATTAGTACATCATAGCTCGTAGGATTATTAGTAATATTATTAGTAGCTTAGTTATTATTAATAGTATTGTGGAGTGGGTCGGGTCTTTACCCTCTGTCAGCTCACTCTACAGCCCGCTAGGGGCATAATATATTGTAAGTATAAATACCCCTTCCCACACATGGGAAGGGTTGGAACTTCACATTATCTTAATCTAATACACACATTGTTTCTCTCTCTAGAAGTTCCCATCTCTCTCTCTCTAGCTTCTTGTCCAATCGATCCATAACTAAGCCTCAAACTAGTGTTTCTTGCATTGTGAATACCCTACAATTGGTATCAAGAGCCGTGGTTAGGTCCATGAGAGTTGGTATTCACGGATTTGTGTAGTTTTTGAGGTGTTTTGGTTCGATTTGAAAAGTTACTAATATTTCATTTTGTGCTTTGTTTAGTGATTAGAAGTTGTTATACCTTGTACTTTCTAGCTTAAGAATAGTATTAGAGTGGTATTTGATGTTTGGATTCACAGATATAAGAACGGTGTGGTGATTTTGGGGCAATTCGTAGGTGGTTAGTGTTGTGTTCTTCGCAGCGGTTTGTGTCCTAGGGACATGTTCTTGGACTCGGTTTGTGTCAATTAGAAGTAACGGTTTGTCTTATTACTTGTTTAGGCAAAAAGACAAAAGGCAGTGAAAGCGACGTGCCTGGGAGTTTGTGTCTACTCGGTTTGTCCCTGCAGCGTGTACTCGATTTGTCCCTCCAGCGTGTACTCGGTTTGTGTAGACTCGGTTTGTCTCTGAAAAGTCTACTCGGTTTGTGTCTACTCGGTTTGTCTCTCCAGCGTGTACTCGGTTTGTGTAGATTCGGTTTGTCTCTGAGGAATTTACTCGGTTTGTGTAGACGCGGTTTGTCTCTAAAAAGTCTACTCGGTTTGTGTAGACTCGGTTTGACTCTAAGGAGTTTACTCGGTTTGTGCCTACTCGGTTTGTTCCTCCAGCGTGTACTCGGTTTGTGTAGACTCGGTTTGTCTCTGAGGAGTGTACTCGGTTTGTGTCTACTCGGTTTGTCTTTGCAGTGTGTACTCAGTTTGTATCCTCAAGAGTGCTATTTGTCTAGGCGGTTTGTGTCTTGGTGATTTTAGAAATTCCCGCGAAAGATTCGATTTCTCGGTTAAATCACAAGATCAGTAAAATCCCGTAGTTACTATGGCTACCACATCTAACACATCATCAGAAGATATTCAAGCAGCAGGATCTGACACTCGTCCACCTATGTTAGATAGGACGGATTATGAGTCTTGGGCACAACGGATAAGACTTTACTGCTTGGGAAAAGATAATGGAGTTAACATTCTTAAGTCAATTGACGAAGGACCTTATCAGATGGGTACCACCAGAGACGTTGTTACAACTGGTGAAGATGGGACTGTAACTTGGGGCATCGACAGACCTAGAAACTACAATGATCTTAATGAAGAAGAAAAGAAGAGGTATGATGCTGATATTAGAGCCTCAAACATAGTCATTCAAGGTCTTCCAAAGGATGTATACAAGCTCATCAATTTTAACACTGAAGCCAAAGCTGTGTGGGACAACGTTAAAATGTTGTTGGCAGGGTCAGAACTCACAAAGGAAGATCGTGAGTCACAGCTGTATGATGAGTTCGAGCATTTCAAAATGAACCCAGGAGAGAATGTCACAGACTACTATGTGAGATTTCATAAGTTGGTGAATGATATGAGGATGATCAGAATGACTATGCCCAATATCCAACTAAACTCAAAGTTTGTGAACAATATGACTCCTGAATGGGACAGATTTGTGACTGCAGTCAAACTCAACAAAGGTTTAAGGGATACCAACTATGAACAGCTGTATGCATACCTGCAACAACATGAGAAGCATGCTGTCTATGATCGGGTGCTGAGAGAAAAGTTTAATCCTTCAAATACAAATGATCCACTGGCGTTCATGGCAAATGTTCAACCGACAATCCAATCATCTTCCAACCCAAGCTATCATCAACTTCACTCACAAGTACCTGCTAAGAGTTCTCAACTTGACTCAGGCTACTCTCAGACCAACAAAATGATTGACAATCTCACCAATCAAGTTTCATTACTGGTTCAACAGTTCCAAGCATCACTCCCTCAGACCAACAATCAGCTAAGGAATTCTTCCAACCCACGCAATCTAGCAATGGTGGAGGATGGGAAAATTGTGGTTCAGAATGTGCAAGGGAGAGCTGGTAGAAACTTGGGTCGAGGTTATGTGCAGAATAGAGCAGGGAATGCCAATCAGGGGCAAGGGAAACATATCAAGTGCTATAATTGTGGGGGGCTCGGACACATTGCTAGAAACTGCAATCAACCTAAACGTCCTCAGAACTCAGATTACTTCAAAGACAAGATGCTGTTAATGCAAGCTCAAGAGAATGGAGCTGTATTGGATGAGGAAGAGTTATTGTTCTTGGCAGGAGATGGAGGAAATACTTTTGATGAAGATGTGGATGAGAAACCTGTTCAGGATCTAGCACTTAATGATCCTAACATCTTCAAGGCAGATGACTATGATGCATATGACTCTGATGTAGATGATGAACCTACGGCTCAAACAATCTTCATGGCTAACTTGTCTTCCATGGTCTCATCTCCCCGTCAAGTTGGTCCTTCTAATGCATCCGTGATATCTGAGGTACTAAAAATTTATGACACATATAATATTGTCGAGGGACAAAAGAATCCCGAAGAAGTACATCAGGCAAATATTTCTGACTCAAGTAATGTTGACATGGAAAATAGCAATATTATTTCATATGAACAGTATTTGAATCACAACAACTCGCCTGATGTACCAAATGGTGAATCTTTTGTCAATAATGATGTCTGTGTTAGGAGGAATGTATGTGCCTTAGATAATGCGGATAATATAGATAATGCATGCGAGTGTCATGAGAACAAATTGCCTGTCCCTGATGATAACTTGATCACGAAACTAAACATCTATAAAGAACAAGTGGCTATGTATGAACAGCGTGCTAAGTTTGAGCTTAATGAACGAGAGCAGAAATTAGAAGGTCAAATGAGTACACTTATTAAAGAGTCTAGAGTAAGAGAAGAAACATTAAAATTAGAGTTGAGTTCTTTGAAAAGTCAGCTAGAACAGTCTGTCAAACAGAAACAGGAAGCACAAAAGTGTGTTGATACACTTAAGCTAGAATTCAAACAAAAAGAATCAACACTTTTAAATGATTTCTCTAGACTCAAGACGTTAAAAAATAAGCTTGAAGATAAGTTGTACACACAAGACCAAACCAGGCAGACTGCTCAAATGATGTATAAGCACAGAAAGTTAAGTGACAAGCATAGTGAAAACAATGTAGGTAGATCTAAATTAGCTATTCATGAGATTGCTAAGATAGCCCAACCTGCATTAAATGATTCCAATGTGATGTTTATGCCTAATCATGACCCGACTGAGCTTCTCTACACTAAAGAGGAAGAGGAGATGAGTGAGAGAACAATGGAAAGAATGAATGAGAAAATGAGGGATCCCGAGTGCATAGCCAGACGAATAATAATCAAACCCCATGATTATTATGAGGAGAATCGTTTGACTGTGTTTGCTCCTCAAAAGAAGTTAACACTTGAACAGATATTTTGGAAACAAGATAATGAAAAACTTAAGGTAGAAAAACTTAAGGCCAACACCCCCCTCATTAGAAAAGTTGCATCCATAACGGTGTATCCTCCCAATACACCTAGGAATTTGGTGCCTTTGTCTCTTCCCACTGAATGCAAAACCTTTATTAGCTTATATGTGCTTTGGCAACTGTTTGCTGATTTCGATAAAACATGTAAGAAGAGAATCACACCCACTGGCATTACTGAGGGGGAAAGGTGTTTTGAACATGCAAAAAGGTGTTACTTAACTGAGGTCATGCCATTCTTTAAACTACTTAAAGAACACTTTGAAGGGTTGCAAACTGCCCTTAAAGCCGAAATAAAAGAAATGGAAGTAGTGTTTAAAGATATGGAAAGTGAGGTGAATGAATATGCAATAGAACTTAAGAGTCGAGAGATTGAAAGAAAAAACATACTCATTACTAACGACAACTTGATTGCTAAATGTATTGCACAAGATGTATTTTACACTGTCACTGATTCTGCATTGTCTGCTTGTCAATTTAATGAGTATGCTATTGCGTTAAATGCCACCCAGAATCGTGTTGTTGAGCTTGAGGGGGAGAATTTAAAACTGCTTGAAAAAATTCAAAATGATGACCATGAGAATATGGTTAAACGTTTTTCTAAATTAGAAGTTGAATATCTTAATTTGCAATTGAAACATCAACATTTAAATGAAAAACATAAAATATCAAATGGCAAGGTATCCTTGGATACTCCTGAATTTGATACGTATTTTGAATTAAGCAAACGAGATGAGACAATTCAAGCTCACACGAACACGATTCGACTGCTGAGGGCCCAAATTGCCCAATTGAAATCCAACAAGTGTGAAGTGTATGGCACCAATAAACCTTCGTCTTCAGATTCTCAGAATTTTCAATATCAAAACACCATAAATAAGTTACATTATGAAAATGAGTGTTATCGAGAAGAAAATTCAAAGGTTAAACAACATTTCAAAGAGTTATATGATTCTATTAAAGTTACAAGAAGCAATCACAATGATCAAATAACCTCTTTGACAAATGAAATTGAGAATCTGAAGGTTCGGGTGAAAGGTAAAATGCCATGCACCACTTGTAATTGTGATGCACCAAAGGCTACTGATAGTAAAAAGCATGATGTTGATGTTGGGCATATTCCGTTTAAGCTTAGAAATAACAGCCTTGCCCATCAAACATATCTCGATCATCTTAGAGAGGGCCTTGACACACTTCGTGAGGTGGTGGAAGAGGATAGGACTGATAAGCCACTTGATAAGGCAGTTGTCTATGCCTGCAAACTCACGAAAAGGATTCAGGAAAACTTAGAATATGCCATAGGCTCAATTCCTAAGTTTAGCAGCCATAGAGATAGATTTGTTGCATCATCATCCACTGTTGAGAACAAGCATGTAGCCTTTGATCTACCACCAAAAACATCAGAACCCAACACATCATTATCTGGAAGGCATGAGACAGAAAAACGAACTAATGTTTCATTCGATGCTTCTACAGGAGTAAAAAGTGACACCCAAGCTAGCGAGTCAAGGTCTAGAGAAAATGCAAGAAAAGATAGGACTGCGCCAGCTAAGAATGATCACTTGAAGAATGTAGAAGCCCAACCTAGGAACAATAAGTTTGCAATGAGTAGGATGAATCGTGTTGATTCTAGTATCAAAAGTACTGTAATTAATTCGAATTCTAATGCTATCTGTAAAACATGCGACAATTGTTTAATTTCTGCTAATCATGATGATTGTGTTGTGTCATTCTTGATGTCTTCTGCATCACTCTGTGTTAAGAATGGTAGAATAACTGAAACATGCAAAGAAGCTTGGAAAGCTACAGGAAAAACATTTGCTAGCGTAGGCTATCAATGGAGACCCACTGGAAGGAAATTCAATTTAGGAAAACAGAACACGTTACCTAAAATGAATAAGCATAAAATTGTGAAAGTTAAGGAATGGAGACCCACTGGAAGGAAATTCAATGTAGGAAAACAGAGACCATTACCTAAAATGAATATGCATAAAATTGTGAAGAATAAGGAATGGAGACCAACTGGTAGAATCCTGTCTTTAGAGTCACAATGCCTTCCATCTAGGTCTTGTCCTACCTCTAGTTCTGTCTCCTCAGTAAAGACAGTAGCATCTGTGAAATCTGTGGTTCCTGAATATGTGTGTGCTGACCAAATGGACCCCAATTGCACTTGGGGATCCACATTTTTCAGTTATCCATTGTTGTCTGGTTTCAAATGCAGGTCGTACAAATCGTCCTGTGGTATTTGGACTCAGGCTGCTCAAAACATATGACTGGGGATCGCTCGCGGCTCAAGAACTTCGTGAAAAAGTTTATCGGGACAGTTAGATTTGGGAACAACCACTTTGGTGCTATTATGGGTTATGGAGATTATGTGTTTGGTGACAGTGTAATCTCAAGGGTATATTATGTGGAAGGACTAGGGCACAATCTATTTTCTGTGGGTTAGTTTTGTGATTCAGATCTAGAAGTGGCATTCAGAAAGCACACATGTTTCGTCAGAGAATTGGATGGTATAGATCTCCTTAAGGGCAGTCGGGGCACCAATCTATACACCATATCGATTGAAGAAATGTTGAAGTCCTCTCCCATATGCTTGCTTTCTAAAGCCTCTAAAACAAAATCATGGCTGTGGCATCGTCGTTTGAACCACTTGAACTTCGGTACCATAAATAATCTTTCCCGTAAAGATCTTGTTAGAGGAATGCCCAGACTGAAATATGAGAAAGATCATCTCTGCTCTGCATGTCAACTGGGTAAAAGCAAGAAACAAACCCACAAGCCTAAAACCATCAACACCAACTTGGAAGTTCTTCATACCCTCCACATGGATTTGTGTGGACCAATGAGAATACAAACCATAAATGGAAAGAAGTACGTTCTGGTGATAGTAGATGATTATTCTCGGTTCACATGGGTGAAGTTTTTGAGAACCAAGGACGAAACTCCAGAGGTTATCATTAAACTGATAAAACAGCTGCAAGTAAGGCTCGATAAAACTGTCAGAATCATCCGCACTGATAATGGTACGGAGTTTGTTAACCAACAACTTCATAATTTCTATGAAAGTATTGGCATCACGCATCAGAAAAGTATCCCTCGCACTCCTCAACAGAACGGAGTGGTTAAACGAAGGAACCGTACTCTGGTGGAGGCTGCAAGAACTATGCTTATATTTTCAAAGACACCGATGTTTCTCTGGGCAGAGGCTATTGCAACAGCATGTTACACTCAAAACCGATCCCTAATTCATCCGGTTCATAAGAAGACTCCCTTCGAGCTAATTCACAACAAGAAACCAGATCTTTCCTTTCTCCGTGTGTTTGGTGCACTTTGCTACCCAACTAACGATAGTCAAGACTTGGGAAAGTTAAGAGCTAAAGCAGATGTAGGTATTTTTGTTGGATACGCACCAGACAGTAAAGGGTATCGAATCTACAATAAGAGAACCCGAAAAATTATGGAAACCATTCATGTTACGTTCGATGAGCTGAGTGAGCAACCTGCTTCAGGACAAATTAGTTCTGGACCCGATCTTAACCTTTTGTCTCCTGGACCCATTAGTTCAGGACTTGTATAGAATTCCACGTCTGCAGATTCTTATGTGCCACCTACTTGTGAGAAGTTGAAGAAGTTATTCGATCCTATGTTTTATGAATACTTTGAGCCAACGAATGGAACCATCCCGAGTGAACCTGCTATACTTCCTATGACTGAGGTTCAAGCCCCACAAGGTTCAAAGGGCCCTACAGCTTCAGTATCAGTCAGTCACAATGCTCCAGCTGCCAGTCAATCGCCTTCGTCATCAAATGCTCAATCTTCTCCAGTAATGCAAGAATCTTCAGTTAATCATTCTTTGGAAGTTAATCCTTTTGCTCCTGTTGATGAGGCTCCTTTTGAAAACATATTTGCTCCTGAACATTCATCAGACACATCCTCACTTGAAGGACATAGCACTGCTACGTCTGTTCAAAACCCACAACCTCACGACCATCTCAGGAAATGGACCAGTGATCATCCAATCGACAACATCATAGGCAATCCTTCACGTCCAGTATCCACACGTAATCAACTAGCCACTGATGCACTATGGTGCTTCTTCAATTCCGTACTGTCCAAAGTCGAACCAAAAGATGCCAAAGAAGCAATGACTAAAGATTGCTGGTTCCAGGCTATGCAGGATGAAATCCATGAATTTGATCGACTTGAAGTATGGGAATTAGTGCCTCCTCCAGAGCTTGCAATGATCATTGCTTTAAAGTGGATCTTCAAAGTGAAGCTTGATGAGTATGGTGATGTGTTAAAGAACAAGGCACGGCTAGTTGCTAAAGGGTTCAGACAAGAAGAGGGCATTGATTTTGAAGAATCGTTTGCTCCTGTTGCTAGAATTGAAGCCATAAGAATCTTCCTCACAAATGCTGCTAGTCGAAATATGATAGTCTACCAGATGGATGTCAAAACAGCATTCTTGAATGGTGACTTAAAGGAAGAAGTTTATGTGAGTCAACCTGAAGGATTCGTGGATACTGAACATCCTACTCATGTTTACCGCTTGAAGAAGGCTCTTTATGGGTTAAAACAGGCGCCAAGGGCATGGTACGATACATTGTCCAAGTTCCTCCTAGTGAACGGATTCTCCAAGGGTGTTGTTGATCCCACACTATTCACCAGGAAGTCAAGAAACCATCTACTGCTGGTTCAGATATATGTAGATGATATCATCTTTGCTTCAACAGATCCTAGTGAATGTGATAGTTTTTCAAAGGAGATGAATTCCAAGTTCCAAATGTCCATGATGGGACAAATGTCATTCTTCTTAGGATTACAAGTTTCTCAAAGTCCCGGAGGCATATTCATTAATCAATCCAAATACGCCAACGAGATCTTGAAAAAGTTTGGATTCTATTCAAGTGAACCTGTTGACACTCCCATGGTTGATAGAACAAAGCTGGATGAAGATCCTTCAGGGATTCCAGTAGATATAACAAAGTATCGAAGCATGATTGGATCTTTGATGTACATCACGGCTAGCAGACCAGATCTTCTGTTTGCTGTGTGTATGTGTGCTCGGTATCAATCCAGACCAACCAAGAAGCATGTTGAAGCAGTGAAAAGGATCTTCCGATATCTTCAAGGCACGGTTCATATGGGTCTCTGGTATCCTAAGGACACTGCAATGGAGTTAACGGCTTACGCGGATGCTGATCATGCGGGATGTCAAGACACTCGTCGAAGTACTTCAGGAGGAGCTCAGTTTTTAGGGGAAAAGTTGGTTAGTTGGTCTTCTAAGAAGCAGATGAGTACTTCCATATCATCTACTGAAGCTGAGTACATTGCTATGTCTGCTTGCTGTGCACAAATCCTTTGGATGCGATCACAGCTTTCGGACTATGGATTCTCATACAACAAAATTCCCCTATATTGTGACAACAAAAGCGCCATTGCTCTTTGTTGTAACAATGTTCAGCACTCCAGGTCAAAACACATCGACATCAGGCATCACTTCATCAGGGAACAGGTGGAAAAAGGAATTGTGGAACTATACTTCGTGAGGACAGAGTTTCAGTTAGCTGACATCTTCACCAAGGCCCTCCCAAGAGAAAGGTTTCAGTTTATTCTCCCACGCCTTGGCATGAAAAGCATGACTCCTGAAACCCTCAAGTGTCTTCAGGAAGAAAAGGAGGAGTAAAGGATTGTCTTCTTATATCCTTGTACATAGTTGTATATATCTTAAAATCCAAAAAGAAAAATACAAAATATAAAACCTATAAAAACCATAAAAAATCGAAAAAATCAGAAAATACCAAAAATAGTTCTACATAGGCATGTCTTCTGTTTATCGATAACATTTACGGATCTAGAAATGTCATTCAACAATGGCACGGATTCTTAAATGAAGCTCGAGCAGAAGTTATACTAATCAGTTAAAACATGTCTTAATGGCTTGCAGTTACTTCATACTGCAACCCGCACTGTACAATGGGGAAAGCATGTCGCCAAAAAGACAGTTGTTCCTCCAACCGGGTGATGTTCACCTGGGCATGGATTACTTTATATCCATGTTCTCCCGTCTTGATGTACGTTTCAGTGCGTCATTTCGTGTATTAGAAGAGAAGTCTTCTTTACATCAGACTCTTTATCTTGTTTGATTCTTCAAGAGAGTCTCGATGTTACACAAGGTGGTAAATTGATTTAAATTTTCACAAATACCCATCGCTCAATTGAATGTCTACAACTCCTTTAATGGAAAACGGGTCATCAATTGAGGGGGAGCATATTTGTTCAAATTTCCGACACCTTGCCTAATTTGTGCAAACATCAGCAGTGACACTCTCTCGTTGTTTCAAGGGGAGCATAGTATGCTCCAAAATCAGAATACATTTAAACCTGACCACATTTTTTCCCAAATTTTTCTAAATGTATTTAAATCAATTGGGATCACAAATCTCAAATGGTTTGAAATTTTTGATCGGGGGAGAGAATGTGATTTAAATAGGAAATTCTAATAAAATGTGATGATTTGGAAGTTAATGTATGCTCTCCCGTATGTGCTAAACCATTTTGTATATCAAGGCACATATTGAGGGGGAGCAAAATGTTTTGGTCATATACGCAAGCTCTTCCATATGTGCGAAAATCTTTCTTATATCAATGCACATATTGAGGGGGAGCAAATGGTTTTAACATAACAAAGGATTTGGCATCTCATGTGACCGTGACTCAGAATTAACCAATGAATTGACGAAACTTGTCATCAATCGAAAGGATTCGTCTTGGCCGGGTAATAATTTCAAGCTGGTCTAACCCGTGATGTAAGCGTGTCTCGAAAAAGATGAATCTGAGTAGAGTGTACCATTTCGAGAAACTTTCTGTGGACTTGACCAGGCCGGGTAATAATTTCAAGCTAGTCTAACTAGTGATGTAAGCATGTCTCGAATCGGTCATGTTCACTGAAAGTGGATCAATTCAAAAAGTGCGAGCTCTACCTAACATGTGCAAATTTATAAAACTATCACTCGAGCACATGTTGAGGGGGAGCATTTGAAAAATATAAAACTCTCAAGTGTTTGCAAAAATGTGTTTCAGAATCATGAACACTTTGAGAGATTTTTCAAAGATTTGGTTTGGCAATCGTGGATGAATACCAAAGACCGACCATTTTAATTAATGTATGGAGTTATAAGGATGGTTAGGTTAGGCTCAAGTTCCCACGATCCCGCCAGAGCCGGAGGGATCTACCCAGGGACAATCCACTAGTTAGTGTAGAAGTCCTTAGGTATGATTAAAAAGGAGAAAAGTAAATGAGGGAAGAGTGCCGACTGAGATGGAGCTAACACTGGAACAAACCCAACAAGGTGTTAGTTATGAAGTCTCGGTAAGCACTGAAGGGGTTGAAGAATGAAAAAGAATTGTAAAGAGAAAGGGTGAAAAGAAATAGCCCTCCTTACAACTTAGGCAGAAACCGGGTCAATACATATGCTGTCAGAATCACTTAGTTGATTGCTGGCATTGAAGACAAAGTATCATGGACCCAGTGATACGCTGCACAACCCTCCTCAGCCACTCAAGGTCCCTCAAAGGACTCTTGTTTCAATTGTCACGGAGTTCAATACATTCCTATCATCTCTCTCACTCCGAGTTAGATGATATTGAAAAGGTGGCAGTTCTCTCCAGCCTCCGAAAATCAGGTCCAGCGAAAACATACGGCCGCTGGGGTGCTACAAAATTGGTATCACAACACAAGTACAAAGAACGGTTTTTCACCACAATCGTTTAAACTATAATTGATTAATCAAAGGTATCGATTTACATTGTTAAATTTTTGTGCGGAAAATAGGCCCATATAATAAGTACAACGGTCCCCAAATGAGCATCCAAGTGTCTCGATCCTATAAACATGCCATGCCATGCCAACTGCCGCCAAATGTGAGCTAATACTTTAAGAACCTGAAAATACATGCTAAAACGTGTCAACACGAGGTTGGTGAGTTCATAGGTTTGTTTAAAACAATATAGTTGAGCCAAAATGGTTTTCGAATTCAAAATCGTTGTTCATAAACAAGTCAAGTCCAACGTAGGCCAACACTGCCTAAGTAACAGCTCTAGAACCAAACACGCAGATAAAAACATAGTCTAACATCTCGAACCATAATCAATCATATAAGTACTACAGTCATATAGTGATACACCAACTGAATCTTAGACTACAAACACACATAAATGATCCACACGTAGATTGGGTGCCACTTCCCAAATGATTACTGGGTGCCACTTCCCAAAATGTATAATGGGTGCCACTTCCCAAATCCATACTGGGTGCCACTTCCCAAAATGTACTATCAATGCATCACTAATCAGTTTCACAAGTTCAAGTCAAGTCACACAATTTAAGTTCACACAATAAAGCACATATTGGAATCGAAGCACACGTATTGTCCAAAATCATAAAACCAGTAGATAACAACATTTAAGCATTCAAAAGCATTGAGTTTAGTGAAAACAACGAGCATGTATTCTCCCCCAAAATAGTTTAAAACCAGTAAAAGTAGGGGCCATGAACTCACCTTAGCCACAGCAATGCAAGGATCACAACAGACACGACTGGCATCGAGAAGCAAAACACAACGGTCTCAAGACATATGGCACGACAATGCCAAGATATAAAAGCACAACGGACTCGGGAACTACTCGCAACCTAATATGAATGATATGATTTAAGTCATAGAATGATGTCGTGCATGCAAGTTCATACTCTACTTTATCACTTGTACATGTTTGTTGTAGTGTTTATCGCCAAAAATATAGTTGCGTCAATGATCCTTTATTTAGAAAATTTCCACTTTAGAAAGCGTAACTTGTTATTCTCACCATCAAGCTTTGGTCGTCATGTTAACGGTTACCTCAAAAGTCTCTAACGCGTCTAATAAGTATATGTAATGCTCTACCATTTCCGCTTACGTCATTTTAACCAAAATGTACTCAAGATGGTCTAAAATCTACTCCTAAAAATCCTAACAGCTTATTATTAAGCTGTCAAAGTTCATTCATTGCGGTCACATTCTTTTAGTCATATCTTTCGCTTCGTAACTCCGTTTCTTAAGTTTAACCTATCCACGCGAAGGTATTTAAGTGTACTCTAGGATTTTCAAGGTCTCGGCTTGCCTAAATATCATTTACATCTCAATTTTCTATTGCTAAAATTCGGACAGAATGTCCTTTTCAGAAAATAGTCATTTTTGTCGTCTAACTTCAAAATAGCGTATCTTTTTCGTTATAAGCCCGTTTTAACTCATTCAAGCGACCACGTTTTCATTATTAAGTCTATTTTCTATGTTTCTAGCCTAAAGGTACCCCTGAGTTACTGATTATTCCAGATTATACAAAACGTGACAATAGCAATTTTAAGTGTTTCAAGAGTGTGTTTTCTAGTTTCCATCTCATTCCAAACCACTCCAACTCTTGTCCTAGTTCACTTATGATCTCCTCAACATAATAATAGTGTTCTAAGCTTAAACTTAACTATACCCAAGTCCATGAAATAAATCATCAAGCATATCAAAGTATACAAGTTTATTAATTTTTACATTTATAAGGTTTATTACCACCTTTTTATGAAGAGTTTTTCTAACTAGTTTCTTTGTAACCGAAACTTGTTCAAAACATGATTTTTGTTGAAGGATTCATTGTGAATACAAAGCCTTGTCAACATGTACAAAGTGATAAACTAAGTATATGCACTTGAACTTGCATTATGACATGAAAAGCATGAAGTTCAACAATGTAAGATTACTTACAACAAGGAGATTTTTTGATGAGAATGCAATATCTTTGATTAACCAAAGATTAGTGTTTCCAAAATCCTTACTAGAGTATCATAATGATTCTTGAACTAGACAAATCAAGACTTCTTCTTCCCTTGCTCTAAGTGTGTCGAAATATATGTGTAGATGAGAGGATATATTTATTTTTCACTTGGCTATTAGGTGCCAAATGAAAATATAAGCATCTATTTATAGTTGTACTAGTTCAATCTTGCAATAGTTGAGTCAAAGAATATAATTTGGCCTAGTTATGATATTGGCCAATTGAGGGAGGGTTAGGGGGACAAAGGCTTGGTCAAAGTCACCAAACACAAATCCTTGTTTCATGGTCAAATGTTGGCTAATAAATTCTTGTGTACAATTTGTCTAGTAATGTTTGTGAAATTAAAAAAAAAGGGGCGACACACTTGTAACTAGAAGAGAAATATTTATTTTTTTGTATAAAAATATATTTCAAGTAGGTATTGGGTGTTATAAATAGGTATCGGGTATTGGTTTGGTGATTAACGAAAGTTATACGTAATTAAACGTAAGATATAAAGAATTTACCTTAGGTGTCAGGAAATATTTATGGAACTTATATAATCATTTCGGAAGTATAAAAATACGTTGGGAATAATCGTTGGGAGAGTTGGGTACATCGGGTGAATAAATGATTATCGTATTGAAATTACGTAAACCGTCGTAATTATAAACATTTAACGATACATATGATAAATAAATTCAAAACACCGGGTATACTAATAATATAATTTGTATATCACTGAAACGAGTGTGAAAATGTATTAAGATCATAGTCGGGAGTGTAGAGTCAATTATTCAAAATAAATGAACGAGTAATAGCGTTTATTTAATAAATGAATATACGTGGATTAAAAATTATGCAAACCCTTACGGTTGCGAGAATTTGATACTCGTAAACCTAGTTTACGAAGTGATGAATAATAACCATGAATAGTGATTTTCCTTCGGGAATGAATAGTGTTTTATGAATAGTAATTTTTTTATAATGTTTCAAAGTCTCAAACTGACTTCAAAAATGATGAATAGTAAAATGATGAATAGTAATTCGTGAATAGTAAATTCCTGAGATGAATAGTAAAATTCCAAAGTTTGAAAAATGACCTGAAATTACGAGTTGTCACAGTTCTCTCCAGCCTCCGCTCACTAAATCAAATCGCACTATCGAGTCTAGAGCCACGAGATGCATAATAAGATCTCATAGGGACACGAATTATTTCTACACTGGTTGTTCAACATTAAGGACACCAGTTGTAATCTCATGAGTCCTACGCAGATCTTAGCAATCTGCCAGAACATTTATGAGAGAATTTACTTATGTAATACTCAATGATTGAATGGAAATTCCTGCCAGGGTCAACATCAAGCAGCCCTGAAAGCAGGTCACTTCGGTAATTCCTCGTGGATTACGCTTAGTGGTCGCGGCGGTTTCAACCGGTCTACAGTCATGGAGTGATCTCCAGCGACTCACCTAATCGTTGATTTACTACGGTAAAATCTTAAAAAGCCCTCTGTGGGTTTTCGATTAGGAACGGTCTTGGTAAGGATTAGAGAGAGTCTTCACACTATGCTGTTGACTATCTCGAAGTCCAAACTTGTTAGTACCGGTCGAATTATTGCTAACTGTCGTATGCAGGAATATCTGGCGGTTGTTGCTGTGGAACGCTGTAGCTGGTTGCTGTTGTAGCTGGTTGCAGAAAAGATGCCAATCCATCACCACATGTTCACACCACATCATCATCAAAGAAGTCATGATCACCCTAAAAGACCTTCAACACAGCTTCTGCTAACTCTGATGCTGAAGATCATGACTCCATATCGTGTGAGCATGTCGGCTCTAAGTATATTTCATCACATGGAGTCTTACTACAGAAAGATGACTTGGAGACTCAAGTGGGATGATACTTTCAAAGATTACTCAAAGTTCATCCAAGACAAAAGAGAAGTCATCTTCAGATCACTGATGTTTGCACAACAATCTATGACATTGAAGATTCAATGATTACGAGCTATGATGTCAAGATCCAAGGAAGAAGTGCTGAAATTCAGAACATTACTTCTGGGGTGACCTCCCTTAGGGGAGGATTGTTAGGAATATGAATATTCAGCTGAAGACTCGGTCACCCCGAGTAATTATTAGTACATCATAGCTCATAGGATTATTAGTAATATTATTAGTAGCTTAGTTATTATTAATAGTATTGTGGAGTGGGTCGGGTCTTTACCCTCTGTCAGCTCACTCTACAGCCCGCTAGGGGCATAATATATTGTAAGTATAAATACCCCTTCCCACACATGGGAAGGGTTGGAACTTCACATTATCTTAATCTAATACACACATTGTTTCTCTCTCTAGAAGTTCCCATCTCTCTCTCTCTAGCTTCTTGTCCAATCGATCCATAACTAAGCCTCAAACTAGTGTTTCTTGCATTGTGAATACCCTACAAAATGCTTTAGTAATCTTCTTAAGAATAGAAACTAAGTTGGTTGATCATGTGTGTCGAAAGATATTGTCTTACACAATTAATTTCCCAAAGGTTTAAGTGTAAAAAATATATCACCTCAAAATATTTAACACTTTCATTAAATCCGTAACATGATCTCTAAAATATTACATCCTCTTGTCTTGCTTGACTATGGGTTGTCTAAACAAGATAATAGATCATATTAATACATTAGTATTTAAGTAAAAGAAAATGTATTAAACTTGCGTTGATTTAACACACACAAAAAATGTTTTAAACATTTAGTATTTTACGTATGTTGTATAAAAATGGTTAAGATAATTATTTTTTAACTCATGATATATCGAAAACTAAGAATATTATACTTAATAATAAATAGTGTTCGCACATAAAAATAAATGACAATCTCGAAGTAGTAAGTTAATATGTCATTAATCTCACACATACAACCGATATTAGAATAAATGGAACACATTCCTTAAATTTTTATTTTCTTTTAAAAGGAGTGATCGTGAGGGTCAAGAAAGATTTCAAGTACATATCAATTCATTATTCAAATTATGATTGATATCATCATCGAATCTAATTGACAAGTTTTCGAGTATGGACATGAAATTGGAGTCATTATTTGTCTAGCTTCAAGATAACATCAAAATATAATGAAATATATTATCTTGAATCTACATTCCCAATCACACTCGGTTGTTATGAAAATAATGACGTCCTCTCAAGACGAAAATAATATGCATCAGATCATAACTCACACTTGTGTTGAAGATGCCATATTGAGTCTTCTTGTCCAATGATTGTGTTCTAAACAATAAACTAATGTGTTTAAAAAGATGCATAAAATACACAACTAAGTAGGATTGACAACTTGGATGTTTCATCCGAAATATTCAAGTAATTTACTTTGCAATGCAATTAGTAAATGTGTCATTTTCAAAAAACCAAACACGAGCAAACAAACAACATATGTAAACTTTGCTCATGAACGACTCAACACTCAAAATCACATGTCTAGTAAAAGTGTAACACATAATATGCTATTAACTATTATGTACGTCATCAATCTTCGAGAATATCACATGTATTTCTCTTATCAAAAGATTGACAAAGGATAACTTATATCATATGCATCTAATTTTCTTTGTAACATGAATGGTTATGTTACAAGAGAATACATTGCATCCTGTTTAACAAATATAGGATATTAGATTTGAGTAATAACCCAATACAACATGTGTCATTGCATAAACAAGTAAAATTGATCATACACTAAAATACTTGTTTTACTAAGCATTCGTAAGAGTGATAAGTTTCCTCTTAGAAAATCATATTTGTTGAAAGATACAATATGTCTCATTTCAATCATACATCATATAATACTCACAAGATCTATTGAGGTAAGTAACCTTTACTAGATTTTTTTTTCTCAAGATATGCAAAGGAGCATTCTTGAAACACTCTCGATGTAGTAGATTCTACATTGTATCACATTAGAGCATTTCTTGGTTCTAGAAAACCAAATCATGTTAAAATAACATGTAACAACTCAACAAACAAAGATGTTATCCAAGAGATCATAAAATGCGCCATCTCCACCAAATAACCTCTAAATCTCAAACACGAAATTAAAACATTTTGCTTGCCTTTGTTAGGAGTTGTGTAAGACATGTCATCTTCTTAACCGACTTTCAAAATATGGTTAGTTGAGTCATATTAGGCCATGTATTAGCGAAATAAGCTAATATCATCTTTGCTTTACTTCGATAGGCAAATATAGGAATTTGAATTTTTCTAACATGAGAATGACTACTGGAGAACCTATCGCACTAGAAATTCAATTTGACCTAACGGTTGAATTGCTTCTAGGAGAGAACTTGGGTTCGTGGTATAACCCGTAAAAATGGTTGTGTTTAGCCTGAATTGAGCACCACTAGTGATAGTCTCATACTCATTCTCTAACTTGAAAAATTTTCATTCCTACATTTAACTAAAGATAGTTTACATCGGTGAACTTTATCTCCCATTAGGATTTCATTTTGAACAAATAGTAATTGGGATCCTCCTTAGTGAACCTAGATTACTTGCATCCTACATATGTGTTTTAAAATGATAACATGTTCTCGTAAGATATGATTGAATGTCTTCATGCTCTTAAATGCTAAATGATTATCATGTTTTGCATGATGTTTGCATTTATTCCTTATGTGCAATTTACATGATTATTTTGTAAATTTTGCACCGACACTATGTCATTTTGGCACATAATGAATTAGGTATGCCTATCACTATGAACTCTCGGATGTCATATAGTCATACACTAGTGTCAAAATCTATAAGTTAAAGCAGTCGCGAAATTGTCCTACTTCCTTGGTCATCATTTCGCTTTCTTCCAAGTAATACACCCTTTTATCATGGGGAGGTTAGATACAAACCTAGTAAAACTCGGAGTAGGTTTGAAAACTTAAATATTTCATCCAAAATATTCAAGTAAGTTTAACTTGCGATCGCAATTGTTAAATGTCATATCCGAAACATCATATTCAAGCCTTTTAACAACATATGTTAAAACGCTCATCTGAAATCTAAAAGCTAACATCAACCTTCGGGTGACAAAGGACTCACGAGTTACTATATAAGTGATTAGAGTTCCGTTCATCCTCGTGTGAATATACACTTCTTTAGACCAAGTATGTTCATTTCCGTTAGTTCCTTTTATCCCCATAGGTTTGTCATCGTGCTTTTTGTCAAGCTCACCTCATAGATAATGAGGATCAAACTTATCCATCGGTTTTAGGGTAGAAAACCAACGTATCATCCTATCTAGCCAAGAGTCCGTTGATACTCTCTTTCTTCTGAATAACGGGAAATATGCCTATACAAAGATTGATATTTTTGAGTCTCTTCTTTTTTGTTGTCAATCTTGATCACCTACCAACGTGCAGTGATCTCACAACTACAATGGATGTTCATCCCACAAATCTCATCAATCACACTAAAAACACCAAACCTTAATCAACTTTAAGCCATCCTTATGTTCCAAATCGAGTCTCACCTAAACATCTACCATCGTTGTGTCAGTTAAATACTTCATTCTTTTAGATCCCAAACCCTGCTGCGAATCAGCACCATAGGCCTTGCTTTACGCCTTTCAAAACCCCGTGAAACACTCGCGTGCGAAGCACATCAAAATCCGTAAATTAGCCAAACCTCTCAAACGCGAACCATTCAACTATCTACGTCTATGTCTAGGAATGATGGAACACACTCCGTGAATTTCATAATTTACGTGTGTTCAAGAACATCTTCCGAATTTTGTCTTATGACTATCTAAATATTTCATTGGAAATATTAAAGTCATCCTTCATATCCCTCTAATGACTACTTACGTATTTCCTTGGAAATATTAAAGTCATCTCTTCTCATCTAGTCTCGTTCATCTCGTAAAAAGAATTTATTAGGTATAAATTCTCTCCTCGTGTCAAAAAGTCTCACTAAATCAGCGAGATTTATTCGTAAAATCCTCTTAAATTCCAATGACAACTTAAATATTTCGTCCAAAATATTTAAAGTATATTTAATTGGCAAAATGCAATTAAATGACATCTCTCGTTCTCGATCAACGTTCATCGAATCCCGTTGGATTCATTCATAAAAGAATTTATTTGGTATAAATTCCTTTAATCTAAGGTCCAAAAAATCACAACATATGTGAAAATTCTTTGTCGAAAATCAAATTCTGGGTCAAAACTAACCTCAGCAGGTCACGGTACCCTTAAATAGGGGACGGTACCGCTAAATTTAATGGTACCGTTGGACCGTTGTCTGCTGAGACAGTTTATTTTGTTTTCAATTCTCACAGTTTCAAAAGCACTATCAAAACCCACTCATTGTAGTCTTGAACCAGAACCGTCTCCTATCGGAATAGATTCTGCCTATCTTCTGATTCCTTAATTTTTTCCCCTTTCACTTCCGCATGGTACTAAACACACCATATGTTTGGTTACTTCCGTATCCATCGTCTTCTCAACTTACCTACAATTCTCAACCTTCGTTCTACACTACCAATGCTTCCGCATCCCACTCATCTTCCACACACTTCAAACAAAGAACCGCTAGGATAAGTTGAGATAACCTTTATTCATCAACATAGTTTCTTCTATCAAAGATAACCTTACTAGAACCTTATAACTAACTCCACAACCTTGAAGATTATATCTTCTTAACCCTTAGCACATTTCCACGCAATCACATGCCTCATCATATGAAGTTCTATGTATATTCACAATGAATGAGAAGAGCTACGTGACTTCAAAGGTGAAGTTTATTGTATGCTATCCACCACTTGTCATGACGTTACTAAGCTCATCGCTTCCATCAACATCTGTTTTCCTCTTCATTTTTTATTCTTTAACATATCTTGTCCGGATGGCCATCGATTAAGGGGGAGAGAAAAACACACTCATACACATATAGTCCTTCACCAAACACTCTCAAGAACACAAAAATGTTGTTCTTATTCCCTAGAATTTTTTTCAAAAACACTCACTTCTTAAGTACCTGCTACTTAGCAAAACCCCAGTCACAAAACAACAAAACCTTATAACTATTCTTCACTCTTGATAGTGATAGTTAGTTCAATAACCATCAATCCTCACAATCATTATACCCAAAGTGTATAACTACACAATCACACGAAATTCTACATGCACCAAAATTATCTCTAACACACAACTAGGATCATCCAAAACTAGAACTTCGTTACCTCAACCCTGTTAGAGATTTTCAGCCACAATAGGATCACATGCACATTTTCTTTTTCTCCTTTGAAATATATCATGCATCTCATTGTCAGGGCAAACGATATATTAATCTAAACCATCTTTACCCACCTTCTATCAAAGGTCAAAACCAACACTCTCCCATCTTATGGAATCATTTCCATTCGAATCTTAGTGCGTGTCGTTCTCATTCTTATTTTTTTAAAACTTCCATCGAGTCTACTTTATGGCATGACTTGTCATAATAGTAATAACATATATCTACCTCATTTAGAGTATGTCTTCTCAACAAACTATCCTTAACATCAATCATCTTAGGTAGATGATTATGTCGTTCAAAACATTTGTTGGAACTCGCCTTCCCAATGACAACTTGGAAGAAGTCATTTTGTATGTCAGTCAATGAACGAATCTCGTTCTTGTTAGTGTGATTGATTGAATAATTACACCTTAGGTTGTCGGTCGGGTTGTGACACTTAAGTGTCTTTGAATTACAATACGCATTCATTTTTTTTGGTCGCTCAACTTTCTTGGGCTTTCTTCTTTGTTTTTATCCTTTTGGCACACTTTCATCATGTGTCTAACCTCTAGCATACTTTGATATGCTCACATACTCATGGCTTTTAGGTAGCTACATCTTAACATAGTTTAACCCTTTTATGTCTTGCTATATGTTCTATTATGATTGCTCCTATTTTATTATATATTATGTTGCACGTAGCTAACCCTTGATGTAGGACAAGCCTTTGTAAGAATTTGATCCATAGATCCGCTAGATACTAAGGTAAATAAACAAGGGGATTCAATCACCATAGGGGAGCATTGAGCTAGGGGGAGCTCAGAGGTATTTGAATACATAGCATGGAGTCGTCTTAACAGTGGTGATAGAAGACTTCACTGGGTTGATCCAAGCTCGCCTTTCTGGGAAGAAAGGAAAGTAGTGCAATAAGGGGGAGTAGGGAGTGAATTCAAAGGAGAGCTCAAGGCAACTACATTTTTGCTTCGGCAAAAGGGGGAGAAGGGAGTATAAACAGGTAACTTTTACATTTTACTGTGTGTTACGGTTTAGATATTTGTCATTATCAAAAAGGGGGAGATTGTTAGTGGAAATATTATGATATTTAAACTAAATGGTTTCTTCGGTTTTAATAATGACAAACATGTAACTTGTAATGCATAATGTAAAATGCGCAAGTTACTTGTAAACATAAATCATCAATGCATACTTACATCAACACCTCTCGACGTCTCAAGTATGCTTTAACAAAGTCGTAGATTTTCATCCTGACGTAAATCATTCAAGGTATGAACAAACAAATCTACAACTTGACTAATGATCAAAGGATTATATTTTTCTCTAAACTTAACATTTTTAATGTGACAAAATATTTTTTCAAAAATACATTTTACAAATTATTTTTGAATTAAAAAGAAATGTTTTAATTTGAAAAATAAGTTTAAAATCACCAACAACTAATTTCCCCCCAAATGAGCTCCAAACTTCCCCAAATAAACTTTAGCCACTAAAAACAAAATTTGGAGCGTCCCTGTCTAGGACGGTACCACGGTACCACTAAATTTAGTGGTAACGTCTGTCTGTAACGGCTAGTTTTTTTCTTTGCCTATAAATAGTGGACCATTTTACACTTCCAACTTGATTTTTCCAGTTAGTTTTCACTGGTCTAATCCTCTCTTATTTAGATCACTTTCTTTGATCATTTAGTGAGTTTTAGTTTGTTTTAGAGTGATCCAATCATCTATTCAAGTGATCACCTTCATTCCTCTATTAGTGCAAGAGAAGAACACATCGTATCACAAAGATACAAAGTGTTATAGTGTTAGTGTAGTGCACTCGTAACATTCGTTATGTACTTGTTGTATCTTGATATTGTTGGGAATTATATTTGAGTTGATAAAGACAAAACATGTGAAACATGAAGGACTAAAGATGACAAAGGAAGAATTCTTCAACAAGTTAAAGATTACCAAAGATCTTTTATATTTATAGAATATATCCTTTGTAACCCTAATCCTCTATTATATAAATAGGGTTAGAGGCGTTCATTAAAGTGTGTGTGTGTCAAGATGTAGTCGACTAAAGGTTTAGGTTGTGTCTAGGCATCGAGTTCCTACAACGGATGCCTAGGTTTTGTATTGTTAGTGTTAGGAGATGACGACGAAGAACCTTAGTGATAATAATAATATTCTTTATGTTATTCCGTTGTGCTTATTATTATCATTGTGTTAATTGTTTATCCTAGATCAAGGTCTAAACAACCTAGAGTCCAAAACGGTCCAAGAACTTATAGATGGTGGCGTGCATAAGTTCTATCAGGTGTTGGAAAAGCACAAAGGGTCAACTCTTCTGAAGATATAAGTTTGGGGGAGGATGCTCTCAAACAGGGGAGGAATGAGACAAAGACTTCAGGGGAGGCTGAGACCAATGTGGAAGGTGTTGCTGATATGGATTTGGATGGTTCAGATAATGCAAATGGTGATTTTGTGGTTAAATACAAAGATAGAAATGAGGTGGTGCTTGAAAAAGGCAAAAAAGGAGCAGATTGATGATAAATTGAAGAGTTTGAATGAAGAGCAGCTGATTAAACATACTGAAGTGATGGTGGAAACCATTAAAGGTTTGGTTAATGCTGCTGCTAGTGTTCAAGAACATTCTGCTGCTGGTGAGAGTGGAAATATTGCTAAGGATAATTCTGCTGCTCAGCTAAATCTTCCTACTGCTGGTGAAAAAGAAGCTGTTGAGACAGAGCAAGTTTCTACTGCTGGTGTTAAAGATCCTACTGCTCAAGCTCAGAGTGATTCTACTACTGAACCAGAGAAAGATGCTAAGGAAATGGATGATGATATGATCTTAGCTGAAGCAATAATTCAATTGAAACAATCACAACCACCTAAACCACAACCACAACAACAACCACAACCTGAACAACAACCACAACCACAAACAACATCAACACCTCCACCTCCAAAGGTTCTTGTGAAAAGAGTTACCATTAGAGAACCCATTCCAAGCAAGAAACCTACTCAATCACATACATATTCTGGAAAAGGCAAAGGCAAAATGACAGAAGAGCCTGAATCTTATCCTGAAGTTCCCTTTGAGTACTGGCCAAAAGATCTTCAAGAAAAGTATAATGAAGAAGCTGCAAGGAAATATCAAGCTGAGTATGAGGAAGAAAATCAAGCAGAACTTGAAAGACAAAGAAAACATGCTGAGGATGAGGCTAAAACTAAGGAATATCTTGATGCTTGGGATGAGGAAAGAATAAGATGTGAAGCTGATATGGAATTATTGAAGCAAGTCAAGGAGGAAATACAAGATACCTTTACTGAAGAAGGAAGGGATAAGTGGTTAAAGAAATTCACAGCTGAAAGAAGGAAATGGTTCCTTGCTGAGAGAAAGAAGAAAAAGATGCTGAGACCACCAACTGTCAAACAAATAAGAAAGTTTCAGGAGCATTACTTGAAGAATATGAAGGGATGGAAGCTTGTTCAGTTGAAGCCATACACAGATGATGAAGTTCAAAAGAAGTTTGAGAGTGCTAAAAGAGAGTTTGAGAATTTCATGCCAATGGGGTCTGAACTTGAAAAAGAAATTATTAAAAGGAGGTTTAAGAAGGTGGAGAAACCTGAGATTGAGACTGAGGTTGAGAAAGAAAAAGTTGATGGTGAGAAGAAGGTAGAAGAAAAGGTTGTGAAGGAAGAAGAGAAAGAGACTTCTGGTATTGGTGTAAAAAGAACTGGAAGAGTTTTAAAATCTGTTGAAAGGAAGAAAAGAAAATCTAACAAGTCTAAGGCAGTTGTGGAAAGTTCTGAGTCTGAGAGTGAAGAAACAGATAAAACAGAGCAATCAGAGCAGTTCTACAAGGAAACAATTGAGTTACAACAAATGACTACAATTGTGGATAATGATGATGATATAATTGCTGACACTGTTCCTTTGCAATCAAGAGCTCCTATCATTGGATGGAAGGTTGGATATGAAGGAAAGATTACTTGGTGGGAGATATACAGAACTGGTGGAAAATCTCAAAGGTTTGTGTCATTTTCTCAACTACTCAGAAACATTAATAGAGAAGATTTAGAGACCTTGTGGAGATTAATCAAAGAAAAGTATGGAGATTCAAGGCCTAAAGATGAGTTGGATAGAGTACTCTGGGGAGATCTAAAGATCATGTTTGAAGTTTATGCTGAAGACAAAGTATGGATGGAACAGGGCAGAAGTACTAAAATTACTCTTTGGAGATTGTATGAGTCATGTGGAGTTCACAATGTAGTAATGTAGGGAGGACTTCAAATGTACATGCTGGTAGAAAAGGATTACCCTCTGGCTAAGTCTACACTTAAGATGATGGTTGAAGGAGATATTAGACTTCATGTTGATCGTTGGTGTCAAATGGTTATTGATCTTATCAGAAAGATGCAAGGAAAACTCTATGGGCAAGATTATAGGAGAAAGATGAAGAAGTGAGTGTTTGGAAGCATCCTCCTGGTGTTTGTTTATGCTTAAAAGAAACTTGATGATTTTGGAATAAAATATCAAGTTTAGGGGAGGATTGTTGGGATTTAAGATGCTGCTGCTCAGGTTGGATAATACTGCTCATGGATCTTAATGGAAAATACACTAAGTATGATTCTACTGCTAGGCTTAATCATACTACTGCTGGTGTATTTCATTCTACTGCTGGAGTTACTGAGAAGATCAAGGAAATAAGCTAAGTGGATACTACTGCTAGGCATCGAAGATACTACTGCTAGAGTTAGTATTCTACTGCTTATTAGATAACTATGTATAGTATGTTTGGATAATTATAGAATAGATACGAAAAGATTATTCTTGTATAGAAAGCTATTGTAAACCGACTAGGACTCCTTAGTCTATAAAATGAGGATCTAGGGTTAGAGTTTAGCATACGTATTATTGCTAAGTCGAATCACTTAAAGGTTTTTGTAACCCTGTTACTTTAGAGTAACCGTATTAATATATTGAAGTGTTTGTGGAGAGAATTCGATTGTATTTGATTAATTATTCTTCTTAAGATTAAATACTAGATTCCGCATAGTATTTAATAATTGAATCAAGAACAGTTTCAATACTTATTGTTTTAGATTAACATCTAAGATAATTAACAAGATCAATAGCTCACTGGGATCAACAGATATACATCAAGTTGTCTCTCATCTTTTTTAGTTAGCTCGTGTGGATCATTATGATCTTGTAGAGATCGGAGAGATCTTGTGTAGCTTGTGTTGATAGTGAGTAGATCGGGTAGATCGTGTGAAGATAAAGTAGATCGGGTAGATCGCGAGTAGATCGAGTGTAGATCATGTGGATCTTGTAGCTTGTGTGATTTGTGAAGATCGGGTAGATCGTGAGTGAGATTGGTACTAGCTAGATTAGTACTTGACATTTAGCTTAATGTCAAAAAAATAATATAAACGACGCGGTTTATGTGTTTAGGCCTCAAAACACAAGGTTTGTTATGTTGAGCCATAAAACATAACGGGTTTGGTTGTACCCAAAGAAGAACTCGACATCTAGCTTAGTGTCGGAAAATATTGTAAGCGATGTTGTATGGTTTTCTCCACCAAGAAGGGAGCTTGTTGATTAGTGAAGTAACTCTCGAGTTGGGTACTCGGGGAGTGGAGTAGGGCGAAGAGGAGCTTTGTGACCAAAACACTTTAAATCATCGTGTCCAGGTTTGCATTTTCTTTACTTATCTCTTTACTTTTTATCTTTGCATTTACCATTTTATATTTGCATTGCTTTTATGTTTGTGTGGCTTATTTCTTATATTGTGTGGTATTTATGTTTGTGTTATGGTAATATGCTTCACTTATGGTATTCCACTATCACTAGTTGTCACAAGACTTTTTGTTGACACTTCTCATATTACGTCACACTTGATTGGTCATTTGATACAAAAGATTCAAGTTTTTAAATGGAAACGTATTCACCCCCCTCTACGGTTTCCACACTTTGAATGACTTTCTGATATAGATATGAGCATGTGGAGATGGAACGTAGTTGATGATAATGGTGGTAGTGGAACTCCCGGTCTCCATAAGTACCTGCATGAAAACAGTTAGTAATAAAGCATCCGACACTTACAGGTTCGGACTTCGAGATCGTTAACAGCATAGTGTGAAAACTTTCTTTAATCCTTTCCTAGGCCGTTCCTAAATTGAATGCCCCCAAGAGGGCTTACGCAGATACACCGAAGTGTATCAACGACTCAGGTGAGCCGCTGAAGTATACCGAAGTATCACTTCATGATTGAAGACCGTTTGAAACCATCGCGAACACTAAGCGTAACCCACAAGGGATTACCGAAGTGACCTGCTGTCAGGGTTGTTTGATGTTGACCCTGGCAGGAATTTCCATTCAATCAATTAGAATCACAATTGTGAATTCCCTCATGAATGTTCTTGGCAGATTGCTAAGATCTGCGTAGGACTCCTATTATTTACAAATGGTGTCCTTAATGTTGAACAACCAGCGTAGAAATATTAAGTGTTCCTAAGAGATCTTTTGATGTATCTCGTGGCTCTAGACTCGATTTAGTGCATTTTGGTTTTAGTAGTCGGAGGCATGGAGCAGAGTGCCTCCTTTTCAATATCAACTCATCTCGGAGTGAGAGGTCGATAGATTATGCGAGGTTCTCCGTGAGAAATGAAACAAGCATATTTTGAGAGATACTTGAGTGGTTAGAAGGTTAAGTGTAGTGCATCACTAGGTCCATGACGTCTTTGTCTTCAATACCGGTGTCACCTTAGTAACTACCAGTAGCATATGAATTGAACCCGGTTTCTGCCCTAAGGTTGAACATTTGGGGGGCTATTTCTTTTCACCCTTTTTCATAACTTTTCTTTTTAATTCTTCAACCCCTTCTTTCTCCTTTCATTTATTTTCTCCTTTTTTTTTTCAATCATACCTAAGGACTTCTAGTACAAAACTATTGGTATTATCCATGGGTAGATCCCTCCGGTTCTGGCGGATCATAGGATGTATTCCTAACCTTAGTCACCTTATAACTCTATGACTATCCTATGTTGCCATAAACCATTTATTTGAAAATCTCTCAGAGTGTTTATGATTATAAAACATATTTTTTTAACACCTTGAGAGTTTTGCTTTTTCTGAAATACTCCCCCTTCACATGTGCTCATAAGTTTTTAAGATAAATTTGCACATGTTGGGTGGAGTTTTCACTTTTGAATTGATTGATTTTCAGTGAACATGACCGATTCGAGACACGCTTACATCACTAGTTAGACTAGCTTGAAATTATTACCCGTCCTGATCATATTCAAAGAAAATCTCTCGAAACGGTACACTCTATTCAGACAAGTCCTATTCGAGACACGCTTACATCACTGGATAAACCAGCTTGAAATTATTACCCGTACATGACAAGTCCTTTCGATTATTGACAGTTAAGTTTCTTCAATTCATGGGTAAAATCTGAGTCGAGCTCATGCGAGATTCCATGCTTCACACACATATTTTAATCACGTATTTTCTTTCTCCCCCTCAAAAATAGCATATTGATGTTGTTTTTGGAAAACATTTTGATTAAAATATGCTTTTTGAGGTTTGTGGGAAGAATCTAACAAGAACTTTACGTTTCGAACAAATATGATTTCAAGTACTCCCCCTCAACAAGTGAAATCACTTTTTGAGGTTTTAAACACGAGAGGGAATACTTGTTCTTTTGAGTAGAATTTTGAAAAACTTATCAAAATTTGGATTAATTCTACTCGAAAGTAAGAAGCTTTTGCTCCTTATATTAGGATTGAGGCACTGAGGCATACCTCATGGTCCTTTCTTTACAAAGATCGGGTTGTGCACTGTTATATGTGCACAAGCCATAATGTTTCACAAGCAAATATAATCATAAGAATACCCAAATCTTACATCAATTAGTGTTTCTAAAAACCGTGAATACTGGATCAGGTCGTAGAAAATTCCTGATTGGAAATGATGGTCTACCTCCAATGTATCTTTCAAGTCTCCTCATCTGATCTATGAGAACAAGCCTTTTTTCAATCTTCAGGATAAATTGACGAACTTCTCGTAGTTGAGGAGTTGTCCACCTGCTAGTCTTGTACAACTCCCGATCTCTCACCCGAATCATTAACCCATCTCGAACTTTCTTGAGTGTGTGGTCGCAGAACTTATGAACCTCCTTGTATCCCATGAAGCAGTTGATGGAGAGATCACTTTTGTAGAAAAACCCAAAGGTTGGGTCTTTCTTCATGGTGTACTGGGGTTCTTGGTTGATCTCAGGAAGGTATAGAAGTGGTGCGGTTAAGTTAAGCTTCCTTTGATAGCTCTCGACCCCAAGTTGCAAGTCTTCAACGCGTTCTAGAATGATCTTTCTTCTGATGTAGTATAGAAATGAAGTGCTGAATGTGTATGTAAGATCAGTTGAGAAATGATGCATCTTCCTTTGAACTTTGATGAGATACATATCTTCAAGATCTTTAAGGTTCAAATCAGGGAAGTCTGCTTCTGAGAATGAGTAAATCTTCTGATCTTGTCTTCTAACCCTAATTTTATGTAGAAAGGTATAATCATACCTCTTTTCTACTTCAATGCTAACCACACCAATTATTCTGAGATCGCTCATCACCGGAGTTGGTGACTTTTTCGTAAGTTTGCTTTTGTACCAGGTTCTCCTTTTCTCATTAGAGTGGTATATTCCCAGATGCGCATCTTGATCGTACATCACTCTGTTTGTAATGAAGAGTCTTGTTGCTGTTTCTTCGATGGTCGGTTGTGGATAACTTGCAGCAGGAATCAAGGTTATTGACGTTGCATACTTAGGTTGACACTTGTTGCCATGTACAAGAAGTTCCAGATCGTTGTTGAAGAAGAAGCTGTATGGAATAGTAGGTTGATCGGAAGTTCCAATTATTGGCAGAGGCTTTGTCCAATCCGTAACGTATGGTTGTTTGTGTTGAGAAGTATTATCAATCACATACGTGTCCGGATTTTTCCAGCTGATATTAGTAGACATTGCTCGTGCAATGTTTTCCAAGTGATATTCGAGCTTAGCTGCACTAGAGGACCGATCTTTCAGCAAGTTGAACGCATCATTCTTTATGTGACAAAGTTCTCCTTTTGTAAGCTTCTTGATTCGTTGATCACGTTTGAGTTTTTGTGTGAACTCAAGTGTGCGTCCTTCAATCATGGAGTCATCTTCGACATATGGTTGAGCACTGACGAGTTTATCAAACCACTCGTTCCCTTCAGTCGTGTCTTCCTCAAGCCATGAGACAACCGTTGTCTTTTTGCTCGTTGACTTCTTTCCTTGCTTAGACGTTTTTGCTTTCGACTGTGGTGGAGAGTCTGGTTGATCTTGTTGTTCTTGAAACTCATCGTCTTCAGCTAACTTAAAATGATGTTCCATTGCTGTTGGCCCGGAGCCAGAAGCCTTTGGTGGTTGGTTGGCTGTTGTTGTGGTTGCTGACTGTCTGACAGGTTCTTGATATTGAGAAGAATAGCCGCTGACATTCTTTGGTTTCTTAGCTTGTGAGTTCGGGTCAGGGTCTTCATCTTCTCTTAGTCGTTTTCCTTTGTCAACATCAGCTTTGCATGACTCCTTTGAGATATTGGCTCGGATAGCATCAGAAATTACAATTTGCTCAGGAGCTGGTGATGTAAGACTTGTCAATCTTTCAAACAATTGAATCTGAAGCTCTTCAAGTGTATGTTCCTTTGGCTTCATTGCTTGGGTTTGTAGGACAAGTGGAACTGTAGCAATAATGTTCTTGAGAAGACCTTTGATGTTTGGTTCAAGATATTCTTTGAATTTCTTTGATGTGATTCTAGGCAAGTACTTTTTCAATTATTCTTCAGTGTTGCCCTTGATTGCAGTGAACATCTTGTCCTGAATGTCATCGGAAAGGAATTCATCATCTCGAGCTTTTGTGTTTTGGAGCTCGTTCAGTTGTCCAGCAAGGCCGGTGACCATATTTGTTAATGTTTCGATCTGGTCAAGAAGCTTGTGATGTTTCTTAACTCTTGCAAGCTTCACGGCCTGTTTTACCTTTTTCGATGTTTGAGAGACCAACGGATTGATGGGTTTCTTGATTGATTTGCTTGTTGATGTTGTTTGTGTTGGTGGTGGTGAAGAATGTGTTGATGATTCAGAAATGACAGATGTATCCTTGTTAACGTTTGTGTCCATGTCTTTTGGAGGAGAGTGTGGAGGTGTAGTTGGAGGTGTTTGAATATAGTCGTCAGCTTCCTTCTCTTCAGCAATTTTCCTAGCCAACCTTTCTTCCTCCTCCTTTGCCTTCTTTTCTAACTCCAATTCTTCAGCGGCTTTTCTTATTACTTCCTCATCAATTATCACATTCTCCGTGTTGTCATCATCATCCATGTCAAGGTCATCAATTCGTTCCTCGTCATTACCGGGTTGATTAACCATATCTGATCGAGGTTGAGTGACTCCTCCTGCACCTCCAGACCCACCGGGTTGATTAACCGGATTGATGAGGGTCTGATCTTCACCAAAATCTTTTTCAATTTCTTCATCTATTCTCATCTGTTCCTCAAGTATTTTCTTCTTTCTCCTCTCTTCATCAGCTTTAAGTGATACAAGACTTTCGTCCTGAGCAATCTTGGTAGCAATTTCCTCTTTGTAGATAATTGATTCTTCATCGGTTTCCGTTTCTGAACCAGATTCCTCTTCTTCTACAATTTGTTCATCTTCAGGCTCAGGTTTAGCAATTTTAACAGACACTCTCCTCTTGGGGTATTTAGAAGGACCGGGTTTTATTTTCTTCGAGGTGCTGGATGTGCTTCCTGTCTTGCTACCTCCTTTTACTCGAGTCTTTTTTGGAGTAGGTTCATCATCATACTTGTTGAATCCGACATATCCCTCATTGAAAGCTTTATCATACTTAATGTATGCTTGTGTTTTCTTGATCTTGTCTGTCAAAAGAGAGTCAGGAAGTCTCATCCCTTGTTTGCGAGTGCTTCCTTTCGAGATGTAGACTTGATTAAATGTTTTGTCCGTAGCAAATAAATGCCTCTCTGGGTCTTCTAGACGTCGAGGAATGTCTTCATTATCATTAAGAAGATGGTAGATGAGTAACTTGGTATATCTTACAAAATGGATTTTGGTGAATGGTTTTAAGTAGTGACTCTGAATCTGAAAGACTATGTCATCCCATATGAGTTGAGCATAATCGATTTGTTTCTGATTCACTATTCCCCAGAAGATTTGCAAGCGAGAAAGACGAGGATTTTCATGACCACTGTCTCTTCCGGAGACCGATCTAGCCAAGATGTAGTAAATGGTTCTCCATGGTTGGGGAATGAGCTAGGCTTCGACCTTGGAAAATGATTTCAGTGGCTTGTTAGGTTGTACATCATATCCAATTTCCAAGAGGAAGTTGAGAACGTCTTCTTCTGATGGAGTAGGATGAAACTTCTTGGTTGGTATAGGAGCTTTCGGCAGAAGTAAGGTTTTACGTATATAGTTAACATCAACAGTGACTTCTTTTCTATCCAGTGTCCAGGTGAATGAGTCTTCTCCCATGTCCAACTTGATTGTGTGCCACATCTGGTGAATGTAGAACTCGGGAATGGATGCAGACTTATCCAGCATGCTCCTACACTTGTGTAGTTTTAGATTTTCAATTGCAATTTGACATGATGGTTCAGCACACTTGATTTTGTGAAATTGTATACGTGCATTGTTCTTGCCAATTTCCACGTCATAATCTTGTGGAAATGTGTTTTCTTTTGTGAGCATGGGAAGTGGTTGTTGAGCAGCCATTAGTGATTTCTGAAACATCAATCAAAGACACAAATGTGTAGGATACATGAAAGTTAGGATATTGCTAAAGTTATGATCATTCATGTGTCCACTTTCTTACATCATTGATTTAGCATGTTTAATGGTTATTAACTTTGCAAAATGACATGCATTATATGACAGATTCACTTTGTGATGACACTTATGAAATTTCGATAACATTAGACCTTATTTAAATTTCGATAAACTTTAAACTCAATTGAGACAATGTTAATGAATTGCGACGGATTTATATAGTTGTGACAATTTTGGCCAATTCTGATGAATTTTGAATTCCGACAGGTTTTATCTAATTCCGATGGATTTTGAATTTCGATGAAATTTGTGCAATTGCGATGAAAAATTTGAATTGCGATAAACCATGTCCAATTGCTATGAAAAATTTGAATTTCGATAAATTTTGCAATTGCGACAAAGTTATCCAATTCTGATGGATTTTGCAATTTCGACAATTTCGCAATTCCGACAAGGTTATCCAATTCCTATGGATTTTGCAATTTCAACAATTTCTTATACAAGAAATTCCGATGAATACTGTAGACATACATTGTTCTTTTTGATTCTTTATCGGAATTTGATTCCTGTCCAAATTATATCAAACCACAAGTTACAATAAGATCTTTGAGCACATTTAAACACATTCAAAACCAGTTTATCTAATTTGAGAACAACAATTTACAATTTCGATAAACCCTCATTTCAATCTTGTCAAAATTCAAGTTAATGGATTAGATGTTTATGTGAATGATAACCTTTGGTTCCTACGATGATTCTAAGTTCATTGGTCTGTATTTTAACACTTTTTAGCCATGAATCAATATGATTGAACCTGGTCAAGTTCTTCATAAACCCTACACATCAAAATTGATTCAAACATGTTTCTGGGTATGATTCGATGATCAAATCATGTTATACAACACATTAGAACACTATCCCATCCAATTAATTAGGCCAAAACATAATCATATGAATTCCCCCAATTCATACGCATGAACCCTAAATTGAAAAATCATCAATTCGTATTTTTGGGTACGATTGGGTTATAGAATCATGTTAAAAACTTGTTTAGGAACATATCCCACCACAAAAATCAAACTCAAACTCTCTAAATCACTTATCTCCAAATTCGACTAAACCCTAAATCTATTTCATTTGATTTAGAAAAATTTGGCCGTTGGATCTTTGTGAAATCGAAAACCATTTCTTATTTTTGTATGATAAACATGATTTCACTTACAGATTTTTGAAAGCACGAACGGATTTGAAGATTTGATGTGGGCCGTTGATCTTGTTTGGTGAGGATTTATTGTGAAAGTAAATGCAAATTTAGGTGCGGTAAATGCAATGAGAATTTTGTTTTTGTTAAAAAATTATAGTTTCAAACTTGTCACATTTAAGTCCCTTAACGACATAACTTAGCAATCTAAGTCCCTTACTCACAAAAATTTAACAAGACTTGACATTATTTTGACAAGAACAATTTTAATACACCCCTTGACTTATGAATATTAGGAAATATTTTAAGATCAAGGAGGGTATCACGGGAATAATATTACCAACACATGTTTAACACAACATCCTTTTGAAAATATGCAAGTACAAATTTTAAGGAAAATATTAAAATTTGAATTTCATACTCCCCCTCAACACTTGTTTGGGAAATTGGTAAATATGTTTGAATGAACAAGATGTTGAAGGAAATATTGTACTTGCCTCTTTTTTTTTCTTTTTTTTTTTTTTTTTTTTCTTTTTTTATTTATTTTTTTAAATAATGAAAGGTAAAAAACGAAAATCTTTTTGTGTTTTTGAAGAAGATATTTACAAAAAGGTTTTGGTGTTTGACTTTCTTAGTTGTGTTTAAGATAGTTTTGTAAATCTTTTGGAGTTAAACACCGCATACCAATTTGGTGAACTAATTCCACAAATCTTGCATAGGGCAAGGCTTTGGTGAATAAGTCCGCTAATTGGTATTCAGTACCCACAAAGCATAATTCTATTGTACCCTTTTCAACATGCTCTTTGATGAAATGATATCGAAGTGCGATATGTTTTGAGTTCGAATGTTGAACCATGTTGCATGAGATGGCAATGACACTCTTGGAGTAGCAGTACATGCGAATCTGATTGAAAATGTAACCGTAGTCCATCAGCTGTGATCGCATCCAAATGACTTGAGCACGGCATGCTGACATGGCTACATATTCAGATTCTGTGGATGACAATGAAGTGGAATCCTATTTCTTTGACTGCCAAGATATAAGTTTGTCTTCTAGAAACTGCACTCCCCCAGATGTACTTTTGCGTGTGACTAAACATCCTGCACGATCAGCATCTGAAAAAGCTATTAGTTCAAAACCAGAATCCTTCGGATACCAGATCCCCAAATGGATGATTCCCTTTATGTATCGAAGGATTCTTTTAACCTTAGAGAGGTGTCTTTCAGTTGGTCGAGACTGATAACGGGAGCATAGGTATACGGCAAAAACTATATCTGGTCTACTGGCTGTTAGATACATGAGGGACCCAATCATACTACGGTATTTTGTAGGGTCAACAGGTGTACCATGTAAATCAGCATCCAGCTTTGGGGATGATGCAGACATAGGTGTGTTATAAGTGTTGATGCAAATAATGTTCTAAAAACGTTATTTATATCTTTCGATTACTTCACGTTTTGAGGATGACAAAATGTGAAATCACGTTAATTTTAAATTAACGTAAACAAGTTTTTAATCGAAAGATCCCGTTTCTATGCAGACCACTCTAGAACAAATTTACAAACTTGACAAATGATCAAAGAAGTAAATTTTGGTTTTGAGACTTCACATTTTAATGTAACAAAACATTTTTTTCAAAAATAAACCTTACAAATTATTTTTGAATATTTAAGAAATGTTTTAATGGAAAAATAAGTTTAAATTACATAACAGCTATTTTTCCCCCCAAAATCAGCTCCAAACTTCCCCAAATAAGTTTTCACCAGAAAAGACAAAAATTGCAGCGTCTTTGTCTGGGACGGCTCCACGGTTCCACTAAATTTAGTGGAGCCGTGGGTGATTTAGTGGAGCCGTCCACCTGTAACGTTCAGATTTTCTTTGCATATAAATACCAACCCACTTCACATATTTTAGGCACCCTTTCACACAAAGAAACTTCTGAGTTTAAATCCCTCACACCATTTTCTTTTCTTGATCATTTAGTTTAGTTTTTCTTTTGTTCAAGAGTGATCCAATCATCCAACTTAGAGATCCTCTTCATTCCCCTTCAATAGCAAGAGAAGAACACAAAGTATCCAAGTTGATACAAGGTGTTGTCATTCCTCTTCAAGTGCAAGAGAAGAACTCAAGGTATCCAAGAAGATACAAGAGTTATAGTTGTTAGGTTGTTTGTAACATTTGTTACATACTTGATTGTATCATAGCATACATCAAGATCATTTTTCTTTTGTGAGAGTGTGAATGAAGATCATTGTGATCTTATAAGAGATAGTGAACATCTCTTGAAGCCATTGGGCTTGTGTGATTGATCAAGAAGATCAAGTGTAAAACCCTAAAATCTAAAATGTGTAAAAAGACCAAAATGCCCTTACAATCTAAAACTTTGATAAATAAGTTTATAATATATCTTTTTGATCCCAAATTTTTGTAAATAAATAACATATGAAACAATTGTACATTAAGACTCATATGACACATTAAAAACATCTAATGGACCCTTAAATACCTTAAGTAGCCGAATTGTATTTTTGTAAAACAATTAAAATCTTTTAAAATCAATTAAGGAGATATTAATTGGTAAATTGAAGAAAATTAAATCAAATTGAATGAGCCTTGAATTTTTCCGTGATTATAGCAATTTTCCCCCCTCTTCTCACGGCATTTACCAATTTATTCAGCCCTCATCATTTGTTCTCTCCAAATACAACAAACCGAAGCAATCCAAAACCCTAAATACACAAATAATCCGTCATCCTCACATACGATTTTTCCCAAGCATTAGACCATTTTTCCTGTGTTCTTGGTCTCTATTAGAAGGCTAGAAAAATAGGTTTGGAGGCGTTCGTGGCATAGGTCGATCCCAGCAAAAATCCCTTTGTCGCGTATACAATTTGAGGTAAAATTCCAAATCAATTCCATCGGTCACCATAAAATTCGTTCACTATTTTTCTCATGCTTCTCATATCATATACGATCTATGAAAATTGGCTTTAAGGTAGTAGAGTGCTGTGGTGGTCGTGGGAAAATTCTTTTGTCGATTCATCCATTCGAGTGACACAAATTCGTACGCCTATCTCTCCACATCCTATATTCGAATTGGTATTTTTCTCAGGTCTCTTGCATCATATAAACTCCATGAAAAATGTTAAAATCATTCCATGCATAATCTACGAATTAATTGTGAATTAAACCTTAAAATCGTGTGTATAATCTAAATAATTGTATCCGAATTTTCTGGGCATGATTGATAATTTATTTGAGCTTCATATGATGAATATAATCTGGGAAAAATGTCCATTTGATTTGTAGAGGCTTAAAGTAATTGTTTTTGATTTAAGTTTATAACCGGATTAAAAGAAAATGAAGAAGAAAAAGAAATAAAAGGTGAATCGAATTAGGGTTTGGAATTAGGGTTTGTTCTTGTGAATTTAAAGATGACTAAATGATTATCTAATGATTGGTGAATGATTGTTATTTTTAGGGCTAGTATTTTTGTAAATAAAATGTTATACGGTGTGGAAATTAAATGTTAGGGGGTGTTTTGTAACTTTGGAAACTTGAGGGTTATTTTTAAAACTTAATTTGGACTGCATATTAATCGAATAAAATATAGGTTGGGGGTATAATGTGTAATTTCCATGTTTTAAAGGATTAAAATGTATTTACTAATTAATTAGGGTTCGAATTGAAAATAATTAAAATAGAGGGACTAAATATGTAAATTCTGGAAACTTGGGGTTGATTTGAGTAATAAGTTATATTCAGGGGGTTATGTGTAATTTTGGTAATTTAATGGTTAATATGTAATTATAAATAATTAAAAGTTGAAAATGTAAATTTAGGGTTAAATATGTAACTTTGATAACTCGAGGGACTTGATGTGTAAATTATGAATACTTAAGGGTAAATTTGTATAACATAATTAAATAAGTGTCCATTGTGTAATTTTGATAATTAAGGGCTTAATGTGTAACTTCTGGAATATAAGAGTATAAAATGTAAATCATGAAACCTAAAGGACTAAAAGAGTAACTTGATGAATCTAAAAGCTAAATTGGAAAGTTACTTAAAATGAAAGGGTTTATAATTCTTGTCTACCCCCTCTAGGTGTGAAGAAAGAGAGGTCCTGATCATTTGCACCTTACTCTGTTTGGTTGTGCCTTGCTTTGCTTTGGAAATAAGGTACAGATATTCTGACCTTCTCTGTAAGGTTTCCTATGATTCTTTTCTGATCTGTTAAAATCTCTTATTTGATACTCTGTTACGATCCTTTGCTATGATACCTTTGCTTCGACCTTTGACCTCTGATTTTGGGACATATATTGACTTTAAGAAAACTATTTTGAAGTTCGTTTTATGAAAACTATTTGAAAGACCATTTATGAAAACTATTTTGAATGATTGTTTTAAATGAACCTTAAGAGAAAACCTTTTGAAAAGTACTTTTGATATTGAACATTCTAATATGACACACTGATTTTGATATGAACCTTTGACCTTTGACCTTTGACCTTTGACTCCCAGTTTGATACCCGAGCCAAATGTGTTCCCTAGCCATGAAGGTAACATGGCCGTGTCTGTGATGCACCACTGGCATGACTAGTGTGTAGCCCTAGTGATCTGGTTACACCGTCCCCATTCTGATTTTGATTATGCATGCACACTATATGATTTATTATGGCCGATCTGTTCTGGGGGGCGAATGGATGCATCCTAGATTTGTTCTGTTATGATATGATATGTTATGATATGATTTGATTTGATCTGATTTCTGGTGACTGACGGTGGGTGCAATCCACGTCTTTCATGTTCTGGGAGCTGATCACTCCAACTGCTTATGATTATGATATGCTATGATATGTTATGATATGGGCTCGTGGTGGATGACTGTCCTAATCTTTACTCTTGTACCTTATTTATATCTCTTTCATTATGCTTCGTTTGTTCGTTTCCGTTTATCATATATATCTGTTCACTGGGCTTTGTAAGCTCAGCCGTACGTTTCTTTTCATGTACGGCAGGTATCTAAGCTAGGAGCTTTTGGATTACGCTTTGGATGGGATGAGAGTTAGATGAAGCTTTGACCTTAGATGACCACCTCTATCTTATGACTTTGTTTTGATCTTGGATTTCGTTTGTATTCGTACCTTTGGATTATTTCTTTTCCTTGAACTTATGTATTATTCAAGTCGTGTTGACTTGACTTTTCTTTGAATTATTTATTAAGACTTCCGCTGTGTGTTTATGTATGCTCTGATTTGTCACCGTGATGTGACACCTTTACCCTTGTCGGGTTGGGGTGTTACATCAAGGGTCATTAGGATAGTGTTAGTCAAGTGAGTGTTGATCATTGTGATCGTGTCGAGATCTTGGTGATCTCTTGAAGCCATTGGGCTTGAGTGTTTGATCAAGTGGATCGTGGTAGATTGGTGCTAGCTAAGATTAGCACTCGACATCTAGCTTAGTGTCAGAAATAGGATAAGCGACGTGTACGGTTTTCTCCGCCTTAAAGGAGGTTGTTGACATAGTGCTTGAAACTCTCGAGTGTGGTACTCGGGGAGTGGAGTAGGGCGAAGAGGTGCTTCGTAGCGGAACCACTATAAATCCTTTTGTCCCGGTTTGATCTTTCCAACTTTTCTCTTTACTTACTTTACTTATTATTAGTTAGTGTAGTGTTTAGTTCATATTGGTGTTGATTGATTACACATAAGATTCGAGTCAAGGTTTTTAATAAGTAAACTTTTAAGAAGATTTTAAAAGAACTTAAAAACTGGTAAAACTATTCAACCCCCCCTCTTCTAGTTTTCCACAATTGGTATCAGAGGCCACGTCAGTCAAGATTTTAAAGTATATTGTATTTTAAAACTTGAATCGATCAATGGATTCCGAAAAATATCTAGAAGGGCAGTCTATGCAAAGATCACCACTTTTCGAAACCGATTGTTTTATTTATTGGAAAACAAGATTCGAAACGTATGTGAAATCAAAAGACATTGATCTTTGGCATCTAATCACCGAGGGTAACTTTAAACCGATTCAAATGAATCCGCAAACTAAAAAGGATGAAATAGTTTATTATGATAAACAAAGTGATCAACTTAAAAGAAAACTAGCCAAAAATAATAAGGCTAAAATGATGATTTACAATGCTCTGCCTAAAAAGGAATTTGAAAGAATTTTCATGTGTAATACGGAAAAAGATATTTGGAAAACTTTGTTAGTCACTCACCAAGGTAATAATCAAGTCAAAGAGAACAAGATTGATCTTCTTGTTCAACAATATGAACAATTTTCCATTTCGGAAGATGAGTTAATAGATAATGCGTTTGCTAGATTTAATACTATTATCACTAGTCTTAAAGCTCTTGATGAATGTTACTCTAGCAAGAATTATGTTAGGAAGTTTCTTAGGGCTCTACATCCTAAATGGAGAGCAAAGGTCACCGCCATTGAAGAGTCAAAGGACTTGGCGACATTGTCACTCGATGAACTAATAGGAAACTTGAAAGTTCACGAGATGATAATCAAGAAAGACTCCGATATAGTTAGAGGCAAAAGTGAGAGAGTTAGATCTCTAGCATTAAAGGCCAAGAAGGAGTCTAGTGATGAGGAATGTTCGAGTTCCGATAGTGAAGATGAAGAATATGCATTAGCGGTTAGGGACTTTAAGAAGTTCTTTAGGAGAAAAGGTAGGTTCGTTAGGCAACCTCGTGATGAAAAGAAGACATCACAAAAGAACCGAGTTGAAAAGAATGGGACAAGTGATAGGAGATGCTTTAGATGCGGAGATCCTAATCATCTCATAGGAGAATGTCCCAAACTACCGAAATCCGACAACCAACGAGCTTTCATAGGAGGTTCTTGGAGTGATAGCGGAGAAGAAGAAGAGAAGAAGCTCAACGATGAAACATGCCTAATGGCTCAAGCTTCTAATGAGGTACATTCTGACTCTTCTTACTATAGTGATAATAATTCGTCAATAGATGACAATAGGTTACATGACGAATATAATAAATTATGCGAAGTTAGCTCTAAAATTTTAAGTAGAAATAGAAAACTAAAACTAAAAATGCTTGAACTTGAGGAACTAATTCTAGAACTAAAGGATCAAGTCAAAAGACTTGAGAAAAATAAAGAAGTAGACTTAGGATGTGGGTCATGCATAAGTCTTCAAGCAGAAAATGAGAAACTCAAAGAAAATGCTTTGAGAATCACTAAGTTCGAAGAAGGAACTAAAGTACTTAATGAGATGCTTGAAAACATAAGATATAATGAACATGACCGTGCGGGTTTAGGATTTGACCCAAATCAGGCCTCTACAAGTAGTACTAAACAAGTAAAATTTGTAATGCCTGAAGTGTCTGAGTCTAAAGGTGACGGCACCACTAAAGATACAGACGGCACCACTAAATTTAGTGGTACCGTGGTACCGTCTGGTGCTGAAGTCAGAACTGGGTCAATTCTGAAAAATAACTTAAGTCCTAAACCAAGTCACATAGTTTTAAATGGTACTAAAGTACCTGTTGCTAGCACAGAGGAAGTCAAAAGCTTTTACAAACCCTTCTCTACTCCCGGACTTGGATTTGTAAAGCCCAACACTAGGTCAAAGACTCCTCCACCTAGGAAAACAAATTCTCCCAAACCTCGGTCTAGAACTCCTCTACCGAGAGGTAACTTTAGAAGACAAAGTTATCCAAGCAACTTCCCCGAAACTTGGAACAACTTTCAATCACAAAGTTACTCACCATGGGAAATGTGTCCTCCATTCTCACATCCTAAACTAATGCAACAAATGCGTAGGATGTTTAACTCTAACAACTTTGGACCCGTGAGATATTGGGGACCAGATGTTTGAACTTCTGTTTTGCTAGATAAACATGGTTGTAAATAAATTTGAAGTCTAACAAATGGAGAATGATTTGTGATCAAACAAATCTTGTGACGCAAAAGTCAAGTCATGTCTCATGTGCCTAGCTTTCAACAAAGGTAGTCTAGTTTTCAAGTTTTAAGGGCAACACCTCAGGCTCAGGTACGCTTTCTTAAAACACCCTTTGTTGGTAGAAATGCTAGATATATAGTGTAGTTAGAATCTAACTTAGTAGGCACTATCACAAAGAAATGAAATTCACATTTCATCATGACTCAAATATTTGTCAAAGATTATCATGACAAACTCAACTTGTCTAGAAATGTACAATGATCGCTCAAAGATCATGCATGACAAGTTTGAGATGAGCAATGATGAGTGAATCAAGTTTCTTCCATAGCCCGTATATAATATTACTTGAAGAAAGTATCCTCATAAACCTAAGTATAACATATATGTATAAGATACTTAGCTTAGAAAAATCTCAATCGATTTTAAACGCCCATATCTGCAAAAACGAATCTCACATGAGACGATGAAGGTGAGTGCGCGGATATTACTAGGTTAGGGGCATGATAGGTAATTTAGTTTACCTAACGGCAAGTAGGCCCATTATCACGTCTAGTGTTTGGCTTTATGCCCACTTGTAAGAAGGATCTCAAAACTTCTTACCTTAAAGTGTTTGATGTATCTTCCGATGCATTAATGGCACTATACACTTGAGATTATGATATCTCAAGGGGATTGGTGTAGAAATTGTTGTCTATATCAACCATGATAATGTGAGAGAGAATGTGGATTGAAAAAGTAAGAGTGATGTTTGCACCTTCATAGGTTGTTGCCAAACTTCTTGATTCTTCAAGAACAAACAACTCTTGCTATCTCCACTACCGAAGCCGAATACATAAGCGCCAGAAAGGCATGACAACAAGCACTATGGATGAGACAATCTCTAATCAAATGAGACGTCCATCTCAACAACGCTCCTGTGAAGAGTAACAGCCGAGATGCAAATTGACTTGACCGAGAACCCCGTAGTTTGCTCATGAACGAAGCCTATCGAAGTACGTCATCTCCTCCATCGCGATGATCTCAAAAGAAAAATCTTTTCTTAGAAAAGTTTCTCTTATAAGACAACATCGCCGATAACCTAACCTATACGTTCTTCACACCCCTCTTATGACTATTTGAATACTTCTTCGGAAATATTAAAGTCATCTTTTATTTCTCGTCTCATGACCTCTTAATATTTCACTGGAAATATTAACGTCATCTCTCACGTCTCGTCATATGACTTCTTAAGTCGTCCTTCTCATCCCGCTCATGACTATTTCAATATTTCAATGGAAATATTAAAGTCATCCCTTGCGTCATACCTCATAACTTGCTCAATATTTCACTGGAAATATTAAGTAAATCCTCTCATCTTTCCTATGACCGCTCGAATATCTCACGGGAAATATTGAAGTCATTCCTTACGTATCGCTCATATTTTTTAAAGTCATCCCTCTCATTTTCCCCATGACTTTTAGATATTTCTCTGGAAATACTAAGTCTTCCATTACGACTCATCTCATGACTGTTAAACGTTTCACTAGAAATGTTAAGTCATTCCCTAAAACTCGTCTCATGTCTTTTAGATATTTCACGGGAAATATTAAAAGTCAATCCTCATTTTCCTCCAATGACAACTTAGGCATTTCCTTGGAAATACTAAGGTCATTTCTTGTCATCTTGCCTAATCGTTTTCGTCAAAGAGTTTATTAGGTATAAACTTTTTCCTCGTGTCAAAAAGTCTTACTAAATAAGTAAGATTAATCAGTCAAGAGTCAAAATAGAACAAAAATGGGTCTCAAACACAGACGGCTCCACTAAAGTGGCACGACACCACTAATGTTTAGAGGTACCGTGGTACCGTATGTCTGAGAAAATGCCCTTTACCTTTGTTTTCCCTCTGCATATCCTTTTCAAAACAAAACCACTCACTCTTGATGTCAAAAACCGAACACCACAACCAAAATCCAATTACACACTTGCTAATCAAGATCGAGGCATTGCAATCAACAAATCATAATCACTACAGCACAAATTGTAAGTCAATCATCTTTAATTTCTTTTCAATTTGAGTCTAGGGTTTGTTCTTGTGCATAAATTCGAATTGGGGATTTTCAATTTTTGTTAAATTTTTATGCAATTGGGACTAGGATTAGACAATGTAGTACTTACATGATTCCCTAAACCTAGGATTTTCATAAACCCACTAATATGGGATAATCTAGACCGAATTTTTCTATTCAAAATGAATTAGGATTAATTATTTTTGGTGGAATCATGTCTAGGATGATTAAAATTGGATTAGGAATGATTAACATTAAGGCTTTTCAATTTTAAGATTTTTGGCGCCACATTGAGGCTTTTGCCAAACACCCCAATTCTATTGTTTTCGAAAAAGTTCACGTATCTAGGATCATGAAACCTTTTTCGTGCATTGTTGATGCAAATTAAAAACGTTTTTGCATGCATACATAAACTCTCAAGTATTAATCGAATTACATAATTAGTATGTATTATTCGACATATTTGATTGAGCAAAAGTGAAGTTAGGAGCGTTTGGGTAATCTCATTAGGTTTGTTTTTAGAGTCGAGATCACCACACCTCCACATCGTTTGCATTTAGGCACACACACACATTAAAATGTGATCATTAAAATGCAACAAGTTAACTTGTACAAAATTATACTTTTGTAGGTAACGATGCCTCGTAATGATTACCAAGATACCAAACCCTACATTCCCCGTCTAGTAGACGATCCAAACATCCCTGATGAGCAAAAAGCTCATCTGGCTAAAGTCCAAGATCGATATATACACGAAGGTCGTGTAGTCGATGCTCATTACGTTCTCTTGGATAACATCCAAGTTTGCTTTCCTACCATTGACTTTGATTGTTTATACAAAATAAACGATCAAATTTGTCCTCGTTTTGTCCTCGAGTTTTATAGTCGAGTCCGTACCTTCAATGACCTTGAGGGTAACGTCTTCCTTGATTTTTGGATCCAAAACCAAAACATCATTTTGTCAGTCTCCGAGATTGGTGAAATTCTCGGTGTTCCCTCATATGGTCAGTGTGCATACACTGAAGACCATTCCCTAGAGTCACTTTTCTATAATCTTGAGAATCAAGGTACTTATCGTACCGAAATCCCCAATATAGAAGCCATCAAACAAGTCATCCAAACTCCCCGAGTCGCCAACACGTATCAAAAACGTGATGGTTCCATTGTCCATCTTGACCCAAATAAAATCTACCTCAAAGAACTCCTTCCCGACCTCAGAAGTTGGGAACTCCTTCTACGTGAGAACGTGTTGAGCCTTGCGGGCAACCGGGATCACGTTTCGGCAAGTCTCGCTCACATGCTCTATTGTCTTAGTATCGAGGAACCATATAACCTCGCATACTACATGGTCAAAAGGATGGCCAACATTCATAGTCACTCCGATAAGCCCATGCCATACGGTATGTTGCTTACTCGTCTCTTCACGTGGGTCATGGAACATTTCCCACATCTTACTAATGTCGACTATGTCCTAGTCAATCGGTCATGAAACCCCTTGGTGGACCACAACGTCGCACAAAGCAACGTAAGGACAAAGGGTCCAAACGTGGTCGTAAATCCACTTCCGATATTCCTCTTTCTTCTTCATCCTTCGGTCATGGTTCGTCCTCTCAACCTATGGATGAGGACGATGATGAGGTGAACGAAGAAGGAACGTCTCTTCCTAATACCCCCTCTCCCGACACCTATTTTTGTAACCTTGACACCTCTTCGTTTCAACGAACCACTGACCTTCAATTCGGCGAAACAAACCTAACTGCCGTAATGAGAAGGCAAACTACGATGTATAACCGACAAGTGTCGATGCATGAGTAGACGATTGGGGGGTTCAAGTCCATTGGCAAGGCAATCAAGGGGCTCGGGAACAAGATAAAGAAGTTGGGGAAGAGAAGAGACTAGATAGGATTAACTTAAGTAGTACTACTAACTTAAGTATTATTAAGTTATTATTAATAAGGTTATGGCAATGTCCATCTAACATTAACCAGTTTGAATTGTCTTAACATTTCCTACTCAACATTGGTTGCTTTAATTAGTTAATCAATCTTTATGTGTTATTATGAGCTTTGTCTAAGTTCATAAATTTTCTCTTATTTTATTACATGCACTAGATGATAAAAATTGCCTAGAATAATGCATGCTTAATAGTTGCCTAAAATCATAGATGATCACATGATGATATTAGTTGCTAGTTAAGACTAGTGTTAGAAATTCTATGTGATTCTTCTTTAGTAGATTGAGGCTTTGAGATTTACAGAAAAAGGATTCCCCAGAATTTCCCCATTTAGGCAGCCTAGAACCTGCAGACCTGGAAAAAGGGTCAACTGGAGGCCACGACTCCACTAAATAGGGGATGGCTCCACTAAATTTAGTGGTGCCGTGGTACCTTTAGTGGTATCGTGCCCTTGGAAGACGAAATTAACTGTTCTCTTCCACTTTTTGACTCCCTTTTTCCTGGAATTCTGCAAACATAACCTGATTCCAATACACCCAAATCCCCAAATCCAACATCCCATCCAACATTGCATGTTTTTTATTTGGCTATATAAGCTAACATCATACATTGCCATCCTTACCACTATCACACTCACCATACAACTATCATGTCTTCAACCATTGCTACCACTTCACACAAAGCCAAGAAACCAAGGCTTAACATCAAACCAACAAATGAAACCACTCTTATTGATCAATGGATCAAAATTGTTCACACACCACAAGCCTCAACCAAACCAACCACCAAAGAGATAACTTTCATTGATCTCACCTTGGATGATGAAGATGATCTACACACACCCATAACCTCAACCAAATCATCATCTTCCATCACTACACCCCAAGCTCCATCCAAGGCAACCTCAACCAAACCAACATCTTCATTCTCCACAACCATTAGAACCAACACACCTTCAACCTTCACCCAATCATCATCACCATCACCACAACCTTTGGCTCTCACACTAACCCTATCACCTACATCACCCTTTGAACTTGGCACCAACACGTCATCCTCATCACTATCACCATCACCACAACCTTTAATGGGTCATCCCATTCTTTATCCCCTACACTCACATACCTTGAGTTGTGCTTGTTGCCACCACAACCAAAATCTCATCATGAGCCTTAGAGATGAGTTAAGCTTTAGGTTCTCGTACCTTGAGCACCTCCTCACACCACCAATAGGCCCCATCATCCTTCCACCTCCACCACCACACAATAGTCCAAACTAAACATACTTATGTTTAGTTTCACCAATAAAAGCTTAGGACCCTTTTTGCCATTTGAAGCAAATCTTGAAGTCTCATACTACTATGGATGTATATGTGCCTTCTTTTGTTTATTTTGCTTCTACAATGTAGTCATACCTTTGTATGACATTTAGTTTTTCCTTATGAATGAATGGGCTTTTATGAGGATTGTTTCTTTCTAACTTTTATGTTTGGCTACTTAGTTACTCATTTTGTAGTTGGATATTTGTCTTAAATGCTACGTGTTAGATCTTGTATATACGTCATCTACTTTGTTTTGTAGCACGAATCATTGCTCGATTCCTTGGTGTTCTCCAAATGAGGGGGAGTATACATCAAGGGGGAGCCTTGCAACCTTTTTGCTTCAACAAAAAGGGCGAGAAATGGGAGTAAACTCATTAAAAACTTGTTAAAACTAATTTTAACTTAAAATGAGTTTATGTTTTGTCATCATCAAAAAGGGGGAGATTGTTGATGCAAATAATGTTCCAAAAACATTATTTATATCTTTCGATTACTTCACGTTTTGAGGATGACAAAATGTGAAATCACGTTACGTTAAAATTAATGTAAACAAATTTTTAATCGGAAGATCCCGTTTCTACGCAAACCACTCTAGAACAAATTTACAAACTTGACAAATGATCAAAGAAGTAAATTTTGGTTTTGAGACTTCACATTTTAATGTGACAAAACATTTTTTTCAAAAATAAAACTTACAAATTATTTTTGAATATTTAAGAAATGTTTTAATGGAAAAATAAGTTTAAATTACATAACAGCTATTTTCCCCCCAAAATCAGCTCCAAACTTTCCCAAATAAGTTTTCACCTGAAAAGACAAAATTTGGAGCGTCTTTGTCTGGGACGGCTCCACGGTTCCACTAAATTTAGTGGAGCCGTGGGGGATTTAGTGGAGCCGTCCACCTGTAACGTTCAAATTTTCTTTGCCTATAAATACCAACCCACTTCACATATTTTAGGCACCCTTTCACACACAGAAACTTCTGAGTTTAAATCCCTCACACCATTTTCTTTTCTTGATCATCTAGTTTAGTTTTTGTTTTGTTCAAGAGTGATCCAATCATCCAACTTAGAGATCCTCTTCATTCCTCTTCAATAGCAAGAGAAGAACACAAAGTATCCAAGTTGATACAAGGTGTTGTCATTCCTCTTCAAGTGCAAGAGAAGAACTCAAGGTATCCAAGAAGTTACAAGAGTTATAGTTGTTAGGTTGTTTGTAACATTTGTTACATACTTGATTGTATCATAGCATACATCAAGATCATTTTTCTTTTGTGAGAGTGTGAGTGAAGATCATTGTGATCTTATAAGAGATAGTGAACATCTCTTGAAGCCATTGGGCTTGTGTGATTGATCAAGAAGATCAAGGGTCATTAGGATAGTGTTAATCAAGTGAGTGTTGATCATTGTGATCGTGTCGAGATCTTGGTGATCTCTTGAAGCCATTGGGCTTGAGTGTTTGATCAAGTGGATCGTGGTAGATTGGTGCTAGCTAAGATTAGCACTCGACATCTAGCTTAGTGTCGGAAATAGGATAAGCGACGTGTACGGTTTTCTCCGCCTTAAAGGAGGTTGTTGACATAGTGCTTAAAACTCTCGAGTGTGGTACTCGGGGAGTGGAGTAGGGCGAAGAGGTGCTTCATAGCTGAACCACTATAAATCCTTTTGTCCCGGTTTGATCTTTCCAACTTTTCTCTTTACTTACTTTACTTATTATTAGTTAGTTTAGTGTGTAGTTCATATTGGTTTTGATTGATTACACATAAGATTCGAATCAAGGTTTTTAATAAGTAAACTTTTCAGAAGATTTTAAAAGAACTTAAAAACCGGTAAAACTATTCAACCCCCCCTTCTTGTTTTTCACAATAAGTATCACAACTTGTCATGCCATATTTCTTTAAAATCTCAAGAGCATACTTGGACTGACTTAGAAAAATTCCACGAGGTGATTAATAAACTTGGAGTCCTAAGAAGAATGTAAGTTCACCCATCATGGACATTTAAAAATTTTGTTTCATTAATCTTGCAAAAGCATTTGAATATTTTTTGTTTGTTGACGCAAAAATAATGTCATCGACATAGATTTGAGCAATTAAAATGTCCTCCCCGTGTATTTTAATAAAAAAAGTTGGATCCACTGAACCTTTAGTAAAATGATTGGCAAGCAAGAAAGCAGTTAGTTTATCGTACCATGCCCTTGGGGCTTGTTTAAGTCCGTAAAGGGCCTTCTTGAGTCTATACACATGATTGGGATGCTCTGGATCGACGAATCCTTCTGGTTGACTAACATAAGCTTCCTCATGTAATTGACCGTTTAGAAATGCCGTTTTCACATCCATTTGATAAACAACCATATTCTTGTGTGCAGCGTATGCCAGAAAGATACGGACAACCTCAAGCCTAGCAACTGGAGCAAATGACTCTTCAAAATCAATTCCTTCTTGCTGAGTGAATCCTTTAGCTACCAGACGCGATTTGTTACGAATCACTGTGCCTTCTTCATCTAACTTGTTTTTCCAAATCCACTTCAGTCCGTTGACATAGACCCCATCTGGTCTTTCAACTAACTCCCACACTTCTAGTCTTTTGAATTGGTCGAGTTCTTCTTGCATTGACTCAATCCAGTTTTCGCATGTTAGTGCGTCTTTGAAGTTTTTGGGTTCATCTTGACAGACTGTAAGTGCATAGACGCAGTTTTTAGCATGAGTGTGAAGTTTTCGTCTTGTCATAACTGGAGCTGAGGGATTGCCAATGATGTTTACTAAGAGGTGTTCTTTAGTCCAATGATGTGTTGAAGGGCGATGTTGATAGAACGTATGCAGATTAGACGGGTCTAAATTGTGTGTGGATGACTCTCCAATATCAAGAACGGCTGGAGTCGGTGCAAATGGATTAAAGAACGCATTTGGGTCATAATCTGCAGGTTCGGGTGCTCGTTGTTGTTGAAGATCTTCAGCTGCATTGTCAGTGTTGGATGCGGTTTGTTCTGCTATTGATGGAGATTCAATTGGAGGTGCATCTGTAGCAAATGTTGTTGTTGTATTAGTAGGTGTATCAGGTATTGGATCATTATCAGGTTGTGCAGCGGAAATTGGTGATACATCTGGTGCACGACATGCAAAAGAATCATCAAACAATGGAGCAAACAGTGTTTCCAATTCTTTATGGTTAAGTGACAGAGGTACAGCTGATTGATCTGGAAAATTTAAATGGTTGGTTACGGGTCCTAAGCTATTTTGCTCAGAAGCCATTTCTGTAAGCTCATCGAAATTTGCATGAATAGTATCCTGAATTTCTCTAGTACGACGATTCCAGATTCGAAAACCTTTGGAGTTCTCACAATATCCAATGAAGATACGAATGTCAGCCTTTGCCTTGAGCTTTCCAAAATCATCACGATCATTATTTGGATAGCAAAGAACACCAAATACATGAAAGTATTGAATATTCGATTTGCGGTTGTGAAAAATCTCATAAGGAGTTTTGTGATGCCGTTTGGTGATCATACAACGGTTTTGGGTATAACATGCAGTTGATACAGCTTCTGCCCATAAGTAATCTGGTAATTGAGCATTGATTAGCATCGTTCTTGCAGCTTCCACTAATGTTCTGTTGCATCTTTCGACAACCCCATTCTGTTCGGGACTTCTTGCAATGGATGTTTGATGTTCGATTCCCACTTTCTCAAAATAAGATCAAAGAGTTTGATTTTTGAATTCAGTTCCATTGTCTGTTCTAACTTTTCTGACTGTATTACGAAGCGGAACTTGAATTTTTGTGAGAAAGGTGATGATCATTGAAGGAGCTTGATCTTTGCTTCAGAGAAAATAGACCCAAGTCCATTTGGAGTAGTCATCGACAATTACTAGAATGTAGCGTTTACCGTTTATCGTTTGAACATGCATAGGGCCACACAAATCCATATGAAGTAGTTGAAGAACATGAACTATATTGTGTTATGTTTTTGAAGGGAAATATGCACGAGTACTTTTTCCTTGTTCACAAGCTGGACATAAGTGATCTTTTGAATATCAAAACCGTGGAAGACCATCGACTAGTTTATGACGTGCGAGTTCAGTCATGGTTTTGAAATTTAGATGAGACATTCGTTTGTGCCATAACCATGATTTTTTCGAATGTGCTTTGGAGAGCAGACATATGGGAGAAGAAGCAATCATATCATACATTGAGATGGTGTAAAGACTAGTTCCACAATTGCCCGACATTAGATCATTTCCTTGTAAGTCTCGAACAAAACAGGTTTTCTCCCGAAATGCTACTTCAAAATCCCCATCACAAAATTGAACGACAGAGAAAAGGTTGTGACCAAGGCCTTCGACATAATAGACACGACTAATTTCGATGTTGCCATTGACGTAATCTCCATAGCCCATGATAGCAGTGAAATGATCATTCCCGAATCGGACAGTGCCGATGAACTTTGCAACAAAGTTTACTAACAGTTTGAGATTGCCTGTCATATGTCGGGTACATCCGCTATCAACAATCCATAGAACAATTTGTACCACCTTCGTCACACGAAGACGGCGAAGATAGAGTGATGGTAACGGTAGAACCCAGAGAATTTGTGGGTTCTGTTGGGTTAGTAACACAGTGTTTAATAACTTTAGGTAGCCATGTAAAACTAGGTTTCCTTTGTAACCAACGTTGCCATGTCCAACTAGTTTTAGCTTACTTCTTAGTGAATTCGCTAGGTGATTGGATTGTCTTAGGAGTTGTTTTCGCAACTATGGGTGTGTCTAAAGCATTTTTAGAAACTACACTTGGCGGTTTTCCTAGCACAGACTTAGAAGCAATAGTGGGCCTAGAGGGAATGCCAGATGTATGTTTCTTGTTACGAGATAAAAGAGATTTTGCAACACATTTCTTATGATCACCAGATAACATGCTTTTACGACAGAACACACAAGATGCATTAACATTTAAAACATTCAAAGTCTGAGCATTCGTTACATCGATATTAGAATTACAAGTATTTAAGTTCGAATCTAAATCAGACGCAACATGCGTTTTATTCAAATTCCTAAGTTGATCTTCTACTTCTTGGGCTTCTAGTTTTCTGCTTCTACGTTGCCAGATCCTATTCTTCTGTTTGTTGCTCTTACGCTTTGATCTGCTAACGCTAGTAGTGGGGACTATTCCTGTAGAAGTGGAATGATTCAAATTAGTAGTCTGAGGTGATGTTTTCCTAGGTGTTGTGTCCATTTTGTACATTCCCGGTGCAATCACATTTGTGTTAACAAACTTTCCTTTTTCTAGTAACTGAATTTTCTCTTTGAGTTCAATGATGATGTGATTCTTTTGTTGAATTTTTTAATCGAGTTCTCTATTTAAGCGAACGGTGTCATTACAATTTTGACAAATTTCATCGATTTCCTTTTCATATTTGAAAATTTGGCTTTATAAAACAGCATTTTCATCTTCAAGATTCTCAACTTTGGAGGTGTGACTGTTATGAAAGGACATCGTTTCATTTTGACTTTGCAATTTTAATTCAAAATCAAGAGTCTGAGTTTGACACCATTGTAGCTTCTGATTAAGTTAAAAATTTTATGTTGAAAGTTTACTTTGCACATCATCATTGTGTTTAATGATTCTCTCATTTTCTCTTTTTAAAGTCTCAAATTCGTGTCTCAACGTTCTAGTGTCAGCAGTGTGATTATCAACAAGCATAGCATTGCAAGACTCATAAATCGAATTCATAACCACAGAGATAATATCAGAACTTAGAACATCTTCCAAGAGTCGATCAGCTTCATTTTGTAAAACTTTGTTTCGACGTTTTTGTTTTGAGATCGAATTTTCTGTTGCATTGAAAGTGTTCATCATGGATGTTACTTCTGTTTGGAGTTCCTGTTCCTAGTGTGTAGCACAAAGAGATAGAAAAGTGGAAACTGTTATCTCAGAGTTACGTTCAATTGCTTGTTCTAAAAGGTTGATGTCTTCCATAAACGTATCAAAGTATCTAAGTACAAGACATCGTTTAGGTAAAGGTGCAATTACTCCAGAAGTTGGTAAAGGACCATTTATTTGTGCCATTGGTTTAACAGGACCAACATCAGACGAAGATTCATGAATTTGCATTACAAACCATGGTTGTTCTGTTTTATCTTTTTGAGGAACGAAGGTGTCAGAAATATGAGGCACTTTTGAATAATCAAATGGTTTATTAAACTTAACATTGCTCATTTTTTATTGACTCTCTTTGTCTTGTTCCTGTTCTTCCTCACAGTTATATACAACAACACGCATAATTGAATCATCAAATAATTGGTCTGCACTATACAATTTTGGATTTTCCTCGAGTGCTTTGTGTAGAAAACGTGGTTTGTCATCACCAATAGCAAAACCATAACCTTGGGGATTTTGCTTTAAAGTAAACTTTTGAATTGTTGTTACAGACTCACCAGTTTTATAAACAACTTTTTGAAACTCTTTTAATTTACTTTCCAAATCTATCATTTCATCAAGATAAGAATCAATACGTTTCCTAGACACTTGTTTATGTTCAGAAAAACTAGCTTGCCAAGTTGACAACTCTGTTTTTGTTTTTGAAAGTTCAGAATTGAGGTGTCCAACCTGTTGTTTGAATTCTAATTTTTCTTGTTCCATTTGAGAAACCAAGTTATTTTTGGAAGCAACTAATTCTCGTATTTGATGTTGTAAATCTTGTTCTTTGACATAAGCTTTTTGAAATGCAACTTCAAAACCTTTTTCTCTTTTTTCTTTTGTTTCAAAATTTTTGAGTTGTATTTTACAGCACTCAAGATCCTTAGTTAATGATGCAACTATTGCTTTTAACGTTCTGTTGATTTCATTGCATTTTTCAATCTGAGATTTTTGTGAGTCCAACTGGGATTGGGTGGTCAATAGTAAGGTCATGAGTTCTGGATTTGGACCGAGTGAAGGTTCATTTTGTTCAGTTTGATCATTGTTATCATCATCAATTGGATCATCAAATGTAAAAATGGGTTAATTTGATTATCATCAAATGTAACAACTATGTTCACTTGTTCATCTTCTTGAGGAGATAATAATGAATCATTTTGAACAACTTGCTCCTCGTCTGATGCAGATGCAGATGGTGATACAATTTCATGTATTAGACATGTTCTTGGATTAGGTACCTGAGACAGACCGTCAGTATCATACACTGGGCCTGTATCACTCATGTGAAGTTCCTGCATGTTTGCCATTAGCATCAAAACTGAATTTGCTTCCAAATCCTCCATGTCATCATCTGAATATGCATTATCCATGAAGCTATTTTCTTTGTCAGTGAGAGTGCCTCCTGATTCATCCTTTAGAGCTAGAAGTAGTGCCTGCTTATGAAACTCACTGCCTCTGACTCTAGGTTTGGGACATGCATTAGCCAGATGATCTTTCCCATTGCAGTTATAGCACTTAACCATAGTATTTCCAGTCCCTGTATTCCCAGTTTCAACAAGTTCAACCCTTTTCTGAGGAGCATCTGCATTGTTCCTACTTCCACTAGCTGCATTAAACCTTTGTCCATTTCCTGAATTTAACATATAACCTCCTGATCCAGTTCTTCCATAAGTACGATTCTGTATTTCAACCCGTCCATCTTGTACAACAGCTTGATTCCTTGTGTTAGATGAAGTGCAGAGACTATTGTTGGATTTGTTAGAGAATTTGTTGAAAGCACGAGCAATGAGTGCAAATCCTACATTCAAAGAGTTGAATGCATAGTCTAAGTCATTGTTTGTATTTGTGTAGAACATGGTGTCAGTGTTGTCATAGGGGACTCGTTGATTTTCAGTTGGTTGTTGTGTTGAATCATATGGAATGAGTTGGGTGGAAGAGGTTTGTTGAGGATAGTTAAAGTGATGTTGTTGTTGGACATAAGCATGGTTTGACTGTGGAGGTGGAGCAAAGTGAGATTGAGCTAGCAGTGCCAATGAATTTGGAGTTGTAAAAGGTGAATAATTACTACGAAGAGCTCGATCTTTGTCAACTTCAGACTGATGGTGCTCCAGATAATCATACAACAACCCATAAGATGTATTGTGTAGATTTTTAGCTTGACGAACAAATGTGACATATTTTTGCCAATCAGGACCAAGACAGCTGAGAAACTTAGTGTTGATTGCAATCCTTGGTAAAACAATGTTGTGTCTGTCCAAGTCATTGATGATGTTTGTGAACCCATGGTAATAAGACTCAAGTGACTATCCTGATTCAATTATGAACATTGTATATTCGAGGTATAGTTTGGATTCCATGTCTTCTTGGTTCAGTTCAGTGCCTTCCATTAAGAGATGAACGTGTTCCCACATATCCTTAGCTGTTTTCTGAGCATCAATACTTCAGAAAATCGGATTAGGTATTCCCTAAAGAATATATGACATTGCAAGTTCATTTGCTTCACGATGAAGTATTTGCTCTGCAATAAGTTGATTTTCAGGATCAGGGGTCACGGTTTTAGGTCTTGGAGGAGTAGCAGTTGGATCTCCAGGAACCTTTGTAGTTGGCATTTGCAATGGACCTTCAATTATAACCTTTTTCATATATGTGGTTTTTTGAGTTCTATGAACCTTAAGAATCGACTTGCCCATTGAAGATAATTACCAGGAGTGAGCATTGGAGGTATGTCAAGTGATCCAGCTTCATGTCTAGATTTTTGACTACTAATGGCCTCACACATTTGATCAAACCAATGTGGTTGTTTTGCAGGAAGTGGGAAGGATTGCATTGGTTGTTGTAGCTATGGTTGTTGTTGAGGGGATTGTAGTTGTGGAAAGAATTGATGTTGTTGCATGAATAGTTATTGTTGACGATACTGCATTTGCTGAGGATACTGCTGTTTATGAAGATATTGCTGTTGATAGTAGTTGAAATAAGGTAGTTGAGACATGATTGTTATTAGTTAACTTGTGTTGTTATGGATCTTGTAGACAATTGAGAAGTGTGTTGTGAGTTACGAAGTTTGGTTTTGGTTAAGTTTGAATTAAGATGATTACTGTTCACGTCCAATTTTGACAAACACTGTTCACAGTTTACCAATTGCGACTAGTTAACTGAATTGCGACAAACATTGTTCACAGTTTACCAATTGCGATGGATTTATCCAATTACGATAGAACTTGGTAATTACGATAGATTATCTGAATTGCGATAGAACTTGGCAATTTTGACGAAACTTGGTAATTGCGATGGAACTTGGTAATTGCGATGGATTATCTGAATTTCGATGGAACTTGACAATTGCGATAGAAAGTGCAATTGCGATGGCAACTTAGCAATTTTGATAGAAAGTGCAATTGCGATGGCAGTTTGCAATTTCGATGTTATCTTACTAACTTATACAAGATAGGAGATTTCCACAAAGTCGAAGTATTTTCACAAGCTTATACAAGCTAGGAATATACTGAATAAACAGTGAATCTTGAAGAAGAACTTTTGATGAATTGTGATGAACTCTTAGTCTGAATTCCGATAATCCCTAGTTGTCAATTCCGATAAACCCTCAATCTTCAATTTCGAAAAACCCTTAAGTGCAATTCCGATAAACCCTCGGTAAACAAAAACGACTTAATTTGAATGTAAAATAGCTTAACTAACGATTCCTTTTGATCAAAAACGTTGTAAATGACTTACATAATAAGAAAGTTTTAAGCTTTAACTTTTTAGATGAAATTTGACCAATTTCGATAAAGTATCTTAATAAAACTACGATCCTAATTTGTTCTAAAACAAAAAAAAATCCAAACTTTCGAATACAAATCTAACTTCTAAACACTATAGAGTTCTTAACACTTTACAAGCGTCAAGAATGAGTGCTAGAAATGAGATTTGGTCACAAAATTAACACAAAACCAGCTCGTATGAAAAGTAAATGGTACGTATGACTTGAAACACACTTCACAACAATCCTTTGGCGATTGATACCACTTGTTAGGTCACCTTAATAGTAGAACACAAGTATAGTAAAAGAGAGAGATGAGAGAAAGAGAGAAAGATATGGTCGATTACTTCACACACATGAATTGACAAAGGTTTGCTTAACATATGAAATAACCAACAAGATAAAGAGTATGTTTACATGGGTATTTATAGGACAAGAGTGTTAGGGCAACACTCTTGTGCATTCTTTCTAGAAGCTAAACAAGGCTCACGGCCCATAGGCCTTCTAATAGGGTCGAACCTTAAATCAAACATAAAGGCCTATAACTTAAGAAACCTATTACATAAAATAATGACCAAGTCTTTTATACTAGTTACATGCATTCCCAACATTAGGGTTACGTCCGTTATGTCGAAGGGTTCCTTGGGACCAGAACATGTTTTTGTCAGTTTTGTCGTTTTGAACAAACGAAGGTTTAAGCAAAGATTGAAACTACAAATTTGGTTCCATTAGTCCTAGTCCAAATCTAAGGAGATTGAATGGTTCTCGTTTAAGAGGTTTAGTTAGAATATCGGCAATTTTATCTTATGAGGATACTTTCTCGATTGAGAAGTTTACTTTTTGAACATTGTCTCGAAGGAAATGATGACGGATTTCAATGTGTTTAGTTCGAGTATGTTGAACTGGATTTTTACTGAGGTCGATAGCTCCTTTGTTGTCGCAAAGAATAGAGATGTCGTTAATTTGAATTCCATAGTCGATAAGAGCTTGCTTCATCCATAGAGCTTGTTGACATGCTTTTCCTGCTGATACGTATTCGGCTTCGGTTGTTGAGATGGCAATAGCCGTTTGTTTCTTTGAAAACCATGAGGTGAGACAGTGTCCAACAAAAGTACAAATACCGCTTGTACTTTTTCTATCAACATAGTCACCAGCATGATCTGAGTCGGCATACACTATGGTTTCAACTCCCATTCCTTTGGGATGCCATAATCCTAGGTGTGTGGTACCTTTTATGTATTTAAAAATTCGTTTTACGACTTCAAGATGTGATGTTTTAGGATCCTCTTGAAAGCGAGCACATAGACAAACACTAAACATAATGTCGGGTTTACTAGCCGTGAGATAGAGTAGACTACCAATCATTCCTCTATATTTAGTGTTATCTATGGATTCACCTTCTTCATCCTTGGTGAGTTTGGTTTCTGAAGACATAAGCATTTTAATGGGTTTAGACTCTTCAAGACCAAATTTCTTAAGCATGTCTGTTGTGTATTTAGATTGGTTAAAGAATATTCCATCTTCTAATTGTTTGATTTGAAGTGCTAAGAAAAAGTTTAGTTCTCCCATCATACTCATCTCAAACTCGTCATGCATGATTTTTGAGAAATCATTACATAGCTCTTGACAAGTTGATCCGAATATGATGTCATCCACATATATTTGAACAATAATAATATGTGAATCCTTTTTCTTGGTGAAGAGAGTGTTGTCTACTAAACCCATGGTGTACGTATGTTCAACTAAGAATGTTTTAAGTCGATCATACCATGCTTTTGGTGCTTGCTTAAGTCCGTATAAAGCCTTTTTAAGTTTGTAGACATGATTAGGTTTTTCAAAATCGATGAAACCCAGAGGTTGTGCGACATATACTTCTTCATTTATAAATCCATTTAGAAATGCACTTTTGACATCCATTTGAAAAAGTTTGAAATCATGTGCACATGCATATGCAAGTAAAATTCTAATAGACTCGAGCCTAGCAACCGGAGAAAAAGTTTCATCATAGTCAATGCCTTCTTGTTGATTATAACCTTGTGCTACTATCCTAGCTTTGTTTCTAGACACTACACCATTTTCATCCATTTTATTTCGAAAGACCCATTTTGTTCCAATTATTGTTTGACTTTTTGGTTGAGGAACTAATGTCCAAACATCATTTCTAACGAATTGATTTAATTCTTCTTGCATTGTTATAACCCAAGATTCATCTTTTATAGCTTCATTTATATTTTTGGGTTCAAACGTTGATACAAAACAAAAGAAGATGCTTTGATTTTGGACTTTTGATCTTAATGTTCTTTCATTTATTTTTCCTATGACACTATCTAATGGATGACCTTTAGGTCCTTTGATATTGACAATTTCTTTGTTTAATAGTTCATCTTCCTTTTCATTGTTTATATTCTCTTAGTTTTCAATAAGTTGACTTTCAACTAAGTCATCATCTACCAAAGGTGATGTCTTAGAGGGAGGTGGACTTTCGTCAAATGTTATATTCAACGATTCCTCAATTCTCAAGGTTTCTTTGTTTAAAACAATATAAGCTTTGCTATTTTGAGCATATCCAAGAAATACACCTTCATAAGACTTTGGGTCAAATTTGGTGAGGTAATCCTTAGTGTTTAAAATAAAACATTTACTTCCAAAAACTTTAGAGTATCCTAGCATAGGCTTTTTACCTTTATATAGTTCATATGGTGTTTTGTTCAAAAATGGTCGAATTAATACTTTATTTAAAATATAGGTTGAAGTGTCAACGGCGTTACACCAAAAATTTTGTGGTATGTTTTGTTTATTAAGTATTGTTCTACTCATCAGTTGAAGAGTTCGGTTTTTGCGTTCTACTACCCAATTTGACTGAGAAGTACGAGGAGCCGAAAAATGATGTGTTATGCCGTTTGTGTAACACCCCCAATTTTGTGAATGCAGCGGAATTCAAATTGGGTGTTACTTCATGGCACAACAGTTGAACAGTAGAAAACGATCACCAATTTGGTCGTTTTAAAAGATTTATCATTCGAATATCAGAGTTTACAAAATAAGGTCCCAATGGTTTCAAAGTTTATTAAATAGGTTTTCGAATGATAGTACAATTTATAGCCTTCATAAGTATCCGTACTCCTCCGTGCCATCCCTGCTCATTATGGACCTGAGATAAATACATGCTAAAAGCGTCAACACAAAGGTTGGTGAGTTCATAGAGTTTGTAAGTAAAAACTGTTGATTTCCAAAATCAAAGAGTTTGTGAGTAAATACTGTAGATTTCCAAATTCAAAGAGTTTGTGAGTAAATACTGTTGATTTCCAAAATCAAAGAGTTTGTGAGTCCATAGCAATTGTAAATAAATAGTTGATTATCAAAATCATAGAGTGAGTAATACCATAGTATTTATAGTTAAATGATATGTGTCTAAATACACATATATTTTACATTGTTTAAACCCACAAAAACGACCAAAAAGCACACAAATAACCAATAAATGTTATAAATATCATGAAAATGTGTTTTTATGTGTTACAAGTGCAAAAGGATTGAAAACTGATGAAAAACAACAAAGTTTACATAATTTACAGTTTCAGTCCCTAAACTTTCATAAAATGGCAAAACTAGTCCCTGGATGTTCAAATCATGTAAAAAGTCATTTAAGGTCCTTAGGGATTCATTAGTTGTCAAACTTAGTCCTTGAAGTTTAAAATTGCAAAAATGACAACTTAGGTCCCTGAACTTTTAAAACTGGCAAAATAGGTCCTTGGAAATTTAAAATGGAAAATAATTACATTTATGGTCCTTGGTTTATAATATGTTGCAGGTTAGGTCCTTAAAGACACTTTGGAATAATTACATCTCAGGCCCCTCAACTTTGCACAAAATTACAAAAATGGTCCTTGTTTAGCTAACCAAAAATCCGGATCCAACATTATACCCTTAACCCATATTATTACTAAATCCTAAACCCAGCCAACCCATAAATTCTCCCAAGCCCAATCCCAAATGAATTAAACCCGGCCCACTCACATTTTTTGCTAAATATCAGGGTCAAACATTAGTTTGACCCGTCTCCCTCCCAAACCACCATTACTGCTTCCCTACCACTTCACCACCTCACTGGTTTCACCACCACCTCATCACCTACTCTCCCCACTCTGTCTCTCCACCTCACCACAACCTCCCAAATGCCATTAAACCCTTAAAACCATCACACGCTACCTCCACAGGTCCCAAGACCTTTTTGGCGCCAAAAGCACTTTCAAAGGCTTGGATTAGTTTCAGACATCCAACGGATCAGAAAGGTGGTGGGAAATGTCCCAGTGGGTCCTACAAACCCTAGAAGTCATTATAAATAAGGGGAGAAGCAGAGGAGTTAAATTATTAGTATAGCTTTAGTATAATTTAGCCGTAGGTAGTGTAGTTTACAATTCAGTTGTAATTTTTGATTTTAAAAGCTTGTAACCTGATACTTTAGTGTAATTTGAACTTTTCCAAATCTCAATTTCAAGTTTCATTTCCTATCTCAGTTTATGCAATTTTAGATTTTATTTCAAAAATCTCAAGTTTGTTGAATGATGTTAGTTGTTGTTATATTGAACTCTTAAGCTCATTTAAGCTCTGAAAAAGCTTATTTAGCTTTTAGATACCTTAAAACCAGTTATAAATTTAAAATAGAAAAAGAAATCAAGAAAAATAGAAAAGAAATAAAAAAATCAGTTGTGAACCAAGAAGATTGCTTGGAGCAGGGTGGATAAAGGATTGCCCTGGTCTTAGAGCTTCATGGGAAGCCTATAGGTTGGTTCTATTGATCCTGTTCTTGGTTTAGCCTGGATTGCATGTTGTAAGTCCTTTGTACAATTTTTGCATTTAACTGCTCAAGTGCTTAAGATTGCTTATATATCTGCTTTTTATGCTTAATCAGTGTTTCCTAGTGTAATTATTGCTTAGTACATGGTCCTTGTTCTTTAGTTTCACTTGTGCTCATAATTTCCATTTTGACTGCCAAGTAGTACACTTTTGATTCTAGGGTGTTAATTGGTATTGTTGGTAGTTTTGTGTTTAATCTGATCCATGTTATCATAATTTAAGCTTCTGAACTTGTTTCAAGGGTTAGATAAGTCATTAACTTCAAAAAGTTCAAAATCAGTCACTTTAGAGGGTGTTTGGATTTACTGGTTCTCATGTGCATTGGGTTGTTTCAGTGTTCAATTCTAGTTCATACATATCTCATTAAGTCATATTAGGTCAGTGAAACATTAAAATCCAGTGCTTATGAGCAAAAAAGTCAAATCTCACCTTTAAAATTTTGTGGCAGTTTCACTGTTGGATTAATAGGATCCAATATCATCATTATTAGTTAAATGGTTGTTAAACTAGTTTAATCTCATATCATTTTAACTTAATACATCATATCCAGTAAGTAGAATTAATCCAAAGTTCACCAAAGTCAATTTTCTTGTTTTGCTGCAAAAGTCAACTGCATCAGCAGACTTATGGTTCTTTGTTGCTGATCTTGCACTAAATTAGGCACCAATTGGGATGTTATTGATAGGGATTTTTAGGTTTTTAGATAGCCAGTAGTATCACCTTGATTTTGCCCCCCTAATATTGAATCTCAGCAGCTTAATTCATTGCTTAATTTGGGCTGCAAGTTGGTCTCATTTCTGAATTTTCTGTTTTGATTTTGTCATCAGCCAAGTGCTCATTTGCTTAATCCTTTGTGATTAATTGTAATTTTAAGTTGTTTTGTGCTCATTATAATGTATTAAGCCTGTCCTGATCAGTTGGTTAAGTTTTGTGCTTTTTAGCTTAATTTTGGGCTTATTCCAAACTGCTTATTAGCCCAAAAGTGCTTATTAGGCTTATCCAACTTCCACTTTTAATTTTCCTAGCTTCCTTATAATATTTTAGCATTATCTGTAATTTTTCATAATTTTCCTAAGTCATTTAATATTTCTTTTCTTTTTAATTAGTTTTTAATAGTAATTAAATCATAATAAATAGAAAAATAATCAGAAAAATATAATTCCAATTTTCATAATTTTCTTTTATCATTTTTAATCTAGGAAAAATATAAAAATATTTTTAGGTTATAAGAAAAATCAAAAATAGAAATAAAGTGATAGCTTCTATTTAATAGAATTTATCTTTTTAAATTTTAATTAAGTAATTTTCATTTTTATAATTTTCTTAGTTTCAAATTACTTAGTAATATTTTTAGAAAAAGTTTTAGAATTTTCTTTGTTTATTTAGTATTTTTTATAATTTAAATTAGTTTAATTAATAAAAAAATAATAAATAATTAATAATAATTAAATAAAAAAATATAAAAAATATAATTTAAGTTTTTAAATAAGTTTTAAGTTATTTTACATTTTTAAGTTTTAATTTTCATAAATTTTATTTTTTGTCCCATTTTAGCCTTTTCGTTACGCGTTTTAAGTTTAATTTATTCGCGTTTAAATTTCCTGTGTATATCTGTTTTTAATTTGTTATTTAGAATTGTTAAATAAAGCAAAATTCAAAAATATCTGAATCATCAATCACTTTAATCCTAGCTTTGCACAGTTTTCCATTCACACCTCGTTGGGAAACGACCCAGGTGATCACTTGCCTGGTTTCACACACTACACACGAGCATCCAGTTCCGAGTCTGCATTTGTTTAAATATAAGTGTTGTTTCGGGACGGATCAAATTTTGGCGCCGCTGCCGGGGAAGTGTGCTGCGACAGTTGTGTAAGTTTTAGCGATTAGTGATTCGAGATCCTTCTATCAGAAGTTCCTATTTCCCAAAAACAATATAAAATACAAAAATATTTTTCTTTTCTTTTCTATATATATTATTATTATTATTATTATCATATAAAAAATTAAAAACCCAAAAACATTTTCCGTTTTCTTTCATTAATAATAAACAATAAAAATTACCATCGAAAATCAAGACTGAGTACTACCTAACTGGGGGTACGACCATAATAAGTTCCCAAACCAAAGATTAAAACTTGCCTTTGTGTCGCTTGCGAATTCGGCTCACCTTTGATTGATAAACAAACTCTAACGGAGGTTCTAGGATAGTCTGACATTAAATTGTCGGACTGAAAGAAGCGGGTTTTTAAGGAGCGTAATTGCCCACCTTTGCTTCTCCGCCACTCTGTGCGTTTGTCAGTCATAGAGCTACCGTACGCTGGTTGATTTAAGGTTTAAGTTCCTTGTGTTGTGCTTTGATCTTGTTGAAAAAAAAATTGAAAAAAACCAAAAACCCAAAAATATTCATCTTTACCCTCTTACCCTTTTTGATTCTTTATCCCTTTACCCTCTATCCGTTTGATTCTATCTTCTTAACCCTTGATGAAGCGAAAAGTGTACCGTTTTAAGGGGTCATTTAAGCCCTAAATCGTATTTATTTGATCAAATATCGCCCTAAATCGTTCCTTTTGTCATTTTAGGTACTTTTGAGGAGAAATCTGGAAAAGGAGGCATTTTGGACGTTTTTGGAGCATAAAAGTGAAGAAAACGGCAAAGTCTCAAAAATCGGCTAAAAGTCACCTTTGACGGCGTCACAATTTACCCCAGACGGCGTCATGCCTTGGCAAGAAAAGTTGGACGTGAAATTTACTCATGATAAGCCAGTGAAAATAGCATGTGAATTCTGACGGCGTCACGCTTTAACTTGATCAAGGGCGTCACGACATAAATCAAAAGGGGACGGCGTCACGTTCAAGGTTCGACGGCGTCAAGCCTTGATAAGCCAGAATGGATTTTTGAAGAGCTAAAGAGGGACGGCGTCAAGAAGGTCACCCGGGAACCCTAGAAGCGGCGAGGTGACGGCGTCACACTCCATAAGGTGACGCCGTCAGATCCAAAAATCTATATATAGTTTTCTAATTTTTTGTCATTAGAGAGAGCTTAGTGTGTGGAATTTTGGGAGAAAACCCTAAGACGAATTCAGCTTCTTTTTCAAGGCTTTTTGCCTTGAGATCTTCCATGTTACATTGAAGATAAGTTATCAATTAATCATTCAATATGTCTATGTGTTGTTTGATTTTATCTTATTCTTGTCTTTTGATTAACATGTTAGGCTAAATTTATCTTGTGTTTGCTTAGATCTAATGAAACCTAGCTATTGATTATTGGTTATTAGTGTGTTGTTAGTTGTATTGGATGATTGTTTATCTATGTTAGGCTTAAGAAAACTGGCTAACTTCCTATTCGGTAACTTGCTTGAACGTCTTAAGAAACATGAACCAAATGCGTACTAAAGGTTTTTATGGTTGTATTTAATGCACAAGCGAATTCTAGTGATCCCATGTTAGGAGCTTCCTAGCCGGCTCGACATAGGAGTGAAGTAGGAGCTTGTAGAGTTGGGGAAGTAAGTACGCCACCCCACGAATGGTATTAAGGAATACACCCGTCATCCACGCGACTAATACACACTAATTAACCGGTAAAAGATAGTTAGGGAGTAAGGAAATCTAAGTAAACACATTTCTCTACACATAAGTTTCTCACCACATTTTCATTTTTGTTATTTTATTTTATTTGCATTCGTAGTAAATTTGGGTTAGTTGACTAGCAACTAATTCCGCCCACTCTTTCAAAACCGAGATTTTACTTGCTTTCATAAAAATATAAAAACATAAAAAGAATCTTCCTCAACCCTTAGACCTAATTAGAGTAGTCTTTCACACCTAACGAACACTATTCCCTGTGGAGAACGATCAATCCCCCGTACTTACCACTACACTATACTACATCGGTCAGGTACACTGCCTGGTGGGGTTGTAAGCCTCTTGGGATCCCTCGAGAGGTAAAACCTGTTGTAAGGTTGCAAAACCCACACATCATCTTAACCCTCCTTAATATTTGATTCTCATGTCGTCACCAGGCTATCTCTGCTCTCGTTGTAGAAGTCCGGTGGGTGATTATCTTCGTTGTCCCAAGTGTTCGTGTAAGAAGTGTGGAAATGATGCACCACACGGATCTTGTTATTGGTGTGATTTAGCCCTCGAAAGAGAGCTTGATTCCATCGATAATACTCTTCAAGATTATCAAGAACAAGAATCAGAGACCATAACGGAAGAGGTGGAAATTCCTAGCTCTCAGAGCACACCTCTTGTCCCACCTCCGGATTCTTTTTCCGAACACTCTCCACAACCCCAACCATCTTCACTCACTCAGCTTAAATGTTGTATGTGTGAAAATCCGTTGGGGGATGATTCACAGTGTAAGCAATGTTTTTGCACTTATCAGCCATTCACACTTGATTATCCAGATTTTCACAACGATTTCAGTACCCCTTCTCAGGATTCATTTTGGCAAGAGCCGTGTTATCAAAACTTCGATGATACATCATTTCAAAATATGCCAAATGATCCTTGTGAACATTGTGGAGGTCCACACCCAAGTTTTGATTGTCAAACAAATGGCCCTTATGACAATTATGACTATTCTTCTCATGACCAACCTCCACAGAATCAAATGATTCAACCTCAGCCATCTCCTCGTGAAAAATCTATTGATAATGTTATCCAAAAACTTCAAAATATGATGGATACACTTAATGATTTGGCTGTTAAAAATAGCCAAGAAGATCATCATCAGAAAACCATTGGAGAGCTTCTAGCTGAAGAAGAACAAACAGCTAGAATGAGTTCCAAATATCGTCAAACTTTCATCTACGATGACGATGATGATGATTCTATGTGCGAAGATTGCGAGAAATCGTCAGCTGCAATTACACCTGTCCAAAAAAGGCAGGAAGACAAGACTATTGCAGAATTGCTTGATGATGAGCAAATGGAACGTATAAAAACCCTTTATATTGATGAGGAGGACGACGAGGAGAGTGCTATTCCTTTGAATAATATCAATTCTCAACTCCCTCAGTCTATTGCAAACACACCCATCTTACAGTCTATGGACTCCGAGGACTCTCTTATTATGGGGGATGAGCCTCTTAGCACTATTCCTGAAAAGGAATCGGACGAATTCATAAAGTCTAGTGCTGAGAACCTTGTCCCAATCCCAAGTAAGTCCGAAGGTATCTTTGATTATATGTGTGATTTGCCTTCTCTTGACATTTCACATGATCATGTTGAGATGTTTTCCAATTCTGACGATGATTATACTTCAAGTAATGATGATTCTTTATTTTGTGAGGACATCGATTATGTTGAAGAATTTCCTTCTGAGCCTGTCAGCTTAGAAGAAGAGAATGATGAAGAAATTGACACTGAAATCAAAGATGAAGCTCTTCGAGCAACATTATTGACTGTCAATCTTCTCATTTCTAAAATCGAGGCTTTCAATAAAAAACCCATTTCATCTCCTATCCCCATAAAGGATAGTGACCTGTTTTCCGATGATTCTATTCCGGAAATGGAAGCCTTCTGTTTTGATCAGATGGGAGAGAAAATTAGTGGCAATACCACTTCTCATTCTCATAATTCTCTCCCCGATATTGATTCATTCACCTTTGAGGAGTTCTCCAGTGAACTCACTCATATCATATCTCCGCCGGAGTATGATAACTTTTACCTTGATCTTGACAAAGATTATCTTTATGTCTCGGAGGGAAATATTCTCAGCACTGAGAATTTGATTGATATCACAATCCCATCCTTCCCACCCTTGAATTGTCTTGATCAGCTGAGCTTAAATGATGAGATTCATGATCTTGAAATCATGAATTCTCCTTCTACTGATGATGAGTTAGTCATGATTTTTATCATGACTTTCTTTCTTTTCTTCACCTACAAGGTGACATCTCCTGTTCTTCACTCTTTAGGGAATGAAGACACTATCTTTGATCCCGGCATTTTCATTTATCATTTGTGAGCCGGGTCTGTCTGTCTGTCTGTCTGTGTATATCTCATCGGTATGGAACTTTCAAGTACTTCAGTGTTTATCCAAACATTTTTAATGAAAGTCCGATGGAGATGATTTCTTCCACTTACTTCCCCATGAACCAATGAATTCGGGGTCGAGTCAAGCTAGCGACTCGGATATCAAAAACAGTAGCAAAATATGGGTTTTCACCCATGTTTCACCCTAGTGTGGGGGAGACACCCCACATGTTGTATATATGTAAATTTTAAAAAAAAAAAAAAAAAAAAAAAAAAAAAGAAAAGAAGAAGAGAGGAATTTGCATGCCTTAACGGCTTAAATGCAAATTAAATAAAAATAAAATAAATAACTATATGAAATAAAAGGCTATTAGTATTTCCCTTTCACGTTCTAAGTGTTGGTTTAACAACCGGTTCTTTGAATATTGAGGGCAATATTCAGTTCTAAGTGTGGGGGGGAATTCTCGCGAATTTGATCAAATATACCATCTAGTACCCCCATTTTAGCCAAAATTTTAAAATTTTTTTTCTCACTTAGAACTCAAAAAATGGTTATCAGTCCGCCATGTCTAACCCACATAAGGATTGGCTAATCCGAGAGCAAACGGCTCTTGGTAAAGATATATCAAATCCGTTTATGGCTTGCAATTTGCCCAAAATTGTATGGTATTCGACTCACCATATCTTTATAAGTGAAGAGTTGGCTAGCCCGCAAGGTTATGGCTTGTGGTTAAGGCAGTGAAAATCCATGATTGGTAATCAGCTCACCAAAGATAATATTAATAATTTATCTAAGAGTTGGCTAGTCCAGAAGCAAACGGCTTCTGGTAAAGACAAATCAAAACCGTTGACAGCTTGTGGTTTGCTCAAAATCACTTGGTTATCATTGTACCAAAGTTCTTACTTGAACTGAAACAATTGGCTACTCCAGAAGTAATGGCTTTTGGTAAAGAGATGAAATCCATTAAATTTTCATAAAATATTGCTGGGGACTAGCAATAGTTTAGTGTGGGGGATTTGATATGTGTCTAAATACACATATATTTTACATTGTTTAAACCCACAAAAACGACCAAAAGCACACAAATAACCAATAAATGTTATAAATATCATGAAAATGTGTTTTTATGTGTTACAAGTGCAAAAGGATTGAAAACTGATGAAAAACAACAAAGTTTACATAATTTACAGTTTCAGTCCCTAAACTTTCATAAAATGGCAAAACTAGTCCCTGGATGTTCAAATCATGTAAAAAGTCATTTAAGGTCCTTAGGGATTCATTAGTTGTCAAACTTAGTCCTTGAAGTTTAAAATTGCAAAAATGACAACTTAGGTCCCTGAACTTTTAAAACTGGCAAAATAGGTCCTTGGAAATTTAAAATGGAAAATAATTACATTTATGGTCCTTGGTTTATAATATGTTGCAGGTTAGGTCCTTAAAGACACTTTGGAATAATTACATCTCAGGCCCCTCAACTTTGCACAAAATTACAAAAATGGTCCTTGTTTAGCTAACCAAAAATCCGGATCCAACATTATACCCTTAACCCATATTATTACTAAATCCTAAACCCAGCCAACCCATAAATTCTCCCAAGCCCAATCCCAAATGAATTAAACCCGGCCCACTCACATTTTTTGCTAAATATCAGGGTCAAACATTAGTTTGACCCGTCTCCCTCCCAAACCACCATTACTGCTTCCCTACCACTTCACCACCTCACTGGTTTCACCACCACCTCATCACCTACTCTCCCCACTCTGTCTCTCCACCTCACCACAACCTCCCAAATGCCATTAAACCCTTAAAACCATCACACGCTACCTCCACAGGTCCCAAGACCTTTTTGGCGCCAAAAGCACTTTCAAAGGCTTGGATTAGTTTCAGACATCCAACGGATCAGAAAGGTGGTGGGAAATGTCCCAGTGGGTCCTACAAACCCTAGAAGTCATTATAAATAAGGGGAGAAGCAGAGGAGTTAAATTATTAGTATAGCTTTAGTATAATTTAGCCGTAGGTAGTGTAGTTTACAATTCAGTTGTAATTTTTGATTTTAAAAGCTTGTAACCTGATACTTTAGTGTAATTTGAACTTTTCCAAATCTCAATTTCAAGTTTCATTTCCTATCTCAGTTTATGCAATTTTAGATTTTATTTCAAAAATCTCAAGTTTGTTGAATGATGTTAGTTGTTGTTATATTGAACTCTTAAGCTCATTTAAGCTCTGAAAAAGCTTATTTAGCTTTTAGATACCTTAAAACCAGTTATAAATTTAAAATAGAAAAAGAAATCAAGAAAAATAGAAAAGAAATAAAAAAATCAGTTGTGAACCAAGAAGATTGCTTGGAGCAGGGTGGATAAAGGATTGCCCTGGTCTTAGAGCTTCATGGGAAGCCTATAGGTTGGTTCTATTGATCCTGTTCTTGGTTTAGCCTGGATTGCATGTTGTAAGTCCTTTGTACAATTTTTGCATTTAACTGCTCAAGTGCTTAAAATTGCTTATATATCTGCTTTTTATGCTTAATCAGTGTTTCCTAGTATAATTATTGCTTAGTACATGGTCCTTGTTCTTTAGTTTCACTTGTGCTCATAATTTCCATTTTGACTGCCAAGTAGTACACTTTTGATTCTAGGGTGTTAATTGGTATTGTTGGTAGTTTTGTGTTTAATCTGATCCATGTTATCATAATTTAAGCTTCTGAACTTGTTTCAAGGGTTAGATAAGTCATTAACTTCAAAAAGTTCAAAATCAGTCACTTTAGAGGGTGTTTGGATTTACTGGTTCTCATGTGCATTGGGTTGTTTCAGTGTTCAATTCTAGTTCATACATATCTCATTAAGTCATATTAGGTCAGTGAAACATTAAAATCCAGTGCTTATGAGCAAAAAAGTCAAATCTCACCTTTAAAATTTTGTGGCAGTTTCACTGTTGGATTAATAGGATCCAATATCATCATTATTAGTTAAATGGTTCTTAAACTAGTTTAATCTCATCTCATTTTAACTTAATACATCATATCCAGTAAGTAGAATTAATCCAAAGTTCACCAAAGTCAATTTTCTTGTTTTGCTGCAAAAGTCAACTGCATCAGCAGACTTATGGTTCTTTGTTGCTGATCTTGCACTAAATTAGGCACCAATTGGGATGTTATTGATAGGGATTTTTAGGTTTTTAGATAGCCAGTAGTATCACCTTGATTTTGCCCCCCTAATATTGAATCTCAGCAGCTTAATTCATTGCTTAATTTGGGCTGCAAGTTGGTCTCATTTCTGAATTTTCTGTTTTGATTTTGTCATCAGCCAAGTGCTCATTTGCTTAATCCTTTGTGATTACTTGTAATTTTAAGTTGTTTTGTGCTCATTATAATGTATTAAGCCTGTCCTGATCAGTTGGTTAAGTTTTGTGCTTTTTAGCTTAATTTTGGGCTTATTCCAAACTGCTTATTAGCCCAAAAGTGCTTATTAGGCTTATCCAACTTCCACTTTTAATTTTCCTAGCTTCCTTATAATATTTTAGCATTATCTGTAATTTTTCATAATTTTCCTAAGTCATTTAATATTTCTTTTCTTTTTAATTAGTTTTTAATAGTAATTAAATCATAATAAATAGAAAAATAATCAGAAAAATATAATTCCAATTTTCATAATTTTCTTTTATCATTTTTAATCTAGGAAAAATATAAAAATATTTTTAGGTTATAAGAAAAATCAAAAATAGAAATAAAGTGATAGCTTCTATTTAATAGAATTTATCTTTTTAAATTTTAATTAAGTAATTTTCATTTTTATAATTTTCTTAGTTTCAAATTACTTGGTAATATTTTTAGAAAAAGTTTTAGAATTTTCTTTGTTTATTTAGTATTTTTTATAATTTAAATTAGTTTAATTAATAAATAAATAATAAATAATTAATAATAATTAAATAAAAAAATATAAAAAATATAATTTAAGTTTTTAAATAAGTTTTAAGTTATTTTACATTTTTAAGTTTTAATTTTCATAAATTTTATTTTTTGTCCCATTTTAGCCTTTTCGTTACGCGTTTTAAGTTTAATTTATTCGCGTTTAAATTTCCTGTGTATATCTGTTTTTAATTTGTTATTTAGAATTGTTAAATAAAGCAAAATTCAAAAATATTTGAATCATCAATCACTTTAATCCTAGCTTTGCACAGTTTTCCATTCACACCTCGTTGGGAAACGACCCAGGTGATCACTTGCCTGGTTTCACACACTACACACGAGCATCCAGTTCCGAGTCTGCATTTGTTTAAATATAAGTGTTGCTTCGGGGCGGATCATTAAACCAGTTGATTTTCAAAATCAAAGTGTGAGTAAATCCATAGAGTTTGCATAAAATCAGTTGATCTTTAATAGTTCCAAATTTAGGTAATAATTGTAACAAATACAATTATTAATAAAATAAGCGGTGGGTTACGATATTATACACCCATAGTTGGTTTGTTATAAAATAAGTGGTGGGTTAAGTAGTTATACACCCAGAGTTGCTTTGGTTGCCCTAAATAGGTTAACAAAATAAATAGTTATAGTTTGCCAAGTAGTGATTTTCTGCTATATAGTGAATACAAGTTCAAGTTTAATAAAATAATGGCAATACTGTATCATGACTACAGTATCATTCTATTGCTCTAAGCCTCATGAAACTCAACGCTTAACAGGCATCAAATATGATATAAAGTATATAGGCCCTCGAGATGGGTATTTGCCAATAACCCATAAGTTTGTTCAAATAAAGTGCGCCTGGGTGGCTCATCCTAGCAGACCCAAACGGGGATTGTCAGTCCCAAATAGATCTATTCACAATTATTTACGTTCACTCGCAAGTGATTAAGGTTCATGATATGAGGGACTTCGAATATGGCAATAAAGGTAAACTTAGGCAATAGTGAATCAAGTATAGCATACAGTTGAAAATCATTTGTGATCATGTTTATAGCAGGTATCTCTCCATGAGATAGAAAAATGTATAAAGTGGATTTATAAACTCATAATAGTTTGTAGAGGTTTAAAAGTACTTTTATAATTAAAAGCAAGTATTACGTCTCAATAACGAGCAGAGCGTTTCATCAACTAAGTACGTTGTTTAAAGTAAACCAGTAAAGTTTATATGTAAAGCGAACATGTATCGCCTTCAAAAGTAATTCAGAGTAGATAAAAGAGTAGTCTATGGAACTCACAGTAGTGTGTAAACAGTTAAGAGTACTTATGAAAGTAAAAGCATTGTATTTGAGCATGTATCTCCCCCAAAATTAGTTCAAAACGTATAAAAGTAGGGGCTACGAACTCACCTTGGAATGTAGTGATGTAAGTAACACAACTGTGCCAAAGAGTGTGGCGGAATAGAGTAACATAAGTGATGTCAAGCGTAGAATGGGAAAGACTCCAATAGTCAACCTGAATAATATGGGAGTCTGAGATAAGTTTGACTTATGATGTCGGACGACAAAAATGGTTTTGTGGCAAAGGTGGCTTGCGTGGTAAAAGGCTTAAAGTTCGAAGACAAGGTTATATACTATATAACTTGTCTGTTTTGTATTTAAGTATGACTATCGTATATGTTTTGTTTGTTCGTTCGTTAACGATATATATTTTATATAGATAAGTTTTATAAAGTAAACTCGAGCCGTTTAAAACGTTAAAACATGTTCCCGAAACAATCTATAAAATGTTACACTTTTACCCTTATATTTTAATAGTTGACAAAAACAGCCCTTATTGACTTATAATTTCCAGGAAATTACATTTTTAGTCCCTTAAATTAGAATTTTACAAAAATTTACAATATATACCCTTGTGCATGAAAACCGTAACATTTCTAGTCCTTATTTCTTTTTCAATGCGTTTTGAGCTTAGAAAAATATATGACTTGCTACAGCTCTTTTATGTATGATAAAATAAGTTTGCAAACATCATTTTTCGACAGCTTATTAGCTTATAATTCGAGCTTTTAAGCTCGAATTAATTTCAGTTTTCTTTTTGTTACAGTGGGCGAACAGCCCAAAAGAGCATCGAATAAAAGCGTGGCCTTTGGATGTTTTCGAAATGTTTTTGATTCTTTGTAATCTATGCTGGAAGGACTTTAAGTTCACCAAGTTTCAGAATTTTTGGAGCTCGTTTGATAGGTAAACTAAATGGCTAAAGTTGGTCACTCAGAACTGTTTGCTCGATATGCAACAGTCATGAAAATGGTTTGGTTTCTGAATTTTAAACTTATGAACCAATGTTTTAAGCTTAGTAACATGTTATTAAGTACATGTAAGATATTCCTTAACCATGCTTAGGTTATTTGGTTAGTTTTAACATGTCATTGAAAGTTTATGGGTGTGTTTGCATTCGTTAAGACAGAAAGGAAATGAGTTGCACGTTTACTACTTAAGTGTTGTTTGTGAAACTGTGCTAGTGTGGTGAGCTTATAAAGGAATTTATTAGCGTAGCTTGTTAATTAGCTTATGGGCTTTAAGCTCAATCATTAAAATAGTCAAGTTTCAAAACTGTTACAAACTCGATTTGCTTTGAGGTTCAAAAGGGTATTATACGTGCTCGTTAGGTTAAGTAATCAGTGTGGTTTATTAGTTTAGCTAGTAAACTATTAGATTAAGCTTTAATATGTATGTGTTGTGTGTCGCGTTTACGGAATACGAGGCCAAAGTTAGGGCGGCTTAGGCTGTTGAAAGAAACAGTTTCGATGGTGCAAAATATTCTGTGTGTTTGAATAATTTCGAAGATGGCCATTAGACTTAGAAAACGCGTGATTTTAATGGTTTATACGTTGATATATGGTTTGAATAAGTGTCCCACTTAAAAGATGGCATATCAAAGATTTAGTAGGTCGAGTTTAATACATGGGTTGTTAATAAAATTTACGAAATAAAAAGATAACAAAAGGGTGTGATCGACTAGACTTGTATAAAATGAAATGAAAAGGAATTAAGTGCTCACTTCACCAAGAGTGGTGGGGGAAAAACAACAACGTATGGACTGAGGTTGGCCAAAGAGCAAATGTGGCTCGATTCTTGACACACCAAGGACTCAGGAACGAGTATAATATCACCTAGTATCTTAGCTCGAATTCTTGCAATCTTCTCAACTCTAGTCGACTTCCAGTAGTGACAAAAAAAAACTTAGAAATATATTTGGAAGGAGGGTTTGTATGTGAGATTGCTTTTGTTTGTGTTTGAGTGAAAAACAAGCATGGAGTGCATGGTATTTAAAGAGTGAAACATTGAGTGTTAGAGTGAGAGTAATGATGAGGCATGATGAAGGTGTAGGAGATGTCATTGAATGGTCACAGTGGAGTGTGTAAGTGAACCATATGATGATTGCTTGTGGAATGTTTAGCCGGCGTTATGGATCAAAAGCAAGAAGACAAATGGATTTGATGTTGGCTTTTGTTGTGTTAGTCGATATAAAGAACCAAGGGGAAGAGACAAAATGAATTCTAGTGTTGGTTTTGTGTGTGTCTGTTCGATCAAAGGAAGGTTTGTGCTTGTGAGATAAGTCAAACAAACTTGTGAATGAGTAAAGGGATTGCCTACTGTTCGTTTAGTGTGTGATAAAACAAGTTCAACCTTTATTTGTTTATAATGTGTGCATGAAAGTAGTGCTATAGGTTCATGTTAGCGTGGCCAAATATTGAAGTTAACATGCAATAAACTTTGGCAGTGAACTAGTGATCGTGTGACATATGCATGTTTACAAGGTGGTGAGTGTATCTTGAATATGTGCTTTCATATTGTGTCGAGTTCTATATTTGAGAATAACAAACGTATATAAACATTTAACTTGGTTGTGTCGATATAAGGTGAGAGTGGTTTTGTGTTATTTGAGGTGGAGTGTGTAAGTTACTCTAATGATGAAATGGTTCTTAGAAATCCAAGAGAAAAGGGACAAATTTTATCATGGTTGTTCGTTGCTATTTGTTTGGTGACATTAGAAGGTCAATTCCTTTTAAATCTTGGTCGATATTGTTTGAGTATACGAGTTACCAAAATGATGGAAGGAGTTTTAACACAATCGTCTCGTTTAGTAATAATGTTGAATAAAAGCAAAAATTTAGTCCGTAAAAACGGTTAATTAAACAGTGACGATAGATTAGTCTTCGTTTACTATTTACAAATGGAAGGGAAATTTACGGGATGTTATAGTACCTACCCGTTAAACAGAATTCCTCCCGGAATTCCAGTCTAAGATAGTTGTCAGGGTTGTTTTGCAATAAGTGGAAGTCATTGGGATGAAGATTCCCGCATGATAAGTTGTTATGAAGTCGAATGCTGTGCAATCCTCTATACGAGGTGTTGGAAAAAGGGTACGCATAAACAAAGGATTTGAATCCATATTTATTTACGTAGGAGTCGCATTTATTGTGGTACAAGTGATCATCAAAATTTTACAGTCAGCTTGACTTGAGAAAAATTTCATTTTTGAATGAAAATTGTTATTCTATCGCGTTTTGAAAATAAACATGGTTCATAACTTTTGAAAATCAAAAATCTATGGGGGTAACCTACCCGTCAAACAAAGGGTTTGTAAGTAATAGATTTTTAAACAATGAGAGTTTCGGATCAAAAATAGATGAATGTAGAGAAAGTTGTTGAAATTCAGCTTTTGTAAAGAAAAACTTGTTAAATAAATTTTTAAGTGACAACACAGAATCGGTTCCAAGTTTTTGTAGATGATGAATCAGTTTGCTTCTGAGTAAAAGAATGTGAAATAAAATTTGTTTGCTTATATATAAAATCATGTCTTACGTTAATAATTTGTTTGTATCTATCGTTTTCAAAATATTCAAGTTGTTAGATAGGTATGGAAGCTAGGAGGGGAAATTAGTATGCCATAAGATGAAATGTGTTGTAGCTCAAAATCATTTTGTTCCTTGGGGTTGTTAACCGTTGCTGGGGATAAAAGAGAAACACGAGAGTTGGTTTGTTTTGGTTGTAGTCGAGTCCACAAAGGATCCAACAACATGAAACATGACCAAATAACTAGGTGGGGGTTCGTTTGAGTTTGCTGAGGTTGTTTGGAATTCGAATGGAACTAAGTACTTAGGCAATATATGGTTTTTGGCCTAGTTGAAACAATTTGAGAACATGACAGTTGAGCTGAGCTTTGGTGATAACTTGGTCATCACATGATTCTTTGGTAAGTGCTTAATCGAGACGTGTAAAAATATTGATAGCTTGTTAAGAGAATTTCACAGAAAATGACCCAAAGTAAATGGGTATGAGCCGATTAGATTAGAAATAAATCTTAAGTTTTTGGACTTAAATAGTGTTGGGCTCGAGTTTTTATGATAAAGGTCCAATGATAAACAAGAGTGCGTTGGGTTGCTGTTAGCAATGGGCCGAGAACCAATGTTTCAAGGGTGTGTTTGGTTTGTCTTTCGTGAGTCCGAAATGTTTAACCACACGCGTTTTATTATTTCACGATACATAAAGTTATAGATGGTACGATTGTTAGACTATCAAGGTTTATACAAATGAGGGTGACATTAAGAATGTGGGAACACGTTAGTAACCATGTTTTGGGAATAAATGCGCCCATTGTTTTATTTACAGTGTTTGAATTGTAATTGCGATTACTGTAGGATTTACAGTGCCTGAGGTTGAAATATAGGGACCACTGTATCACTTACAGTGTCCAAGAAAAGTAGAGGCCACTGTATTTACTTACAGTGTCTGCTAAGGAAAATAGAGACCACTAGAGTTTTGTGATAATTTCAAAGTGGTAAGACTTAAGGTTACGAAATAATTTTGAGACCATTGTACATACAATGTCTGGGAGTTTAGAGGGAGCATCGTGAAATTCACAACGTTAGAGGAATAGGTAGGACCATTGTGTAGTTCAATATATCTTAATAGTGGATGGAACTATTGTAATCTCATGTGAAATTTACTATTTTCACAGTTTACACAACTCGAAAAATTTCTTTTGGAATAACTATTGTTATTCTTTTATGAAATTTCACATGGTTTCCAATTACAAGAATCTGTGCGGGTAACCTACCCGTTAAACAAAGAGTTTTGTTGATAACAGATTCTTACATAGAAATATTCGGATGAGGATTCGGTGTATGTAGAGAAAGTTGATGAATCCCAGCTTTAGGGGATGAGGAATCTTGTTTGTCCTTGTGTGAGGAATAGTAAACGCAAGTGGCTAGGATAGTAGCCTACCGGCTATTCTTCCTATATATACGCCAGCTTTCACTCCTCACTCCACACAATTCCTCTCCTCCAAAATTTCCAAAATGTCTTACACCTACACCATTCTCGTAATTTTGTATGCTGCTGCAGCCATCTTTTTGGCTTACGTCCCTAATGAAGATCTGGAGTCCTTGGCTGAGGTCATAGCGCTTCTCATAGCACTCGTGGCTTTGGCCGTCAGCGCGGATGAAATATGGGGGTAAGAGATAGTATTATGATAGGAGTGTCGCTTTGAACCCGTATAATAACACCATGTATTAATGTTTTATTGCGTTAATACTTGTGTATTCTTGTCGTACAGGATATTCGAGGTGTTGCACCCAGTCGTGGTTCTTGCTCTTGCTGGTGTAGTGGTGTTTTTCATTGGCATAGCGGGTCAACCGATTGGTGATGTTATGTCTTTCTTAGTGATATTTGTAATGTTAGCATTACCAATGCTAATCATATCATTATGTATCAATATTTATGGTTTCTAATGAGAGTTATGCTGTGTGTTTGATGAATTTTTGTGATTATCGGTTTCATACTCGTGTCATTACAGATACAAATAAGCCCACTTATTTATAATTCGTTATTTACATAGAGAGGCGTCCCAAACAATGTAAACAAGGAAATATAAACTTATGGTTCGGCGCTTTACAATTTCTTTATTCAAATAAAAGGCATCCCAATCATTCAAATAAAGACATTGTAAACCATCCTACTTAAGAATTTCTGATTTAACACTCATACTAATCCACAAAATAATCCATGCGCGGATTTTCCGGAAATACAGGAAAAGTATTTCACACGCATCTATAAAGATATGAGTAAGATAATTAGGGATGGTTGGTACGGTACTCGAAATAGTTGATGAGTATATATATCAATATATTAGAGTGTTGGTGTAGCAAAACTATCTAGAAGTCACATAAGCGTCTGGCGGATGGTAAGCACGGAGAGCGTAAGGCTATAAAATGTTTTGTTTGTAAAAGTAGTTATAGTTCGGACCTCATTTAGACCCGTTTCTCTATAACTGTAGCTCTGATACCAATCTGTAACACCCCCAATTTCGTGATATGCAGCGGAATTCAAATTGGGTGTTACTTCATGGCACAACATTTGAACAGTAGAAAACGATCACCAATTTGGTCATTTTAAAAGATTTATCATTCGAATATCAGAGTTTACAAAATAAGGTCCCAATGGTTTCAAAGTTTATTAAATAGGTTTTCGAATGATAGTAAAATTTATAGCCTTCATAAGTATCCGTACTCCTTCGTGCCATCCCTGCTCATTATGGACCTCAGATAAATACATGCTAAAAGCGTCAACACAAAGGTTGGTGAGTTCATAGAGTTTGTAAGTAAAAACTGTTGATTTCCAAAATCAAAGAGTTTGTGAGTAAATACTGTTAATTTCCAAAATCAAAGAGTTTGTGAGTAAATATTGTTGATTTCCAAAATCAAAGAGTTTGTAAGTCCATAGCAGTTGTAAATAAATAGTTGATTATCAAAATCATAGAGTGAGTAATACCATAGTATTTATAGTTAAACCAGTTGATTTTCAAAATCAAAGTGTGAGTAAATCCATAGAGTTTGCATAAAATCAGTTGGACTTTAATAGTTCCAAATTTAGATAATAATTGTAACAAATACAATTATTAATAAAATAAGCGGTGGGTTACGATATTATACACCCATAGTTGGTTTGTTATAAAATAAGTGGTGGGTTAAGTAGTTATACACCCAGAGTTGCTTTGGTTGCCCTAAATAGGTCAACAAAATAAATAGTTATAGTTTGCCAAGTAGTGATTTTCTGCTATATAGTGAATACAAGTTCAAGTTTAATAAAATAATGGCAATACTGTATCATGACTACAGTATCATTCTATTACTCTAAGCCTCATGAAACTCAACGCTTAACAGGCATCAAATATGATGTAAAGTATATAGGCCCTCAAGATGGGTATTTGCCAATAACCCATAAGTTTGTTCAAATAAAGTGCGCCTGGGTGGCTCATCCTAACTGACCCAAATGGGGATTGTCAGTCCCAAATAGATCTATTCACAATTATTTACGTTCACTCGCAAGTGATTAAGGTTCATGATATGAGGGACTTCGAATATGGCAATAAAGGTAAACTTAGGCAATAGTGAATCAAGTATAGCATACAGTTGAAAATCATTTGTGATCATGTTTATAGCAGGTATCTCTCCATGAGATAGAAAAATGTATAAAGTGGATTTATAAACTCATAATAGTTTGTAGAGGTTTAAAAGTACTTTTATAATTAAAAGCAAGTATTACGTCTCAATAACGAGCAGAGCGTTTCATCAACTAAGTACGTTGTTTAAAGTAAACCAGTAAAGTTTATATGTAAAGCGAACATGTATCGCCTTCAAAAGTAATTCAGAGTAGATAAAAGAGTAGTCTATGGAACTCACAGTAGTGTGTAAACAGTTAAGAGTACTTATGAAAGTAAAAGCATTGTATTTGAGCATGTATCTCCCCCAAAAGTAGTTCAAAACGTATAAAAGTAGGGGCTACGAACTCACCTTGGAATGTAGTGATGTAAGTAACACAACTGTGCCAAAGAGTGTGGCGGAAAAGAGTAACATAAGTGATGTCAAGCGTAGAATGGGAAAGACTCCAATAGTCAACCTGAATAATATGGGAGTCTGAGATAAGTTTGACTTATGATGTCGGACGACAAAAATGGTTTTGTGGCAAAGGTGGCTTGCGTGGTAAAAGGCTTAAAGTTCGAAGACAAGGTTATATACTATATAACTTGTCTGTTTTGTATTTAAGTATGACTATCGTATATGTTTTGTATGTTCGTTCGTTAACGATATATAGTCTATATAGATAAGTTTTATAAAGTAAACTCGAGCCGTTTAAAACGTTAAAACATGTTCCCGAAACAATCTATAAAATGTTACACTTTTACCCTTATATTTTAATAGTTGACAAAAACAGCCCTTATTGACTTATAATTTCCAGGAAATTACATTTTTAGTCCCTTAAATTAGAATTTTACAAAAATTTACAATATATACCCTTGTGCATGAAAACCGTAACATTTCTAGTCCTTATTTCTTTTTCAATGCGTTTTGAGCTTAGAAAAATATATATACTTGCTACAGCTCTTTTATGTATGATAAAATAAGTTTGCAAACATCATTTTTCGACAGCTTATTAGCTTATAATTCGAGCTTTTAAGCTCGAATTAATTTCAGTTTTCTTTTTGTTACAGTGGGCGAACAGCCCAAAAGAGCATCGAATAAAAGTGTGGCCTTTGGATGTTTTCGAAATGTTTTTTATTCTTTGTAATCTATGCTGGAAGGACTTTAAGTTCACCAAGTTTCAGAATTTTTGGAGCTCGTTTGATAGGTAAACTAAATGGCTAAAGTTGGTCACTCAGAACTGTTTGCTCGATATGCAACAGTCATGAAAATGGTTTGGTTTCTGAATTTTAAACTTATGAACCAATGTTTTGAGCTTAGTAACATGTTATTAAGTACATGTAAGATATTCCTTAACCATGCTTAGGTTATTTGGTTAGTTTTAACATGTCATTGAAAGTTTATGGGTGTGTTTGCATTCGTTAAGACAGAAAGGAAATGAGTTGCACGTTTACTACTTAAGTGTTGTTTGTGAAACTGTGCTAGTGTGGTGAGCTTATAAAGGAATTTATTAGCGTAGCTTGTTAATTAGCTTATGGGCTTTAAGCCCAATCATTAAAATAGTCAAGTTTCAAAACTGTTACAAACTCGATTTGCTTTGAGGTTCAAAAGGGTATTATACGTGCTCGTTAGGTTAAGTAATCAGTGTGGTTTATTTGTTTAGCTAGTAAACTATTAGATTAAGCTTTAACATGTATGTGTTGTGTGTCGCGTTTACGGAATACGAGGCCAAAGTTAGGGCGGCTTAGGCTGTTGAAAGAAACAGTTTCGATGGTGCAAAATATTCTGTGTGTTTGAATAATTTCGAAGATGGCCATTCGACTTAGAAAACACGTGATTTTAATGGTTTATACGTTGATATATGGTTTGAATAAGTGTCCCACTTAAAAGATGGCATATCAAAGATTTAGTAGGTCGAGTTTAATACATGGGTTGTTAATAAAATTTACGAAATAAAAAGATAACAAAAGGGTGTGATCGACTAGACTTGTATAAAATGAAATGAAAAGGAATTAAGTGCTCACTTCACCAAGAGTGGTGGGGGAAAAACAACAACGTATGGACTGAGGTTGGCCAAAGAGGAAATGTGGCTCGATTCTTGACACACCAAGGACTCAGGAACGAGTATAATATCACCTAGTATCTTAGCTCGAATTCTTGCAATCTTCTCAACTCTAGTCGACTTCCAGCAGTGACAAAAAAAAACTTAGAATTATATTTGGAAGGAGGGTTTGTATGTGAGATTGCTTTTGTTTGTGTTTGAGTGAAAAACAAGCATGGAGTGCATGGTATTTAAAGAGTGAAACATTGAGTGTTAGAGTGAGAGTAATGATGAGGCATGATGAAGGTGTAGGAGATGTCATTGAATGGTCACAGTGGAGTGTGTAAGTGAACCATATGATGATTGCTTGTGGAATGTTTAATTTAGCCGGCGTTATGGATCAAAAGCAAGAAGACAATTGGATTTGATGTTGACTTTTGTTGTGTTAGTCGGTATAAAGAACCAAGGGGAAGAGACAAAATGAATTCTAGTGTTGGTTTTGTGTGTGTCTATTCGATCAAAGGAAGGTTTGTGCTTGTGAGATAAGTCAAACAAACTTGTGAATGAGTAAAGGAATTGCCTACTGTTCGTTTAATGTGTGATAAAACAAGTTCAACCTTTATTTGTTTATAATGTGTGCATGAAAGTAGTGCTATAGGTTCATGTTAGTGTGGCCAAATATTGAAGTTAACATGCAATAAACTTTGGCAGTGAACTAGTGATCGTGTGACATATGCATGTTTACAAGGTGGTGAGTGTATCTTGAATATGTGCTTTCATATTGTGTCGAGTTCTATATTTGAGAATAACAAACGTATATAAATATTTATCTTGGTTGTGTCGATATAAGGTGAGAGTGGTTTTGTGTTATTTGAGGTGGAGTGTGTAAGTTACTCTAATGTTGAAATGGTTCTTAGAAATCCAAGAGAAAAGGGACAAATTTTATCATGGTTGTTCGTTGCTATTTGTTTGGTGATATTAGAAGGTCAATTCCTTTTAAATCTTGGTCGATATTGTTTGAGTATACGAGTTACCAAAATGCTGGAAGGAGTTTTAACACAATCGTCTCATTTAGTAATAATGTTGAATAAAAGCAAAAATGTAGTCCATAAAAACGGTTAATTAAACAGTGACGGTAGATTAGTCTTTGTTTACTACTTACAAATGGAAGGGAAATTTACGGGATGTTATAGTTTGCATTACAAAAGTTTCCAAATTGTATTTCATTATCAAATTCACGACCCTGATCCGTTCTTATTGACACAATACGACTATCTAGTTGGTTTTGAATTTTCTTACTAAGAATTTCAAATTGATCAAAAGCTTCATTTTTACTTTTCAAAAACTTTGTCCAAGTGTATCTTGAATAATCATCTACTATGACCAAAGTGTAGAAGTTGCCTCCAAAACTTTGTATAGCGGATGGACCAAATAAATCCATATGCAAAAGTTCTAGACACCTAGATGTAGACACCATATTTTTAACCTTATGGCTGCTATGAACTTGTTTTCCAATTTTGCAAGCATCACAAAAGTGTTGGTCATAATTCAACTTGGGTAAGTTCCTAACGAGATCTTTTGAGGATAGAGATTGGATAAGCCTCATATTAGCATGGTCTAAGCGTCTATGCCAAAGATTTGAGGAATCATCTAACAAAGTTAAGCAAAGTTTATCTCTAGAAGTTTTATCAATTTTCATGACGTATACGTTGTTTTTGAAAACTCCTTTTGCTATGGTTATTCCATATTTTAGTATTTTACTTTCGTTTTCACTAAATAGAACATTATACTTTTTACGGCATAGTTGACTAATACTAAGTAGGTTGAATCCTAGATTATCAACATGAGCAACATTATCAATAGAGAGAGAGTCATGAGAGATAGTACATTTTCTGATGATTTTGCTTTTCAATTTGCTACCAAAAGTGACATTACCTCCATCATATTCTTGGTAGGTTGAGAAGAGGCTCTTGTTTCCCGTCATATGCCGAAGAGGCTCTTGTTTCCCGTCATATGCCTTGAACAAACACTATCTTTTATCCACTCGTCCGGTTCCAATCCGACTTTCAAGCATATCTAAGTTATATAAAAACTAAAGCATTTGGTCCCCAATATCTCATGCGTCCATTTTGGTTAAACATCCCATTAACTTGATTCAAGTGTAGAAACGGTGGATATGTGGATATGAGTTCCATGGCATATAGTTAGGAGCTTGATAATGTCTATGGAAGTTTTGATTCCAACCATTATGATGATAGTTGGGTTGTGCGTTGTAGTTACTTTTTGGAAAGGGGCATTTGGGAATAGGTGTTTTAGGCCTTTGTTGAGTAGTTTTGGATCTATACTCATTTTTAGTAAGTCCTAATCCTGATGTAACAGCTGGCTTTTGTTTAGTTTCATTTGTATTAGTGTTAGGTTTCTTTGTGATTTTAACAAACTCAGTACGAGCCGACGTATGAACTTTTTGTTCTGCTGAGGTACCCACGAAATCAAACTGTTCCACAGGCGGAACCAAATTTTTGGTTCCGTCTGATCCGTGGGTCCCTGAGGCAGTTGGAATAGTTTCTTGTACTTTTTCGGCTTGTTTCTGTAGACTACTTAAATCTCCTAATTTCATAAATCCTAGTCCAGTTTTATCGTGTGGTAATTTTAGGATTCTCATTATTTCATCCGCACAACAAATATTTTTATCAAACCTTTTCAACTTAGAGTTAGGTACGAGCCGACGTATGAACTTTTTGTTCTGCTGAGGTACCCACGAAATCAAACTGTTCCACAGGCGGAACCAAATTTTTGGTTCCGTCTGATCCGTGGGTCCCTGAGGCAGTTGGAATAGTTTCTTGTACTTTTTCGGCTTGTTTCTGTAGACTACTTAAATCTCCTAATTTCATAAATCCTAGTCCAGTTTTATCGTGTGGTAATTTTAGGATTCTCATTATTTCATCCGCACAACAAATATTTTTATCAAACCTTTTGAACTTAGAGTTTTGTTTGATAAGTGCATCCTGTGTGATTTTAAGTTTCTCTAATTCAACTCTAAGCACTTGACATGATGTACATACCTTGTCAATAGCTTTATTCTTTTCTAAACGTTTTACTTTTTCTTTTAACTTATAAACTTCATTTTATAAGAATTCCTTTTTGGTTTTCAAAAAATTGTTTTTGTTTATGATTTTTAAGCTAAGTTCACACAGTTTGTTATATTCCGTTTGCAAGGTGTCATCATCAATAGAAGAATAAGATGAGTCTGAGTGTACCTCGTTTGAGTCTTGAGCCATGAGAGCGATTTCTTCATTCTTTGGCTCCTCGTCATCATCTTCACTTTCACACCAAGCACCACTTACAAAAGCCATTTGATTCTTGTTTTTGGGTGGCTTGGGACAATCTCCTATTAGATGACTTGTATCACCACATCTAAAACACTTTCTTCCGCCCTTTCCTTTCTTGTCATCACGATCCTTTCGAAAGGATTTCTTGTCATCTCGAGGTTGTCTTACAAATCTTCCTCGTCTTCTAAAGAACTTCTTGAAATCTCTTACGGCCATGGCATATTCTTCATCTTCACTACCCGAGCTAGATTCTTCATCATCACTTGAGTCCACTCTAGCTTTTAAGGCAATGGATTTGACTTTTTCCTTTTTACCCTTAACTATCTCTGAATCCTTTTCCATTACCATTTCACGAACTTGGAGAGGTTGACATGCTTGAAAGATCTTTAGATTCTTTAATGGCCGTCACTTTTGCTCTCCATTTCGGATGGAGTGCTCTAAGAAATTTCCTGACAAAGTTCTTGCTACAAAAAGATTCATCAAGTGCTTTAAGAGAAGTAATGATAGTATTAAACCTAGCAAATGCACTATCAATGATCTCCTCTTCAGGGATAGCAAATTGTTCATATTGTTGAACAAGAAGATCAATTTTGTTATTCTTGACTTGTGAGTTTCCTTGATGAGTGATTATTAAAGAATGCCAAATTTATTTAGCTGTTTTACACATAAAAACTCTTTCATACTCCTTTTTAGGTAGAGCATTGTAAAGCATCATTTTTTCCTCATTATTTTTGGCAATCAACTTCTTTTGCTCATCACTATGACGAGCAAGTGAAGTACCCTCATCCCGACCACTTGTGATATATTTTATTATAGCTTTATGATCACCTTCTATAATTATGTACCATAGATCTATGTCTTTAGATTTCACATAAGTTTCAAAGCGGTTTTTCCAATAGATAAAACCATTTGGTTCAAATAGTGGTGGTCTTTGCATAGATTTCCCTTCTTTGAAGTTTTCAAAATCCATGTATCGTTCCAAGTTTTAAAATACAATATATTTTAAGAATCTTGAGTAACGTAGCTCTTGATGCCAATTGTGGAAACTAGAAGGGGGGTTGAATAGTTTTACCGTTTTAAAATTAATTTACTTTGATAACTTTATGTGAATTCGACTCATGTAAATTATAAACGATAAGTAATATGCAAGTAAAGAAAGAAATGATCAAACCACAACACGAGTGTTTATAGTGGTTCGGTCTACAAGGACTCTTTTTCCTTGCCCTACTCCACTCCCCGAGTATCCAACCCAAGAGTATCCTTCACAAATCAACAAGCTCCTTTAACCGGCGGAGAAAACCTTTACACGTCGCTTACACAATATTTCCGACACAAAGCTAGATGTCGAGTTCTTTTATAAGGGCACAACCACTCCCATCACACTACGTATTTTGAGGACTAAAATACTAATCGATCACTACAGAGGTTTATGAGAGTCTGGTACAAACAATGATGTATGAATAACAACAATTCACACTGTGATGAACAAACAAGACTTTGCACCACACTGTTGAAGCTTGTATGTCTTTAAGTAATGCTTTGACCTTCTTGCTACAAAAGAAGCTCACTAAAATGAAATATGAATGAGTTAGATATAAGGAATGATGAATGAGAGTATGTATGTTGTTGTTATGTTTGTAAGTGATGAGAAAAAAACAATGTGTGGCTTGCTATTATAGGAAACAAGTGCCAGCAACCCACGGATGGGGCGGAACCAAATAATTGGTTTCGTCCGTGTAGTCATTTGGTTCCGCGCGACCTGTCAGAGAGATCTCCAAAATCTTCATCAAATATAACCAAAATATACACCATATCTTTCAAGGATTCTAGAGTGACAATCTAAACAAAATATTCACCATATCTTCCAAATATGCTAAAGAGATATGCAATCTAGAATAGGATGATCCATGCCATGAGGTAAAAATACAATTTCATTTAGATTAAAATGTATATGCAAGTAAACATGTAAAATGTACATACTAGCTAGCTAAATGAAGTTTGATTAAGAAGTAATTAGTTAGTTAATGAGTTACTAAAAATGTTTGATTACTGTTATTATTAGATACATTTTTATTCATTGTAAAATAAACTAATTTTACTTAGACACCTAATGTGACACTTTATTTATTTTTAACATCTAATGTGACACTTCTCTTAAAATGACTAAACTACTATTTATGAACAAACAATTTTTAACTTATGTTAAAATCTATTTGTGTTTAAGAAAGACTTGTAGCTATATATGCAAAGGACTCAACTATATTTATGTTTTGCTAAAATAAAGTTTATAATTGTCGTTAACAAAATATAGCAAAGATCGTAAAATATAAATAACGTTTTTAGGCGATATTTGTATTAACACAACATTTTGGGCCGTGCATAGCACGACCTTAAAACCTACCTAGTATTTATTATAAATAAGAAAGAGAAAAAAATTAATAAAAGAAAAAGTGTTGTAATTAGTGGTTGATATTAAAGCAAACGTGGGACCAGTCAAAAAGCTTGTATCATTTCACCAAAACCTTCTAATTATGGCTCCTATCACATCTATCATTCAATATCATTTCCCATTAAAAAAATCATGTACCAAACAACTTCTTATGAAATTTCTTTGATTCTATACCTGTAATAACTACATACCAAACGGGCCTTAAGTATTAACACAATTAAAAGAGGGTTTTTTATTGGTTTATTAAACTAAAAATTATTAAGAGTAAATTACATAAATCGTCCATGAGAGTTGGCAAAATTGAATGTTTCATCCTAAATAGTTTGAAAGTGAAGAGATCATCATTGTGGGAAAACTTTTTGCAAATTCTGGTCCCTGGTATCAAACGACGTTAAGTGGGTTTTTTTAACAGACACACGTGCGTTGCACACGAGGATATATTCGTCTTTTAGACTTTTACCCTGACCCCCCTTTAATAGTTCACATCAAATCTAACTTACCCCACTATCACTTTTAGTTGACTTTTAAAGAAAATCCAAGATAAAAAACTCTTTATATATTTCACTTTTATTTAAATGCAAATCTGATCCCTAAAGTTGGAACTGATATTTGAATCTACAATTATGGTCACTAGACTACAAAAATAGTACTTTAGAAGGATGGGTCATCATTCGATCCACACGTAATCTATAATACTTAAAGATTAAATACACCTTATTAATGTAGAGGCTTCAAGATTGAATTCATATGGCTCATTTATTTTCGGGAATGTAATTCAGCGAGCAGGGTAATACGAATTATCCCTGCAGTTTCAGGAATCTAACCAGCTTCAACCCATCAATTACAACAATTACAACAAATATATATAAAGAGTTTGGCCCTTCAAGTTCCATCTCATTTCATAACTGACTTTTAAATCTTTGTCCACTAATCGCATTTATAAATACTCATTCATACACACAGTGATGTGCCATGTGACCAACAACAGTCATAAACAAAATCCATATCCACCAACAACATATCCACATCTAAACTATCCCATCTCCAAACATAATTGCCACTGTCCCAACTCTAAATAACAATAACCAAACAAAACAACGACCGCCTCACAACCACTTCGCATTTCACTATACACAACAACATTCGAACTAAAAAAAATAAAAAATAAACAATGATCTCATTTTTGTTCTTTAGATGTTTATGTTGGATTTAGTGTCAAATCTTCAAATATTTTCATGTTTGAAATGAAAGGCTCGAAAAGAAATCCTGGATCTCAGTTTGTTCACTTTTGGTTACAATCTTAAAAGATCTTATAAGTGTGAACATACGCATCATAGATCCATAAGAAGCACAAGCTTCTTTGTAATATCCGAATGTAACAAAGAAAGAATAAAAACAATTATGTTTCATTTTTCTCTCTTTCGGGTCAATGAATACGAGAACAAATAGTAAACCTACCCGAGACCTTAAAGATCTTAAGCTGTCATTCTTCCTCTTTGTAGCTCCCACTGAATTAGAATACATTATATGAATGTATTTTCATTAAATAAAACTCAAAGCGCCCACTGGATTTGTCAACATTATAAGTGTTGCATCACTAGTATAAAGCAAATAGCGATTTATTTGTTTTCCTACTCTCTTAAAATGCCCACAAGTAGCAATGTACTTAGGTATTGAACATAGTATGAAGTTCTATTTATGTAGATAAGGGACTAGCCATCCTTGCTTTCATTAACTTGAACATTAGCATGCAATTCCTCCTCAATCGGTCTGCCTAGCCACAAGGATGTGTAGCACCTTAGGGAATAAGGTGAGTCTAAGAAAAATACCTATAAGACATGCTAGTAATTTTCTTTACTCGTCGCGGTATATAGAGATTTCTCTTATTAATATTTAAAACTCATACATCATCTTGTCAAGTGCAAGATTTTATCATTTTGGTAGCTATAGAAAACATGTTCTCTAGTTAGACAGTCTTTTATCTTTAAAAGATTTCAGAACCGGAAAAGGGGTAATGAAAAAAGTGAAAGAATAAAAGTGAGTTTAAATATAATCGAGAAAATTCAAATTTATCCTATCTTTGCTTTGTCAAGCAAGGAGAAGAGATAGGTGCGAGTCTCTCTCTTTCTTACAAGGAAAAGAGACTAGGTTTGTCTTTTCCAGAAAAACAAACTATCGTTTATGGTTTATGTTGCAATAATACCATTAATTAGAACGTAGAAAGTTCAATTTTAGTATTTTCAATAATGAGTTCTTATAGAAATTAACTACCCATGTTTTAAATAAAACAATTAATTTACTAAAAGACTAAGATCCTTACTTGAACTCCCACTCATTACAGAAGGTCTGACCAACTAGTACTGAATGGGGTAAGAGGTAAACGACGTGTGTTAATTGCATTACAAGTGCAACTCTTATATTTATAAGACTCAATGCATTCGAGAAACAAGCTACAATGTCATGTCATGTTTAGTCTCATCTTATGCCTCGGGTGGAAAGGTCTTACCAATCACACTCGATTAAGTCATCCAAAGTAAAAACTTGCAAAAATTAACAAAAGGTCTAACCAATTAGAAAAAAATTTCCTTGGGTTGGAATTCACCTGAGGTCCGACCCAAGAGTAAAAATCAAGTGCAAGTGTTCTTAGATTGGGCAACATAGACTTAAATTTTCAAATAGGGTGTTCACATAAGGTTTGATAAAACATGTATCAAAAAGAGTGTTCAAAGAATCATGCATACATCTTTGAAACACAAGTTAAGAAAAAGAATTTGTTGACTATTTAGGTGTACTATCGCGGTATTGGTAAAACCAATTAAAGAATGACCAACCACTATATTCTACTTCTGCATGACTTAAAAACCCAAGTTCTTCGAATAATTACCACAAAAGTGACGCGTGGAAAAGATGACGATTAACCACCCTAAAGACGATTTTGCCAAAATAAAACACTTGTAAGAACTCGCTGGAGCAAATTACGGTTTTACCCTACCAAATGCGTTATGCCTTGCAAGTCATTAGTTGAAGAAAAAACACTTCATCGATTAAGTAACAAAACTTTATAATTAAGTTTAGATAAATCAAACAATATCCAGCAAGCTATATCCTGGTAGCTTTGAGTATATTTTCCACACCCTCAATAGCTTGATGGAACCAATGATGTAATCAAATCAAAGTTCAATAATTTATAGTCCGTTTTTAAGTGTCTAAAAACAATTTTTACACACAACACATAACTAGTCCCAAAGAATAAGTATGTATTATTGACAAAAATTTAATCAAACAATATCCAGCAAGCTATATCCTGGTAGCTTCGAGTATAATTTCCACACCCTCAATAGCTTGATGGAATCAATGATTTAATTAAAACAAGTTTCGATATAAGTATAAGTCCGCTTTATTATTTCAAAAATCTTTACAAATATAACAATTCTCATAAAAACATATAAGCACATAAAACAGACAGAAAAAGGGGTAGAGGTGAAGACAAACTCTATATGAATGCAATAAATCACATAATGATTCAAGACACTTTTTAATTACAATAATAGAGTCTTCCCCAATAGGAGAATCTAAAGGCTCCCACTTAGTTTTCGAGCTAGGTATCAAGTGGACTACATACACCAATAATGGTAGCGTAAGCCTTAAGACCAAATATAAAAAGTCTGAATTACAATTTAACTAGTTAATTTTAGATCTACCATTTTTTATTACTTTATAAACTTTTGATAAGTGTTTGGCTTAACTTATCATAATTAATTAAATAAAATGACAAAAAAGTGTACATAAATATTAAAAATGAAAGCACCCAGGGGTGATTTTTGTGTTATTTAATTATTACTTGGTAAAGTCATGTTTGTGGTTTCCGTTGGGCCGAGCCCAATTGCTCCTCCGTATCTTCCTTCCAAAAATTAATTAAAGTCAGTTCCTTCCCATGCATTGCATTACTATAAGTATTATGGGACTCGAATTCTCTCTTCATTATTCTATTCTATCTTTTATTCTAAAAAAATGATAATGTCTTATAAAAAAAGATTGGTTATTGCTCATGATGGTAAGGTTTATCTCTTTCTTGTTACTTGTCTGAATGATGGTAAGGTTACGCCTGCAAGATCCCTAAGAATGTTGTGTGATGATCCAGTACATGTACATAAATCAATCTACTCTTTTACATGTGCTCATGATCAAGTCGTGGACTATCTAGATTTAAAACAACAATCAACAATCATGTGCAACAATGGTTTCGTGGCGTTGCGTCAATGGTTCATATGAGTATGTTGACTTCAAGAAAAACAATTTGAGCGTCGTGTATGTAACACCCCCATTTTCGATATACGCAGCGGAATACAAGTTTGGGGTGCTACTTCAAGTATCACAGTCACGAGAATAGAAAATGACTCGAAAAGAGACGTTTTAAATAAAATCGTTATCATTCATTTATTTAAATCAGAGTTTACATATAGAGGTCCCAGCGGGAGGTTTCGAAATACGTTATAAAAGATACATTATTTGTTGAATGATAACAAAGTGGACACCCTTAAAAGAAAGTCCACAGCCACTCCGTGCCAAGTTTAGTCTTTTAATTACCTGAGATAAAACATGCTAAAAAGTCAACACAAATGTTGATCGAATCCGTAGTGTTTAAAGTTATAATCAGTTTGAACACAAGCTAAATATAAAGAAATCAGTTATATCACAATTCGGAATATTGCACTAAACCTCATGACACGCAATGCGTTGACAGTTTCCAGTCTCACTAACATAATAAAAATGAAAGTGGTTTGCCCCCAGGATTATATATCAAATATAATGCATCTGTCTAACCGGCTACCACGGAGATATCCATCTGATTAGTACAAATGGGTCGTCAGGCCAATAGATCTATTCACATATTCGCGCTCACCCAGCAGGTGACTAATGGTGCATGATATGGGGGACTTTTAAATATAAATAATAAATAGGGAACAGTTAACTTAGTGCAATAACAATCAGGAAAATACTTGTGTTCGGTTTAGTAGCATGTATCTCCCCACAAGTTTGGAAAACATATAAAGAAAAGTGGGACTATGAACTCACCTGATCAGTCTGGATGGAACACAAAGTTATATAAAGTTGATAAACGTCTCCGGCATGCAACCTGGTTTGTTATGTCAAATTTCAGTAATCGTTTCTGAATATATAAGTTTTATTATTCGTCTCGTAACGTTTTCGGTTGTCGATTAAATGTTAATTTTGAGACAACATGAAGTCTCTTCAAAAGTTATAAGATTTATCTCATTTCTTATTTTTATGTTTTCGTTCCGTCTGTTCGTTGAATATATTCCTCGTTTGTTTGTTATCGTAATTCGTTTATTAATCAAATCGAATTATATAAAAATAATACTAATATTAATAATAATAATAATAATAATAATAATAATAATAATAATAATAATAATAATAATAATAATAATTATTATTATTATTATTATTATTATTATTATTATTATTATTATTATTATTATTATTATAAGATGTTACGCTTTTTCCCCTATAGTTTCACATATTGACAATTTATACCCTTGAACTTTCATAAAATGACAATTTTTACCCCTTAACTTTTATAAAATTACAACTTTTACCCCTCAACTTTGGTCAAATGACAGTTTCTACCCTATAGTTTTTAAAATGACACTTTTTACCCCTGAGTTGCAAATCTAAATCTAATTAAAGCTTTGGCAGAAAATAACCTTGAGACTCCCAAGGCGTTACACACGACGTCCTTATTTTAATAAAATGCGTTATACGTTACGGAAAAAGACGAAACTTTTTACGACTCTTTTACTCATGTTATTATTAGTTTATAAACATCATTCTTACAAGTTTTCAGCTCATAATTCGAGCTCACGAGCTCGAAATAATTTTATTAAGGGTGCGTTTGATCGCAGATTTGAGGCAGAAAAGAAAAGCAAATATCTTGATGAATACTCGAGCTTTTTACTCCGTTCTTTTTCCTAAAATTAGACAGCTAGGTGGTCTTTGATGTGACAAAAATCCAGAATTTTTAGAGTCAGTTTAGTGGTCGATTTTTAGGTCCAAATTTGGTGGTCTGGTGGTGTTGCTCGACAGGAAAAAAAAAAGAAAGAAATGGGCTGCGTTTTTAATTTCTACAAGTTCTAACTAGTTTTTAATAGAGGTTAACATGGTATTGATCATGTTTAATTTATCTCTAGTGTATTTTAGAGTTTCTCGAATTATTTTGCAATTTAACTAGGGTGTGTTTTATTTTGTGTTCGAACAAAAGAAAGAAAAAGAAAATGAAACTTTAGTTTTTAATCCTAGCTTCCATTAGAGATTAATTAGGGATGTTTTTAAGAGTATTTGAAGTAAAATAAAAGGAATGAAAAAGAAGTAGGTTGCCTACTTGTAGTTGTAGTCGATTATAGGATATATGGGTCGATTAGACTTGGAAATGGAATACCGTATGCTCTCCTTCTTTCTTAAGATTTCTCAAGATCTTTTCTAGCTTCTATAGGGCTGTTTGAATCAGTAGTGTAGAGAGTGTGGGCTGTTTTGATGGTTGTCGAGGGATATGGGAGGACAAGGGGCGTTTGGTTTGTTTATTTATAGAAAGGGAAAGTCTAGGGTTTCTAAAGGGACTTAGGTCATCATGTTAGGGCAAGAGGGAGACAAGGTGATGTGGTTGAAGATTTTTGAAGACAAATGGATGGAGAGGGAGGAAGAAGGGTGGCGTTTGGTTTTATGGTGATGAAGTGATGATGTGTTTCATTTTAAAACCAAAGGTTCTAACTACTAAGTGAATATTCTATAGGACATGGTGATGTGTAGTGTTTTAGTTCTTAGAAAGTAGCATATGGTGTGGAAATTATTTAGGTTTTAAATGTGAAACTAGTTTAGTCATGGTTTCTATGTGTTTCGAACTAGGGAATTGGTTATGGGTCGAATAGCATTAAGGAGAGGTACCTAGGGTGTAAGGTGTTGTACTTAGGGTCTAAGGAGAGTAACTAAGTTAATTTAGGGCTTAGTTTATGTATTGGTTAGCTAGAAAAATAATTAGGGCTTTATGTATATATATGTATGTATCGATTTTTATGTAAAAGAAAATAAAATCATGTTGTGCATTAGGGTGTTGTACCATGTGCTTAATAAGGTTTTACTAATGTGTAAATATTATAGAAAATACATTTTTACTATTAGGTTGAGTTATATTCTTTATATGTAAATTATATTAAGTTAAAAAGTATTTAATTGAAATTTTAGGTTTTTGGCATTGGAGGGTTGTACTTTGGGTTTAGGGGTTTGTACCAAGGTTTATGAAATATAGAAAATATGCTTTTAAAGTTTCCTTAAGTTATTATATTTATGTGTAAATTTTATAAGGTTAAATGGTATGAAAATGTAATTTTTAACTTTTGTGCATTAGGCACTTGTACACTAGGTTTAGAGACTTGTACTTGTATTTAGTGAGTTTAGTAAATTTTATTTTAAGGCTTATATATAAAAGATTTGTAAATGGTTCTTTAAAATAAATAAATTTAGGGTTTTAATAAGGTTTTTATAAATATTTAGTTTTATGCATAAAAGACTTGTACCTTGGCTTAAATGACTTGTATATTAATATTTTGTAAAAATCTCATATAAATAAATTAGGGTTTGTAAATTTAGTATATAAAATCATAGTTTTATGAAATTAGGGTTTTATCAGGAGTTAAAACGGAATTAGGATTTTTGAGCTTTAGATGCTTGTACCTTAGTTGAATGAGTTATACTTTAGTATTTTTAGGGTTTAGTTATCCATGATTGTTATTTTAGTAGTTTAGGGTTTATTGGAAATTCTATTACATAAGAAACGTTTAGTTATATACGTATGTTAATAATTTAACGTAAAATGGCAAATGAGATTTCTTAAAGTTTGTGACAATTCGTAATTTCAGGTCATTATTCAAACCTCGACAGGTTACTATTCATCATTTACTATTCACCAATCACTATTCATGGTTATCATTCATCATTACGTAAACTAGGTTTACGGGTATTCAAATGCGCGTAACCAGTAAGGTTTAGCTGCGTATTCATGCATCATCAGTAAGAACACTTCATATAGACTAGACTATGTCCAGTCTACACATTTTATGCATCACTGGTTTCTTACAATTCTATTTTTTTTTTAAGTCTCCGTTCACTTTTTCCATTTTTCGTAAACCTTGAACCTTTTACGTTTTACGTACTCTAAACCTTCGTTTTTAGGTTTCAATTATATTTATACACTCCGATGAACTCACCACTCATCTAAAAATAATAAACTAGGTCATGATAACAAGTTGTTATATTTTTAGAAGTTTTACATTTTTACGTTACCCGGTATTGCATTATGTGTCTCAAAAACCCTACGTTTGAGTACCGGGAGCAACCTACACTACACAATACCCACTATAACCAAATTACTACTAAAATTCTGCACAACTAACTCCTTGCCCCTTGTTTTGGCCGCCCCTTATCACAAACCACCTCAACACTTGTCAAAACTCAAGACAAGTGTTGAGGATTAGCTACCCACTTTTTCCCTAAAACCACAATACCACTTAGCTACTCATTTCACATGAAAAACATCAAAAAAATCTGGTCATTTCCTCTTGTTGGGTCGTGGGTTTCATAGGGCTAGATCATACCATTTTTGTGTTAAATCTCTTAAAGAACTAGTGTAGAATGAAGATCCATGGGTGTTAACTTGTTCTAGTTATCCTTTTCTCCAAAAGTCAAGGTTAATCAAAGGTTTTCTTAGGGTTTCAAGGGTGATTTAGGGCTGTGATTTCAAAGGGTTACTCAAAGTATTCTTGGTGATTTGAAAGCTAGGGTTTTGGTGGTGATTTGTGTCTTGAATTCTTGGTGTTCTTGGTTACATTGATTTTCTTGTTCATCACCCATTGTAAGGAACCAACCCTCATTATTTTCATTCATTTCACTTCTGATATTCATGTCATATTATGTGATTTATATGCTACATAGGTTGTTTATGCTTGATTAACTTGGTATACACTTTAAAATTACAAGAAAACCCTAAAAGGACTTAACTTGCAAAATAGTATTCTGATCAAGGGTAAAAACGGAATTAACTGTGCTGATCAGTAGACTTTGGGCCTAAGGGAAAAATATGTGGTTGTAGATCTATGTTTTGTGGTCATTTCCCCGGGTGGTGATCCCCGTGACGATACCCGATGATTAAGTTATGATTTTTGTGGCAAAAATAGTCAGATCTGATGAACTGTTCCCATTTGGGGAAAAACTCAAGTTTTATTGCATAAATTTTTAAATAGCAAATATGTGGCCTGATCTAGAGAAATAGGGCTATCATCTCTAATTGATTTCACCTTCATAGGGTCTGTAGATTTCAAGATATAGCCTTTTTGGCAAGACCTAAAACTCAGTCAGCATAACCTTTGGGATTGACTTGTAAACAAAAATTATAAAAAGTGGTTATATTTGGATATTTTTGAGTAAACTTATTTTTACAGTAAAGTAGGGACACAGAGGAAGCTAGGGATATAAAGAACATAATTTTTAGACTTACGGTTTGGGAGATACGAATTTTTGAAAGTGACTAAGTGTATACAATTTCCATCAGATTTGAAACTAAAAGATGCAAAAGGTTTATAACTTGTATATTTGGACCTTGAACTTTTATTTTGAACCACCAATTTATTTTGGACCCTTAGACATGATTTGAACCTTTTGACTAAAGATTGAACCCTTGGACTTATTTTTGACCCTTATGACTCATTTTGGACTTAAAGTCAAAACATGGTTTAAAACTTGAAATTGGGTAATAAGTATATTTCATATTTGTAATCATTTTAAAGGGCAAATTCAACATTGAAAGTTATTTAAACATTATGTACCAAGCATAATTGAGGTTACAACTTACATGGCATATTGAGAGATATGTATCATTATTTTTAGAGGCTAAGGCGCGCGTATATATTTATATAGGTTGTTTGTAGAATTCTCGCGGTCGTTTCTTCATTATCTCACTTGATTGTGCACTTTGATTTCGGTGAGTTTTCATAGCCCCGACTTTTACATTGTTTATACATAATTTCTAAACTCTCGGGGGAGAATACATTGCACCATTTTTACATACGGACCAAAGTATCAAAATTCAGTTACATTGCTTAAGTTACATCATTGCCTGATTAAAGTCCCCTATTTGAATCATGAACCGTTAATTGTGAGCAAGCGAGAGTGAGTGAATAGATCTATTGAGGGTGACTCCTCCGTCCGGGTTGGTCGCTCCAACTTGTCAAACGGACGCATTTCATTTTAATCATATTAGAGTGTTTGGCAAGCACTCAGATGGGGCATTTCATTTCAGTCTAGCTTCGGGGTCATGTGCTTAAGAGCTAATGTATTATTTTATGTGGCATTGTTTTGTCATACACCTTATACTTGTGGTTTCCGTACAAACATTTCATTTACATAAACCAATGCTCTAGTTTAGGTATCCTTCGGGATAGCCCAGCTTGCCTTTATGGCATGGTTGTTAGCTTGCCTTTATGGCATGGTTGTTTAGCTTGCCTTTATGGCATGGATGAAAAGTTAGTGAGATTGGATCCAAGGCTAGAGAAGATGGAAAGTAAAGCAAGTATGATTTTTGTGTCGAAAGTACGTAAGTAGGATGATTTATAATCTCCTTATTTAAATGGATTGGGACGCCTCTTCGTTTAAATGAAGAAATGGTAAATCGCCGAACCATAAGTTTATAATTCCTTACTTACATAGATTGGGACGCCTTTTTATGTAAATAAAGAATTATAAATGAGTGGGCTTATGTGTAGCCGATATGACATGAGTACAGGTAGAGAGATGAGAAAGAGAAAACTAAAACAAGTTAGACGTCATAAGAAATGAGATTAGATGTGAATAAAAACTTATAGCGGCTTTAAGGTCATGTGTGGACCTTCAAATAGACGCCTAGAGTGAGTTTGTGCATTAAGTTGATAAGATAATGGGTAAGCATTCCCAAAATTTTAACATGAAGATTGCTTAAGTAATGCGAAGAAAAAATTTTGAAAGTGCCATTTAGATGGTATTTGATATAAAATTGAATTATGTTACCGGCTTTTGAAGTAGATAAATGTTGGTATTATGTAAAATGCGAAATTGGCCGGTATATGATTTTATGTCATGTTAGTGCATGGGCATATGACGTGGAAATAGTGCCGAAGTTTGACTTATATAAAGTCAAAATAGTAAATTTTCCATATGACTAGTCGTCAACTGTGGGAAATTTTAGATAAGTTTGTGATGAGAAGTGTGTTTCTAGTGGATTATGAGTAATGATTATGTATAGTAAGTTTAGAATTTACGAGATTAATTAGATCGTTGCAAGGTAATAGCTTAGAGAGCATGAGAATAAGGACAGGTATATGTTGTGAATTGGTTTTGGATAGTAATAAATGAGAGATTTCGGGGAAGAAATCTAAATAAGGGGGGTAGAATTGTTAGACCAGTTTCCCGGGTACTTGGACCCCACCCTAGATGAAAATGGATTAAGGACTTTACGTTATTGGCCAGTCAACGAATGTTGCTTAGTGGTCAAACCCGATAGTCAAAGTGATAGTCAAAGAATGTGTTATAAGGTTATGAAAGTATTGTGTGGCACAACAAGAAGGAAATAGACTTCAAGGGCTAAAGTTGCAATAGACCAAAAGTGTTAAGACATGTAGTGTGGCCAAAATAAAAGAAAAGAGACTTGAGGAGCTATTCTTGCCATAAGCCCAAACTTGTGCCTGGATAAGTATATCCAGGGAATTCTAGAGAATTCCATATCATTCAAGGGTGTTTGTTGAGGTCCGGTTTTGAGAGAGAAAAAGAGAGGGAAATTGGAAGGTTGATGAATAAAGAGTATGATGATGTTTATATGTTCCAATCCAAGAGTAAGGTGCTTAGCTATGATCCACCCAAGTAAGTAATCTCTTTATTTAGTGATAGTTGATGAATTGAGAAGTTAGGGTTTATGAACCCTAACTTGGGAAAGATGGGTAAATGGTGTTTTAAGCATAATTAAGAGGTAATGATGATTATGTGATGTGTTAATAATTGGTTTAAGTTAGTAAATGATGGGATTGATTATCATGTAATCAATATATGATTATATGATGATTAGAGATGGAAGAAGTAAGTTGATGATTGCATAAACCTTTGTTATAGTTATTATGTTATGTGTTTTAAGTGTTTGTATGATGTTATGACTTAGGGTGTTTATGATGATGATGATGATGATGATAAGGTTGATGATGAGGCCTTGATGTGCTTAGCTTGGAGCTAAGGTAAGTAAAACGGTGGTGACATGTGTTATATGGATTGCTAACATATATGTATTATGTATGTTTTGTGTCAAGTAATATGGACTTGAGATATGTTTAAGTGAAGTAATGACTGTGGCCTACGTAATGAGTTGATGTTATGGTATAAGTTGATGTTATGTGTTAGATGAGACTTAGAGTAGTAAGCCCGTAAAGTAAGTGTTTAATGTATATGATGCTTATGTGTTGATTGAAGTATAATGGTATGTTATGATCGTTTTACTTACTAAGCGAAAGCTTATGGTTTAGTTGTCTAACCATTTTGTAGGTTGGCATGTTTTATGGATGGCTTGGATATATGGATTAAGGATTTGGATATGCAAGAATAAAGGTAGTATGCGTTTAGGAGCTTAGGTAGAATACCGAGCTCAAGTGTAAAGTTTGTACCCCCGTTGGTCTTTTATTGGTTGGTAAAGTGTAGCCGTGTGGCAAATTGTATGTTAAGGTTGTCCTAACGATTTGGTGGTCAACCGTTGTGTCAAAGTATGTTTTATGTGTTTATAGTCAAAGTTAAAGGGGCGTTTGGATTAAGTGTAAATATACCCATTTTGGGGTGTAAACGGGTCAAGTGATTATGAAACAGATTTAGCATGTAAAGTTAATGATTTTGGTTAAGTTTGACGTAATAAGGATGTGATATGGGTTGTATATCATGAAAATGGGTCAAATGGCAAGTTTATGGGGTCTACAGACTCCCAGCCGGGGCGGCTGGGACATTCTGTGAAGCCCAACCGGCGGTTGGGAGATATTTTCAGATCCCACCCGGCGGTTGGGAATCCCAACCTGCGGTTGGGAGGTATTTTCAGATTTTGTCGATTTTTGAAAAAATCATATCTTTTAAACCGTAAGTCGTCAAGGGTCGTGCCACCCGGCGTTTCGAAGGTAATTGAGTATAGTTTCATTTAAAAATAGTCTCAAGGTCTGAATGTTTATAGATTTTTGTCAATGGGCAAAAGAGTAACAGAAGGTCAGTTTTAGTTCACACTTTTAGCGCGTAAAGTTATAATTTTTGGTCAAAGCGGGCACGGGGTGTAACAAATTGGTATCAGAGCTTCGGTTTAAGTGAATTAGGTTTCCACTATAGGTTGCCTAGTCTTAAACCACTCGTAGAAGCATTGAACGTAAGTGTTAGTAATGCGGAAAGTAATTGCTAAGTGTGAGACAAATTATGTTTTATGCTAGTTGAGCTTAATGATGATAAGTGATGGATGTGTGTAATATTATTGATGAGTATGAAACATAAGTCCGTGGGGGACTTGAAGTACTTAAATGATTAGTTGGCCGAGCACCTCGGTTGGTGCCGGTGATTGTATTGCGATTATGTGAATGTATGATAGAGTTATGATGATGGAATGCGAGTAGGAATGCTAAGCGGTATTAGAGATGGGCTACTAAGTGAATTAAAGTGTTATGATGCCATATTATAAGGTAGGCTGGTGCTTGCAGCTAATTAGAATGTTGATGCTTAGACATAGATTGATTGAGCGATGTGATATATGAGCCATAGACTATATGATTTGATTATGATTATGAATGTTAGAACACTTTTTGGATAAAGTGTTATCATTATGCGATGTTAAGTCTATGGTAGTTGGTTATATGTCTAAGTAGAATGAGATTGTGCTTGATAGCATGAATATATAGAAGTGTTCGAGATATGATAGATGCATTGGAATGCATATTATGTAAGACTTATGGATATGTGCGAATAATGTTTATTGAGCGAATGTGGTTGATGATAGAAGTTGCTTGAAGCACGAATTAAGTCTAATGTAATTTATTAATTGCCACATTATGTGGGAGGACCAAGTGGTGGAAAAGGTTGATAGACCACATTGATATGTGAAAAGATAAGTATGGTAAGTGTTTGATAAAGCTTATATGCTTTGAAAGCTTGAGATAAAGTAAGAAATGAATAATGAAGTATGTTTGTAGTTTTATGATTAGAAAGACACGATTAATATAATAACGATTAGATGCTTCAAGGCACAAATTCTTATATGACTAACTAAAATGAGTAAGTTAAAGTGTATAGTTAAGACGTGATGAGATCATGTTGCATATAAAACATGATAATTAAAATGTGTTAGTAATAAATGGTTAAGCGTGATGAGTAGAAGTGATGAATGAGATGCAGATTGTGCTAGAAGTCATAAGTGATATGAAGTGCGCTAGAAAGAATTGTAAAACATGAATATAATCATGTTAATATATTGGAATGTGTATGATGAGATTAGTGATAGTGTTATAGAATAAACCTATGTAAGGTTTATATGCGTAAAAGTTGAGTAGACTAAATAAAGTGATAGTATAATTTGAGAATATGGTCAACAAGGGGTTGACGGGTAATAGTAAAAGTGCGTTGTAAGAACACATAGAAAATGTGTAAATTATAATGGACAAGCATCGTACAGAACTTGTCTAAAATAAAAATGGCACATGGTGAATGTGTGAGTCAACTTGGGGTTGACGGATGAATGATAAGTTGCATTGCGAAAATGCAAATATAATAAATCGACAAGTGTTATATAGAAACTTGTCAAGATGATAGTAAACGTGGTAGTGAATGTTGAAATTGCTTAAGGCAATGAGAATTGAGGAAATGATAGTGTGTACTTAACGATAAAAGTACATAAAAGATAAAATGAGTAAAGATGATAAGGTAGATATAGCTTGGATCCAATGCTCTAGTTTAGGTATCCTTCGGGATAGCCCAGCTTGCCTTTATGGCATGGTTGTTAGCTTGCCTTCATGGCATGGTTGTTTAGCTTGCCTTCATGGCATGGTTGTTTGTCACACCCCCAGAAATCGGGTCCAACGAAAGCATACATGCCACTGGGGTGCAACTCAATTGGTATCACAACACAAGTGCAGAGAACGGTTTTCACCTCAATCATTTAGATTAAAATTGTTTAACAAAAGTGTTAAATTTACATTGTTAAAAGTAGTGCGGAAATAGGCCCTTAAGTAAGTTAAACAGTCCCCAAATGAATATCAGAGTCTCCTATGACCATGTCATGCCCTGCCAAAAGCCTCCTGTAGCGTGCTGTTGCTTAATACCTGAAAATACATGCTAAAAGTGTCAACACGAGGTTGGTGAGTTCATAAAGTTTAATGAAAAATGTAAAGCCTTTGAAAATGATTTCCCAGCAAAGGCATTATAAATCCACCCAGTTTCAAGTCCCGCCCATACAAGACTTGCAACCTGTGTGTTTACAACCCACTGCCAAATATGATTTGGTTTGAGTGAACAAAAGTAATATGTGGACCATGATTTAAAATACATTTAGTTAGATTAGTACATTCAGTTACGTGACCAATTCATTTGGTTATGTGACCAGTTCATTCTGTCATGTGACCAGTTCATTCTGTCATGTGACCCATTCATTCTGTCATGTTACCCGTACATCCGGTTATGTGACCCATTCATTCTGTCATGTATGTACATAGTGGTGGGGCCAGTTCATTCGGTTAAGTATGCATGTTCATTTAAAGTGCTTAGGTCCATGAGTAAAAAGAATTAAGTATGATACAAGTGATTATACAATACATTCGAATGAATAACAAATTCATAGGTAGAGTAAGCAATGGTTTGACTAAACAAATGACATATTCAGGTAAATCAAGTAACATTTAGATGAAGACGAGCATGTATTCTCCCCCAAAACAGTTACAAAACAAGTAAAAGGAGGGGCTATGAAACTCACCTGATGTGATAGCAACAATGATAATAATGAATACGCTGAAATGAGGCTCGGTCTCTAACCGCAACTTGAATTATTGGAGAGTTTTGATGAAGAAATGAAAAAGAACCTAGGGTTTTTATCACAAATCCCTAACTAGGAAGGTAAATGGAGCTAGATAAACACTTGATCTTCAAAAATCTATGGATTCTTCTTGGTTTTTCTAGCTTGGTCGTGGGTTTTGAACAAGGGAGGGAGAGAGTGTTGTGTTTTTCTCTTGTAAGAATTATGTGTAAAATGAGGTGATGTAAATAATAGTTTGGAAGAGTTTTTGGTTAAAGTAAATAGCAATCATGATGAGTTGGTAAGAAATGTCAAAGTGTGTAAGTGAAATGGGATGGGGGAGGCGTGTAAGAGGTATGGAGGGTGAAGAAATTGGGTGTGATTTTGTAAGATCTTAGTTGATATTGTGTAGATTTTTAGTGTTATAAGTGATACCGGGTACCGAGTTAGCTAAAAATAAATTTTAACAGTATCAAATAAAATATGACGACGTTGTAAAAATTATAAAATCATGTTACTGATAAGAATCGGGTGTTAAAATAATTGTCGGTTTAAAATATCGTAAACCGACGGAGTTATACGTGCATACCAGTAAATATAGCAACAGGTCTCAAAACACCGGGTAAATTAATAATATAATTTTTATATTATTAAAATTAGTATGAAAATATATTAGGATCATTGTCGAGAGTATTGGGTATAATGTTAGTAGTAATGACTGAGTGGTAACGTTAATTAAATAAATAACCATACGTAAATTGAAATAATGCATACCCGTGCATGAACTAATATACTGATGATGTGCAGACTCCTCTAGTCTACATGACATGTCCTTACTGAAAATGCATGAATTCACAGCTAAACCGAACTGGTTACGCGAATTTGGAATACTCGTAAACTAGGTTTACGACATAATGAATGCTGATCATGAACGGGAATTTTCTCCGGGAATGAATAGTGTCACGTGAATAGTAAAATTTTCGAAGGTTTCTCAAAATCACAAATTGACCTCGAAAACGATGAATAGTACAATGTGAATAGTGATCGGTGAATAGTAAATAGTGAATAGTACTCATGAATAGTAAATTGTCAGGATTTGGAAAATGACCTAAAATTACGAGTTGTGACATTCTCCACCCGTTAAAGGAATTCAGTCCTTGAATTCAGCTAGTGTTGGTCTTTGGAGTGGATTCGGTGAAGAAATGAGGATGTTTGAGCCGCATCTGGTCTTCCCGCTCCCAAGTAAACTCAGGACCTCTATGAGAATTCCAGCGAACCTTTAATGATAGGAATTTGACTCTGCTTCACTGTTTGACCTCGCGGTTTATGATTTCTGTTGTTTCCTCCACGAATTTAGTTTATCGTCGAGCTGAATTTCTTCCAATGGGATTACGAGCGATTTGTCTGAAAGACACTTCTTACGGTTTGAAACACGAAAGGTGTTGTGTATGCTGCTGAGCTCTAATAGAAGCTCAAGTCTGTATGTCAGTCGGCCGATTCTAGTTAAAGTCTTAAATGGTCCAATGTACCTAGGGTTCACTTTCCCGTGTTCCCAAAATTGTATCATGCCTTTCCAAGGCAAGGTTTTCAACATAACTCGTTCTACAGTTAGAATTCTAATGAATTTGCTGCTTAGGAATACCTAATCCCAATGATTTTGCATCCTGAACTGACCTAACTTTTCTGTTGTTCTCTTGTTGTTTGTAACTGATTCTTGACTTGTACAATTTCCTTTGTTGTTTCACAATTGAGTTCTAGACTAGTGAATTGGACTTTCCGATTTTTGGTCGTCAATAGGTAATTGGTACTTCAACCATAGGGTGTCTTAAAGGGTGCAGTCTTTGTATTTGTGTGATGGCTATTGTTGAAGGTGGAATCTGTCAATGTCAAAGGTTTACTCCAAACAATTCAAAGTTGATTCTATGGTGCTGAGCACGTCCTATAGCGCTTGGATAGTTTCCTTAATGTTTGTTGGTTCGAGGATGGTAGGTCGTGCGTATATCTGATTGGGTAAGGATATCTTAAAGGGATTGTCAGAACTTTGCCTCCAACCTGAAATTCTAATGGTTTGCGTCGAACATCGACGTAACTTTTCGGTCGGCTTCTGGCCGTTTTAAGTCTTTCTCAAATCTGACTTATCTTTTCTGTGGTTTTGTGAACCATGTCTGGACCAGTGAGTTGTGCTTGACCAACTTCGGTCCAACGAACAGGGGACCGACACCTTCGACCATAAAGTGCCTCGAATGGTGCTGCTTTTATGCTCGTGTGATAGTTGTTGTTATAAGAGAACTCGATCAATGGCAAATGGTTAGCCCCAACCATTTCCAAAATCAATCACACATGCCCTGAGCATATCTTCCAATGTTTGAATCATTCTCTCGCTCTGACCATCGGTCCGAGGATGATAGGCATTGCTCATGTCTAATTTGCTTCCAGATGAATCTTGTAATGATTGCCAGTGATTTGAAGTAAAGCGACTATCTCGGTCAGAGATGATGGAAATTGGTGCTCCGTGCTTGAGACTATTTCCTTGACATAAAGTCAGGTAAGCTGGTCCATTGTATGAGTCTCTCTGATGGGAATGAAATAGACTGATTTGGTGAGGCGATCGACGATTACCCAAATAGCATCGAAATCGTCTGATGTCTTGGGAAGTTTAGTGACGAAATCCATTGTAATGCGTTTTCATTTCCACGGAGGAATTTCTGGTTGTTGAAGTAATCCTGATGGTTTCTGGTACTCGGCTTTTACTTTAGCGCAAGTAAGGCATTTGCTAACATACTTAGCTATTTCTGCTTTCATATTCGGCCACCAATATAGTTTCTTGAGATCCTGATACATCTTATCAGAACTTGGGTGAATGGAGTACTTCGACTTGTGTGACTCGTGCATGATCAACTCTCGTATTCCACCATAGAGAGGTATCCAGTTTCTATCCTTGAAGCACAATACTCCGTCTGGCCTCTTTACTAAACCATTTGCATTCTCTGGCATACCATAGGGTTTCTCATTCTGTCGGTTTTATTCCTTGAGTGCCTCAACTTGAGCCTCGAGGATTCGTGATGGTAAAAGTGAAATGATTGTCATTCCCAATGATCTGACTCTCAACGGCATGGGTTGGGTTATGGTTAGCTGACGTGCTTCTAAACGGCGGTTCACGAGATGATGTAGGTGTGAATGTTCTTGCAACAATTGAGTACACACATAAATGAAACCTTTAGAAGTTGGGTAGGGAATTAATCCAGACATAATTTTATTATAACTATTCCCAGTATTGCAAAATTCATCTCTGAGTCGGACATAGGTGGTCAGCCTATGTCCCACTGTCCCGGGTCGAATATAGATGACCAGTCTATATTCCACCGAGGTTCAATGAATTTTGAAATACTCAGCTCAGTTATACTAATACTATGTCCTTCACATTTGAAAAGGCATTCTGAAAGACTAAGGCAAGTGACCAAACTCGAGGTCGAATGATGAAACTACGCAAGAAAAAGGCGTAACGTTGTGACGTGTATGATATGTGAGCATGCTTATATGAAAGACATCTATAGTAATCAACAAGAATAAATGGGTATAAATGAATTGATAATAAGACACAAATCTTATTAAATGTGTCAGCAACAAACCACAAATGAGGCATCAGCTTGGCAGGCAGGCACGCGGCGGTCATAGGGTTAAGTTTTTGTAAATGTAGCTACAGTCTAGATTTTAAAATCACCCAGTTCTCTATAGCCAAGGCACTGATACCAATCTGTCACACCCCCAGAAATCGGGTCCAGCGGAAGCATACATGCCACTGGGGTGCAACTCAATTGGTATCACAACACAAGTGCAGAGAACGGTTTTCACCTCAATCATTTAGATTAAAATTGTTTAACAAAAGTGTTAAATTTACACTGTTAAAAGTAGTGCGGAAATAGGCCCTTAAGTAAGTTAAACGGTCCTCAAATGAATATCAGAGTCTCCTATGACCATGCCATGCCCTGCCAAAAGCCTCCTGTAGCGTGCTGTTGCTTAATACCTGAAAATACATGCTAAAAGTGTCAACACGAGGTTGGTAAGTTCATAGAGTTTAATGAAAAATGTAAAGCCTTTGAAAATGATTTCCCAGCAAAGGCATTGTAAATCCACCCAGTTCCAAGTCCCACCCATACAAGACTTGCAACCTGTGTGTTTACAACCCACTGCCAAATATGATTTGGTTTGAGTGAACAAAAGTAATATGTGGACCATGATTTAAAATACATTTAGTTAGATTAGTACATTCAGTTACGTGACCAATTCATTTGGTTATGTGACCCGTTCATTCTGTCATGTGACCAGTTCATTCTGTCATGTTACCCATTCATTCAGTCATGTTACCCGTACATCCGGTTATGTGACCCATTTATTCTGTCATGTATGTACATAGTGGTGGGGCCAGTTCATTCGGTTAAGTATGCATGTTCATTTAAAGTGCTTAGGTCCATGAGTAAAAAGAATTAAGTATGATACAAGTGATTATACAATACATTCAAATGAATAACAAATTCATAGGTAGAGTAAGCAATGGTTTGACTAAACAAATGACATATTCAGGTAAATCAAGTAACATTTAGATGAAGACGAGCATGTATTCTCCCCCAAAATAGTTACAAAACAAGTAAAAGGAGGGGCTATGAAACTCACCTGATGTGATAGCAACAATGATAATAATGAATACGCTGAAATGAGGCTCGGTCTCTAACCGCAACTTGAATTATTGGAGAGTTTTGATGAAAAAATGAACAAGAACCTAGGGTTTTTATCACAAATCCCTAACTAGGAAGGTAAAATGGAGCTAGATAAACACTTGATCTTCAAAAATCTATGGATTCTTCTTGGTTTTTCTAGCTTGGTCGTGGGTTTTGAACAAGGGAGGGAGAGAGTGTTGTGTTTTTCTCTTGTAAGAATTATGTGTAAAATGAGGTGATGTAAATAATAGTTTGGAAGAGTTTTTGGTTAAAGTAAGTAGCAATCATAATGAGTTGGTAAGAAATGTCAAAGTGTGTAAGTTAAATGGGATGGGGGAGGCGTTTAAGAGGTATGGAGGGTGAAGAAATTGGTGTGATTTTGTAAGATTTTAATTGATTTTGTGTAGATATTTTGTGTTATAAGTGATACCGGGTACCGAGTTAGCTAAAAATGAATTTTAACGGTACCAAATAAAATATGACGACGTTGTAAAAATTATAAAATCATGTTACTGATAAGAATCGGGTGTTAAAATAATTGTCGGTTTAAAATATCGTAAACCGACGGAGTTATACGTGCATACCAGTAAATATAGCAACAGGTCTCAAAACACCGGGTAAATTAATAATATAATTTTTATATTATTAAAATTAGTATGAAAATATATTAGGATCATTGTCGGGAGTATTGGGTATAATGTTAGTAGTAATGACCGAGTGGTAACGTTAATTAAATAAATAACCATACGTAAATTGAAATAATGCATACCCGTGCATGACCTAATATACTGATAATGTGCAGACTCCTCTAGTCTACATGACATGTCCTTATTGAAAATGCATGAATTCACAGCTAAACCGAACTGGTTACGCGAATTTGGAATACTCGTAAACTAGGTTTACGACATAATGAATGCTGATCATGAACGGGAATTTTCTCCAGGAATGAATAGTGTCACGTGAATAGTAAAATTTTTGAAGGTTTCTCAAAATCACAAATTGACCTCGAAAACGATGAATAGTACAATGCGAATAGTGATTGGTGAATAGTAAATAGTGAATAGTAACTCATGAATAGTAAATTGTCAGGATGTGGAAAATGACCTGAAATTACGAGTTGTGACATTGTATAGCTTGCTTTTGTGGCATGGATGAAAAGTTAGTGAGATTGGATCCAAGGCTAGAGAAGATGGAAAGTAAAGCAAGTATGATTGTTGTATCGGAAGTACGTAAGTAGGATGATTTATAATCTCCTTATTTAAATGGATTGGGACGTCTCTTCGTTTAAATAAAGAAATTGTAAATCACCGAACCATAAGTTTATAATTCCTTACTTACATAGATTGGGACGCCTTTTTATGTAAATAAAGAATTATAAATGAGTGGGCTTATGTGTAGCCGATATGACATGAGTACAGGTAGAGAGATGAGAAAGAGAAAACTAAAACAACTTAGACGTCATAAGAAATGAGATTAGATGTGAATAAAAACTTATAGCGGCTTTAAGGTCATGTGTGGACCTTCAAATAAACGCCTAGAGTGAGTTTGTGCATTAAGTTGATAAGATAATGGGTAAGCATTCCCAAAATTTTAACATGAAGATTGCTTAAGTAATGCGAAGAAAAGATTTTGAAAGTGCCATTTAGATGGTACTTGATATAAAATTGAATTATGTTACCGGCTTTTGAAGTAGATAAATGTTGGTATTATGTAAAATGCGAAATTGGCCGGTATATGATTTTATGTCATGTTAGTGCATGGGCATATGACGTGGAAATAGTGCCGAAGTTTGACTTATATAAAGTCAAAATAGTAAATTTTCCATATGACTAGTCGTCAACTGTGGGAAATTTTAGATAAGTTTGTAATGAGAAGTGTGTTTCTAGTGGATTATGAGTAATGATTATGTATAGTAAGTTTAGAATTTACGAGATTAATTAGATCATTGCAAGGTAATAGCTTAGAGAGCATGAGAATAAGGACAGGTATATGTTGTGAATTGGTTTTGGATAGTAATAGACGAGAGATTTCGGGGACGAAATCTAAATAAAGGGGGTAGAATTGTTAGACCCGTTTCCCGGGTACTTGGACCCCACCCTAGATGAAAATGGATTAAGGACTTTACGTGATTGGCCAGTCAACGAATGTTGCGTAGTGGTCAAACCCGATAGTCAAAGTGATAGTCAAAGAATGTGTTATAAGGTTATGAAAGTATTGTGTGGCACAACAAGAAGGAAATAGACTTCAAGGGCTAAAGTTGCAATAGACCAAAAGTGTTAAGACATGTAGTGTGGCCAAAATAGAAGGAAAGAGACTTGAGGGGCTATTCTTGCCATAAGCCCAAACTTGTGCCTAGATAAGTATATCCAGGGAATTCTAGAGAATTCCATATCATTCAAGGGTGTTTGTTGAGGTCCGGTTTTGAGAGAGAAAAAGAGAGGGAAATTGGAAGGTTGATGAATAAAGAGTATGATGATGTTTATATGTTCCAATCCAAGAGTAAGGTGCTTAGCTATGATCCACCCAAGTAAGTAATCTCTCTATTTAGTGATAGTTGATGAATTGAGAAGTTAGGGTTTATGAACCCTAACTTGGGAAAGATGGGTAAATGGTGTTTTAAGCATAATTAAGAGGTAATGATTATTATGTGATGTGTTAATAATGGGTTTAAGTTAGTAAATGATGGGATTGATTATCATGTAATCAATATATGATTATATGATGATTAGAGATGGAAGAAGTAAGTTGATGGTTGCATAAACCTTTGTTATAGTTATTATGTTATGTGTTTTAAGTGTTTGTATGATGTTATGACTTAGGGTGTTTATGATGATGATGATGATAAGGTTGATGATGAGGCCTTGATGTGCTTAGCTTGGAGCTAAGGTAAGTAAAACGGTGGTGACATGTGTTATATGGATTGCTAACATATATGTATTATGTATGTTTTGTGTCAAGTAATATGGACTTGAGATATGTTTAAGTGAAGTAATGAATGTGGCCTACGTGATGAGTTGATGTTATGGTATAAGTTGATGTTATGTGTTAGATGAGACTTGGAGTAGTAAGCCCGTAAAGTAAGTGTTTAATGTATATGATGCTTATGTGTTGATTGAAGTATAATGGTATGTTATGATCGTTTTACTTACTAAGCGAAAGCTTATGGTTTAGTTGTCTAACCATTTTGTAGGTTGGCATGTTTTATGGATGGCTTGGATATATGGATTAAGGATTTGGATATGCAAGAATAAAGGTAGTATGTGTTTAGGAGCTTAGGTAGAATACCGAGCTCAAGTGTAAAGTTTGTACCCCCGTTGGTCTTTTATTGGTTGGTAAAGTGAAGCCGTGTGGCAAATTATATGTTAAGGTTGTCCTAACGATTTGGTGGTCAACCATTGTGTCAAAGTATGTTTTATGTGTTTATAGTCAAAGTTAAAGGGGCGTTTGGATTAAGTGTAAATATACCCATTTTCGGGTGTAAACGGGTCAAGTGATTATGAAACAGATTTAGCATGTAAAGTTAATGATTTTGGTTAAGTGACGTAATACGGATGTGGTATGGGTTGTATATCATGAAAATGGGTTAAATGGCAAGTTTATGGGGTCTGCAGACTCCCAGCCGGGGCGGCTGGGACATTCTGTGAAGCCCAACCGGCGGTTGGGAGGTATTTTCAGATTTTGTCGATTTTCGAAAAATCATATCTTTTAAACCGTAAGTCGTCAAGGGTCGTGCCACCCAGAGTTTCGAAGGTAATTGAGTCTAGTTTCATTTAAAAATAGTCTCAAGGTCTGAATGTTTATAGATTTTTGCCCATGGGCAAAAGAGTAACAGAAGGTCAATTTTAGTTCACGCTTTTAGCGCGTAAAGTTTTAATTTTTGGTCAAAGCGGGCACGGGGTGTAACAAAATGTTGGTGCCTCAAACCACTAAAGATTTATTTGCCTAATATGTCACATATTAAGCTACTCCTAGCAAATAAAGATTATCATGCAATTTACTAAGATAATCTATAAGCATACAAGCATAAAAGACAAAATAAGCTATCATCCAAGAATCATGTATTTGAAAATTCATGCAAGGTGATAAGATAATTGTCAAGCATGCAAGAGTATTAATTCATAGATAAACCCTAATAGTAATACTAATCCCTCCCTAACGACTTATGACTTGAGCTTGGTCCCGTTTTTATCACACTCGCATCCTGAGCATGCATTTCTTCCTCATGATTTTGATCATCAAAGGGTACATAATTGGTGGAGGATTCAGAAATGAGGATGGATGACACATATGACTCATTTAGGGGTTTCATGACGGGATCGAATAGTGAGTATTGAGGACCACTAAGGTATGGGTGATAGTTCATGAGGTGGTGATAAAGACGAGTTAGGAACATCCCATAGGGTATCAATTTAATTGTGTTACCCTTGAGATGTACAATTCGCTTAGCAAAGAAGTAGGCGAGATTGTACGGTTGTTGGGTTAGGAGACAGTAAATCATATAAGCACAACACGCCGGAAGTTGCTCACGATTTCCTGTTAGACTTAGAACATTTTCTCGCAGGATGACTGCCCAAGAAAGTAGTTTATGACGAATCTCTTCCAAACGAATTTTTGTTGGATTTGAGTAAGAGGAGTACTTATGAGTACGGATGAGTTTGGTAAGTTCGGTTGGAGAGGGTATGTAGGAACAATACGGACTATCCTCTTCTCGATAATTGAAGAGGGACTCAAGACACCATCCTCAGTATAGGCACATTGCCCATGATTGGGGATTTGGAGGATTTGAGCAAATTGCTCAAGAGTTAAGAAAAATTTGAGGTTTCGGACCCAAAACCAAAGTGACAGAGATTGATCCTTGTTACGTACGAGTTCAACTTGTCGAAAGAATTCCAACACAAAATGAGGACAAATGTGCTCGTTAATGTGAAGCAAGCAATCGAATCCTATAGCTCTAAATGATGTGTTGATATCCCTATGATAAACTAAGGATGGATCAACGACTCGACCTTCATGAAACCGACGGGTTTCAAGATTAACATAGGCACGAATGTGACTACCGGGTGTAGTAGGTTCACGAGAGATTTCGGGAGTATAGGTGTTAGTTAGAAGATGATCAAAATCATACTCATGAGACATTTTTGTTACCTATAATAAAATTTTAAGGAAAAATTAAAATTGAGAGTAGTTGCTTTAAAGACACATGCCTAGTGTGTGCCTATATGCAAACTATGTGTAGGTGCGGTAATCTCGACTCCAGAACTAAAATTAATGAGATTACCTAAACACTCCTAACTTCACTATTGCTCAAGCGAACATGTCGATGAATACATATTAGTTATGTAATTCGATCAATATTCTTGAGATCATGTATGCATGAGAAAACGTTTTTAATTTGCATCAACAATGCACGAAAAATGTTTCATGATCCTAATTTCGTGAAATTTTTCGAAAATGATTGAATTGGGATGTTTGGGCGACTTCAAAGTTTTGGCACCAAAAGTTTTGAAAATTTGAGTGTTGATGACTCCTAATCCTAATTGCAAGTATCCTAGACATGATTCCTCTTAAACCTATGAAAACAAGGTTTGAACCAAAATTTGTGATTTAAGTGGGTTTATGCAAAACCTATGTTATGGGAATCATGGAGGTTATGCATTGTCTAATCCTAGTCCTAATTTTCTAAAAACTCAATCAAAATTGAAAAATCCCCAATTCAATTTTCATGTAAGAACAAACCCTAGACTCAAGATTAAAGAAAAATTGGAGTTAGATGACTTACAAGTCATGTTGAAAAGATGAAAGTAGTTGGTAATCTTGAGAATCAAGGTCTTGAATTAGATCTTGAAGAGGTGTAATTGAATTTTGGGTTGTGAGGTTTGGGTTTTGACAGCAATTTCAGAAGTTGGGAAAGGTTAAAGTGAGTAATGTGGGAGGAGTGGACTGAAAAATGAGATGTATCAGATACACGGTACCATTAAATTTAATGGTGTCGTGCCACTTTAGTGGTGCCGTGATCTGCTGGGATGGTTTTTCGTCCCATTTTGGTTTTTGACGAATAAGTCTCGCTGTTTTAGTGAGACTTTTTGACACGAGGAAAGAATTTATACCTAATAAATTCTTTTGATGAAGAGGACCTAGACTAGACGAAAATAGATGACTTCAAAGAGTCATGAGACGAGACACACGAGATGACTTCAATATTTCTGGTGAAATATTTAAATAGTCATGAGATTTATGGAATATGTTCCATCATTCCTAGACCTAGATGGAGATAGTTGAAGGATTCTCGTTTGAGAGGTTTGGTTAGGATGTCGGCGATATTGTCCTGAGAGGGAACTTTCTCAATAGAAATGTTTCCTTTCTGAACGTTATCGCGAAGGAAGTGGTGACGAATTTCGATGTGTTTGGTGCGAGAGTGTTGGACGGGGTTTTTGCTCAAGTCAATAGCACCATTATTATCACACATAATAGGGACGTCGTCTAGATGGATGTCATAGTCTATAAGAGCTTGTTTCATCCATAGTGCTTGTTGACATGCCTTTCCGGCGTTTACATATTCGGCTTCAGTCGTGGAGATAACTAGAGCCGTTTGTTTCTTGGAGAACCAAGAAGTTAACCAACAACCTATGAAGGTACAGACGCCACTCGTGCTTTTTTGATCCACATAATCTCCTGCATGATCAGAGTCGGCATAGACAACAGTTTCTACACCGGTCCCCTTGGGATAGAGTAATCCCAAGTGTATAGTGCCTTTAATGTATCGGAAGATACGCTTAACCGCTTCAATATGAGAGGTTTTGGGATCCTCTTGGAAGCGAGCACAAAGGCAGACACTAAACATGATGTCGGGCCTACTTGCCGTTAGGTATAATAAACTTCCTATCATACCTCTATACTTAGAGCTATCCACAGACTCACCTTCTTCATCTCTCATGAGTTTCGTTTCCGTGGACATGGGAGTTTTCACAGGCTTAGACTCTTCTAAACTAAACTTCTTAAGCATCTCCTTAATGTACTTAGATTGATTAAAGAAGATACCATTTTCTATTTGTTTAATTTGTAAACCAAGGAAGAAATTTAATTCACCCATCATGCTCATCTCAAACTCGCCACGCATGATTTTTGAAAAATCATCGCACAGTTCTGGACAAGTTGAGCCGAATATAATGTCGTCGACATATATTTGAACAATGATGAGACGTGAATTTCGTTTCTTTGTGAAAACTGTGTTGTCAACTATTCCCATGGTATATTCATGTTCAATCAAGAATGCTTTCAGTCTATCGTACCAAGCTTTAGGAGCTTGTTTGAGACCATAGAGTGCTTTCTTGAGTTTATAAACATGATTCAGATTTTCGAAATCAACGAATCCCGGAGGTTGTGCAACGTATACCTCCTCGTTGATATAACCATTTAGGAATGCACTTTTCACATCCATTTTGTATAGTTTAAAGTCTAAGACACAAGCATAGGCAAGGAGTATCCTAATAGACTTTAATCTAGCTACGATTGCATAGGTTTCATCATAATCTATTCCTTCTTGTTGGTTATAGAATTGTGCTACCAACCTTGCCTTATTCCTAGTTACGACGCCATTTTTGTCGAGTTTATTCCTAAACACCCACTTAGTTCCTATGATGTTTTGATTCTTAGGTGGAGGTACTAAATCCCAAACTTGGTTTGCGGTGAATTGATTAAGCTCTTCTTGCATGGCAACTACCCAGCTTTCATCCTTAATCGCTTCACCGACATTCTTAGGTTCTACGGTTGATATGAAACAAAAGAAATTACTTTTGTTTTGAGCTTGTGACCTAAGGGTTCTTTGGTTTAGGTTTCCTATGACATTTTCAATAGGATGGTTCTTGGATTCCTTAATGTTGACAACTTCGTCAACTTCAACTATTTCATCATCAATGTCATTTTCTAAGGTTTTCTTGTCATTGACCTTAATGGCTTCATCCTTATCTAAGTCATCATCCACCAAGGGTGATGTCTTAGTTAGTGGAGGAGTTTCATTGAATGTCACGTTGAGTGACTCTTCGACTTTCATTGTTTCCTTATTTAGGACAACATAGGCTTTACTATTTTGGGAGTAACCTAGGAAAACACCTTCGTAAGACTTTGGGTCAAACTTGGTGAGGTAGTCTTTAGTGTTAAGCATGAAGCACTTGCTTCCAAACACTCTAAAGTAATCTAGAGTAGGTTTTCTACCTTTCAAGATTTCATATGGTGTTTTTCCTATGATAGGTCTAATTAGAATCCTATTAAGTATGTAAGTTGAGGTGTCCACCGCATTACACCAAAGATTTTTGTGCAATTGATTGCTCATTCAACATCGTTCTACTCATCTCTTGTAGAGTACGATTTTTCCGCTCAACTACCCCATTTGATTGTGGAGTGCGTGGAGCTGAGAAATTATGTGTAATACCATTAGCATCACAATATACTCCAAATTGCACTTCATTATCAAATTCCCGACCATGATCCATCTTAATTGAGACTATTGTACACCCTAGTTGATTTTGGACTTTCTTACTAAAGACTACGAATTCCTCGAAAGCTTGTGTCTTATTCTTAAGGAATCTAGTCCAAGTATACCTAGAGTAGTCATCAACTATTACTAAGGTGTAGTAATTTCCTCCGTAGCTCCGTATGGCGGATGGACCAAATAAGTCCATGTGAAGGAGTTCCAGGCATCTAGAGGTCGAGACCATATTCTTAGCTTTGTGACTAGAATGAGCTTGTTTTCCAACTTTACAAGCGTCACAAAAGTGTTTGTCAAACTTAATCCTAGGTAGGTTTCTAACTAGTTCCTTAGACGCCAATGATTGTATTAAACGCATATTGGCGTGACCTAGTCTCCTATGCCATAAAGTAGAGTTATCATCTATGGTTGCTAGGCAAATCTTATCCTGAGGCTTATTTCCTATTTTCATAACAAATAAGCCATTTTTCCTAACTCCTTTGCCTATGGTTATACCATTCTTAGTGATCTCACTACCCTCTTCGGAGAATATAACTCTACACTTATTATATACCATTTGACTAATGCTAAGCAAGTTAAATCCTAGGTTATCTACGTGCTCAACATTTCTAATAGTGAGGGAGTCTTGAGTAATCGTACCTTTGCCTATGATGTTGCCCTTAAGTTTGCTACCGAAAGTAACTTTACCTCCGTTGTAAGCCTTGTATGATGAGAATAGACTCCGGTTACCTGTCATATGGTTAGTGCATCCACTATCCTTGACCCATTCATCGGGCTCCAAGTCGATCCCCAAGCATATCTATTGAATAAGACAAACATTCAAACATTTGGTCCCCAATATCTCATGGGTCCAAAGTTGTTAGCATTAAACATCCCATGCATTAGTTGCATTTGGTTAGGATGTTGGAACGGAGGACAAATTTCCCATGGTAAGTAACTTTGTAGTTGACGGTTATTCCAAGTTACGGGATAGTTACTAGGATAACTTTGTCTTCTAGAGTTACCTCTCGGTAGAAGAGTTCTTGACCGAGGTTTAGGAACATTTGTTTTTCTAGGTGGAGGAGTCTTTGACCTAGTGTCTGGTTTTACAAAGCCAAGCCCGGGGTTTGACAAAGGTTTGTAAAACCTTTTGACTTCCTTTATACTAGCAATAGGTACTTTGGTACCATTTACAACTATGTGACTTGGTTTAGGACTTGAATTATTTTGCAGACTCGACTCAGTTCTGTCTCTAGCATCAGACGGTACCATGGTACCATTAAATTTAATGGTACCGTCCGTACCTTTAGTGGTGCCGTCTACTGTTTTGACAGAACTTGTGGGTTTGACAAATTTTACTTGTTTCGTTTTACTTGTCGAAGCTTTATTTGGGTCAAATCCTAAGCCCGCTTCGTTATGTTGACCATACCTAACGTTTTCAAGTATATCATTAAGTGTCTTTGTTCCTTTTTCAAACTTAATGATTCTCAAAGCGTTTTCTTTGAGTTTCTCATTCTCTACTTGAAGACTTATGCATGATTTGCATCCTACATCTATTTCTTTATTTTGCTCAAGTCTTTTAACTTGACCCTTTAGTTCTAAGACTTGCACTTCTAGTTCATGCAATTTTAATTTTAGTATTTTGTTTCTACCTAAAATTTTAGAACTTACTTCACATAGTTTATTATATTCATTATATAGTATGTTATCATCTATTGACGAATTATCATTACTATAATAAGAAGAGTCGGAATGTACCTCATTAGAAGCTTGAGCCATAAGACATGTTTCGTCCTTGGGTTTCTTCTCTTCTTCTTCACCGCTATCACTCCAAAAGCCTCCTATGAAAGCTCTTTGGTTGTTGATTCTCGGTGGTTTGGGACACTCTCCTATGAGATGATTAGGATCTCCGCATCTAAAGCATTTCCTATCACTCGTTCCCTTCTTCTTATTTCGGTTCATTTTGAATGACCTCTTTTCATCGCGAGGTTGTCTAGGAAATCTATCTTTCCTCCTAAGGAACTTTTTAAAGTTTCTAATGGCTAGTGCATACTCTTCGTCTTCACTATCGGAATCCGAACATTCCTCATCACTAGAATCCTTCTTGGCTTTCAATGCTAGAGATCTAACTCTCTATCTTTTGCCTTTGACTATATCGGAGTCATTTTTTATTATAATTTCATGAACCTTCAAGTTTCCTATTAGCTCATCAAGTGATAACGTCGCCAAGTCCTTTGACAATTCAATGGCGGTGACCTTTGCTCTCCATTTGGGATGTAGAGCCTTAAGAAACTTCCCAACATAATTCTTGCTAGAGTAACCTTCATCAAGAGCTTTAAGACTAGTAATAATGTTATTAAATCTAGCAAAAGCATTATCAATTGACTCATCTTCCGGAATGAAAAATTGTTCATATTATTGAACAAGGAAATCTATCTTGTTCTCTTTGACTTGATTATTACCTTGGTGAGTGACTAACAAAGTTTTCCAAATATCTTTTGCCGTGTTACACATAAAAATTCTTTCAAATTCCTTTTTCGGCAAAGCATTATAAATCATCATTTTAGCCTCATCATTTTTGGCTAATTTTTTTTAAGTTCATCACTTTGTTTATTATAAGGAACTATTTCATCCTTTTTAGTTTCCGAATTCTTTTGAATCGGTTGAAAGTCACCCTCGGTAATAACATGCCAAAGATCAATGTCTTTTGATTTCACATACGTTTCGAATCTTGTTTTCCAATATATAAAACAATCGATTTCGAAAAGTGGTGGTCTTTGCATAGATTGCCCTTCTTGATATTTGTTAGAATCCATTGATCGATTCAAGTTTTAAAATACAATTTACTTTAAAATCTTGACTGACATGGCTTCTGATACCAATTGTGGAAAACTAGAAGGGGGGTTGAATAGTTTTACCGGTTTTTAAATCTTCTTAAAAACTTTACTTTTGGAAACCTTGATTCGAATCTTATGTGTAATCAATCAACACCAATATGAACACTACACTATACTAACTAATATAAACTATGAATGAAAGATAAAGATGGAAAGATCAAACCGGGACACAGAGATTTATAGTGGTTCAGTTACGAAGCTCTTCTTCGCCCTACTCCACTCCCCGAGTACCACACTCGAGAGTTTCAAGCACTATGTCAACAAGACCTCCCTTCAGGCGGAGAAAACCGTACAACGTCGCTTATCTTATTTCCGACACTAAGCTAGATGTCGAGTGCTAATCTTAGCTAGCACCAATCTACCACGATCCACTTGATCCTTTACTACTTCACACTAGACTCGATCTACCCGATCTACTCTTTGATCCACTTGATCAATACACAAGCCCAATGGCTTCAAGAGATCTCCAAGATCTCACGAGATCACAATGATCAACCCTCACTTGACTCAATCTACTCTATCTACCTTTGATCAACTTGATCAACACACAAGCCCAATGGCTACTAGAGATATTCAATATCTCTATAAGATCACAATGATCTTTCCTCACAAACTCTCAAAAGAAAAATGATCTTGATGTATACTATGATACAATCAAGTGTGTAACAAATGTTACAAGTGCTCTAACTACAACTACAACACTTTGTATCTTCTTGGATACCTTCTGTTCTTCTCTTGCACTTGAAGAGGAATGAAGAGGATCTCTAGGTTGGATGATTGGATCACTCTTAAACAAAAGAATAACTAAAATAAATGATCAAGAAGAGAAAATGTGATAAGGGTATTGAACTCAGAAAGTTTTGTGTGAAAAAGGATGCCCAAGAACTGTGAATAGGGCTGGTATTTATAGGCAGAGAAAATCTGGCCGTTACAGGGACACGGTACCACTAAATTTAGTGGTACCGTGCCAGACAAAAACGCTCATCTTTTTGTCTTTTCTGGTGAAAACTTATTTGGGGAAGTTTGGAGCTGATTTTGGGGGGGAAATAGTTGTTATGATATTTGAACTTATTTTTCCATTAAAACATTTCTTAATTATTCAAAAATAATTTGTAAAGTATATTTTTGAAAAAATGTTTTGTCACATTAAAAATGTTGAGTCTTAAACACAAATTCACTTCTTTGATCATTTGTCAAGTTGTAAATTTGTTTGTTCTTACCTAGAGTGATTTACGTAGAAATGGGAACTTTCGATTAAAATTTGTTTACGTTAATTTTAACGTAAAGTGTTTTCACATTTTGTCATCCTCAAAACGTGAAGTTATCAAAAGATATAAATAACGTTTTTAGAACATTATTTGCATCAACAACCTCTACTGCTTCTTAGGGTTTTGGTAGGTATAGGTTTTGTAGGTTTTTTCAGCTTTTGCCTGTTACTATCGATCAATATGTAGGGTATAGCCATTTGTTGTTTCATGTTTTCCTTTAGTTTTGAGTTGTTTTTATACCTCCTACGCTGGTAAGTGTTTTGTTTGCTCATGCATGGATGTTGAAAAATTGTTTGCTAATAAACGTGCCTCTAGATCTGTTAGGGTTCCTTTTTTTTCGTTTTAGATGTTTGTTATTTCATTAGACTGAGATGTGTTGATGCTAAAAAAGTGGATGCTCATAAACATGGTTCTAGATCTGTTAAGGTTGGTGTGTTTCTTCGTTTTACATACCTGTTGTTTTATTAAACTGAGGCTTTAAGCTATGAGAACCAAAAGTAGACCATGCAAAAAAACGTGAGCTCCAGGATGTTTTACCTGACACGGCTTTGCAAAGTGAGGATCTTTTAGCTGACACGGCTTTGCCAAGTGACGGTGTTGACAGTTTACATGAGGTTGGTACAAGCGGTTCGTTTGACCATGTGACTGTTAGCACCTTCCATGACGCTGAAAGTGTTGTTGATAGAGTAATGGGTGCACTTAGGTCGAAAAGCAAAAGGTCATCTTTTGAGCATTCTGGTGTGCCAGTCTGTGGCAAGATATGTGAAGGGAATAATTGCGATAGTGGTTGCTCTCATGAGTGTCAGTGTCCTCAGTTGACTAGCCAGGTTGGTGGTTAGATTTTACCAGTGAACGATGACTATCAGAATCCAGATCTTGAACGGCCTTCGTCAATGTCTGTTGGTATGTGTTCGGGTAAAAAAAAAGGAAACGGTGAGGGGTTTGTAGCCACATGTGATACGGGTGATATTTTTCATGAGAACTCATGTACTTTACAAGGCAGCACCTTTGTCTTAAATTCGTTGAAAAGGAAAGTGGCATGTGTGGAGGAACCTTTCTTAGAAAACGTAATTCAAAGATGTCAGCAATACTCGGGTACGTCCACGTTAGCGGGTGAGTTGTGGTTCGAGTGTGGGGAGCCTCCAGGAACTATCTTAAAAAGGAAAGCTATCGTTGTAGAAAACTCTTTGCCAGACAATAGTAGTATAAGCCAGCCCGGGTTGGTTCATTTGCAAAGCGGTCACCGTTCTGTCGACTCATATCTTATCAGTGACCCTTTGTCGTCGTCCAAAAAGAAAGCCATTCCTGCTGAAGAAACGTCACTGCATACTGATGAAAACCGGCTTTCAGTTACAACTGAATCAATACATGTTCCGAGTGTTGATGGAAATTTAGGGTCAGAGCAAACAATGTCTCCGCACCGTGTTCTTGGATGCGTCACGGGCAACGTTTGTGTTGGAGGTAGTTGTCCACTAGACTTTAATATTTCTAATTAATTGAATAAAAATTTTATTGTTACAGTTGTTAAATGTTTGTCAATTTGTTACAGTAACGTCCCATGGCTCAGTTGTTCTTGACTTTCAGTCATGGACGACACGTACGGTTGAAATTGGTAGCTTTCATGCTGAATCGACGGTACCTGTTACTAACGGTTGTTGCTCCTACTCATACCAAACGGGTGGTGAACAGACTGTTTGTCAGACTGCTGCAGCTGAAGTTGAGTTTGAAGGTAACTGCTGGGTATATTTTTGGTTTTCTTTCAACGGTTCAATAAAGATGATTTCGACAGGTTTCATAAATTTTTGCGAAAATGTTGCAGGGACCGGCGGCGGTGCGGTAACGCTAGACTTTAGGTCACGCACCATTTGTCCTACTTCTCAAGGTTGTTTGTACTACATGTTGTTGTTACTGTGTCGATTTGCACGACGTTTTGTTGTATTGCTGAATGTTTTGTTGCTTATGTAGGGCCTGGCATTAATAGATGAAGATAGGATTTTGCTGACCGCACGAGGGCCGGATCTGTAACAGGTAAAAAACGCTATTGTTCGTGTTTAATACAGTTTGTCTCAAATGTTTTTCCAATTAGGCAATGTAAGATAATGTTGTAGGTTATTATTAATTACTTTGTCGTTTATGTAGCCAATACTTCCAATGCGTCTGCATCCTATGCTTTTAACGCACCTGAAACAACGTTCCATGCAACACACTGGTCGGCGACTAGCTCAGGTTATGCTCTCTAATCTTTCTGATTACTGTTGTTTGTTTTAGGCTTTTTAAACCGTTTTTGTTAATAAATACTCCAATCATTTCTGTTCAGGCCCTCCGAGAGAATATAGGTGGTTTGGTCCTTGCAACCAAGTGTGTCGGCATTGTAAAGCTGTCTTTTGGGAGGTAGAAAAGCTTTCGTGCTCTACTTTAGCCACTGGGTGTTTATACCATCGTTGTTGTCTTCTAGGGACTGGGTGTTTATACCATCGTTGTTGTCTTCAAGGGAGGGTTAAGTTGTTTGTGCCGTTGGAATATCCTCCACTTATTGGACAACTATTTGCTAATAGTCATTTTCTAGAAAACATTCGCGCCTATAATCAAATGTTTGCAATGACGTCGCTAGGAGCAGATGTTGATAGTTCAGTCAATGTTAGAAGAGGCTCGTACATTTTCAAAATATCGGGTCAGATATATCATCGGATAGGAAGGTTCTCCGAATAAGTCCCCAAGGTTTCTACAACTCTATATTTATGATACAGTAAACGAAGTTCAAAACCGTATGAGTCACTTCACATAAACTGCTCAAAGTACCCTAAGACCGGAGATTGTTGAGGCTCTTATCAACTTCCTTGACAGTAATAATGCATTGGTTCAGTTGTTTAGGACAGCCAGGGATAAGTTGCAGGAAAATGATGTACCAGAATTTAAGATTAGGCTCTTCAATATTGGAAAGGCGTTACAGTACGAGCTACCTACTGCAGACGATATTGGTGCTATCGTATTCGATGATACTCAAGAAATAGAAGCAGACTTTGATGTAGTGTTGGAAGCGCATTCGTGTGACCCACAAAGGATAAATAAGCTTCACGCCGTTTACATGGCTGCTCAATTTCCGCTGCTGTTCGTGTATGGCGAGCACGGATATCATCTTGGTCTACATTATGTAAACGTTGATACCGTTTCGAAACGGAGAGGTAAACGTATGTCAATGAAAGCTTTTTACGCGTACCAGTTGCACGATAGGTGGGGCTATTACAATCTGATAAGTAGGGGAGGTAGGCTATTTCAGCAATATGTTGTTCCCACTTACTGTTGTATCGAACAACATCGGATGGACTTTATTCGAGCCAACCAAGCCGATATAAGATGTGACTATTTAGCTGGATTATATGATGCAATAAGTCGGGGTGATAGTGATGGGTTAGACGTTGGGTCTAGGATTATTCTTCCTTCGTTGTTTACAGGGGGGCCTAGATATATGTATAGTCATTACTTAGAAGCTTTGGCAATTTGTAGAATTCATGGGAATCCTTCGTTTTTTTCACTTTCACTTGTAACACAAAGTGGCCGGAAATACAAGAATATATGGAAGCATATCCTGAGTTAACGGCCGCAGACAGACCTGATGTAGTAGATAGGGTATTTGAGCGTAAAATCCACGCTCTTATAAAATATGTGCGTGACCGGCAGCCCTTTGGATCTTTAAATGCTGGTATGCGTTCTGTCGAACCTCAAAAGAATAGTATCATTTTCCTGTTTTAAAATTACTGCACCTTATTACTAACATTATTTATTTTTGCAGTGTTATATACAGTCGAATTTCAAAAAAGGGGCTTACCACACTGCCATATCCTAATGTGGGTGACTGAGGGATCTGAGGTGACGTGGGAGGTTGACGTTGACAGATATGTTTCTGCAGAGCTTCTGGATCAACTTCATGATCCTGAGGGGTTCAGGGTTATATCAGAATTTATAGTGCACGGGCCATGTGGAAATGCTTTTCCAAACGCTCCATGTATGCAAAATAGAACAAGTTGCAAGAAGTATTTTCCCAAACAGTATTGCGCTTCAACGTTTACTGACAAGTCAGGCTACGTACACTACCAAAGAAGAGATGTACAGATAAACTCCATACGCCACGGTGTCAGCTTAGACAATGCGTATGTGGTTCCTTACAGTCGAGAGCTTTGTATGGTCTTTTACGCGCATATAAATGTTGAGTATTGTGGCTGGACTATGCTTATAAAGTACCTATTCAAGTATATTTCAAAAGGAATTGATAGTATTGTTGCTCACATCACGAGGTAGATAGGGCAGCAGCAGCCTTCTCCGTCGATTGCATCCACTTCACATAACCCTCCGTCAGCTCATATTGATGAAATAAAAAACTTTGTTGATGCCAGATACATTGGTCCCCACGAGGCATGTTGGCGAATTTTCGGTTTTGATATTCATAGTCGAGAACTGGCTGTTCAAATACTAGCAGTGCACTTAGAGAATATGCAGTCGGTCGCCTTCAAAGGTTGTCAGACCTTGCAGAGTGTAGTTGACAACCCGGGTTCTAAAAGGACCACTCTCACTAAATGGTTAGCTTTTAATAAATGTTATGCATTGGGGCGCCACCTTACTTATTTACAATTCCTGTCAGAATTTGTGTGGTCGAAGGCTGATAAGGCTTGGTCTCCTAGGCGTTACCTTAATAGACCGTCAATTGGCAGGTTGGCCTACGTGCACCCAAGTGCAGGGGATTTATTTTATGAACGCATGTTGTTGTCTCATCAAAAAGGTTGTATATTGTTTGAGTCGATTAGAACAGTTAATGGTTGCACGTATGCTACAAATAGAGGGGCGTGTGAGGCAATTGGTTTGTTAAAGGATGACGAAGAATGGGTAACAGCTATGCAAGAGGTTTTATTTTCTGAGATACTTATATTTACTGACGTTGCCAACCCATTAGGTTTATGGACTGCATTCTGGAGGCAAATGTCGGATGACATACCTATGTTGTTGTCGCAACTGTTACGAGTGCGTTTCCTATTTGTAAACGATCCTGAATTACAAGGGGGCGTGTTATATGAACTTGAATCACTGCTCGCTGTTCACGGTAAATCACTAAAGGATTTTGGTTTACCGACGCCACCAGAGGGACTACTTAACCTGTTTAGAAACAGGGCCATTATGGAAGAGAAAAGTTACGACAGAGCTGAGATGGCTGCAGAAAGTAGGAGGGTCGTTCCACTTCTGAACCACCAACAACGCGATATATTTGACACCATTATGCGTGCAGTCTATTCTGAAAAGCAGGAGTTGCTATTTGTATACGGCCATGGCGGAACGGGCAAAACATTTTTATGAAAAGCAGTCATCACCACCCTCCGTGCTGAAGGAAAGATAGTCCTTGCAGTTGCATCCTCTGGTATAGCATCGTTATTACTACCATCGGGTAGGACTGCGCATTCAAGGTTTAAGATACCTCTGCAGTTATCCGATGAGTCTGTTTGCATCATTAAGAAAAACACCCAGCTTGCTGACCTTCTCAAGAAAACAGAGATAATAATATGGGACGAGGCCCCTGTGAACAAAAAGAGATGTTTCGAAGCGCTTGACAGGAATCTGAAAGACATTATTGGTGACTCACGACAGTCATTTAGCGGAAAATCTATAATACTAGGTGATGATTTTCGACAGACATTGCCAGTGAAGAAAGGGGCTTCAAAAGAGGCAGTAATAGCGTCATTAGTTGCGGAATCGTATCTATGGCCACGTTTTAAAGTCTTTTTTATGCTAGAAAATATGAGGCTGTACAAGCCGTGTATGACGGAACTGGAGCGAGAAGAAACTAGGAATTTCTCAGAATGGTTGCTTCACATCAGCGATAGGAACGCTGGTTTACCAGATGATGACGATCCACACAACGCTTCATGGGTACATATACCAGATACGTACTGCTTTTTGCCAACAGAAGAAGGTCTTCTCCAACTGATAAACTTTATATATGATGCTCCTTTGGTGGAAATGTCAACTGCAAATGATTTCCAAAAAAAAGCTATAGTGTGCCCCAAAAATGAGACAGCCGATTAAATAAATGCACAGATACTCAACAACCTTTCAGGAACAGCTGAATTTTATACAAGCATTGACGAAGCAGTACCTATTGGGAATGATGGCGGCGCAGCTGAGTTGTTGTATCCAACTGAGTATTCGAACTCAATGAAATTTCCAGGAGTTGCCCCCCACATGCTGGAGCTGAAAACCTGATGCGCGTGATGTGTCGTTGCGGTTTAGCAGTTTTAATGCCTACTCAAGTTTTAAATTTATATTTAGCCGACTTATCAATAACACACACACTTAACGAGCAGTGTACCCGGTCAGTATGAATATAATGGTAAGTAGAGTGTCGATCACTAAGAGTGGAACGTATTATCTCGTTATTCTAATCAGTATTTTAATATCCTAACGCAAGGGGGTTTCAGCCTGAGAGACTGGCACGATTTGTTTGCAATTAAATAATAAAATAAACCAATAGGCACGAATCAGCAAGTAGCACACACGTACACAGATAAATACTCGAGACAATAAGAGGGCTGTCCTTATGATTAAGTAGATTGTCACTTGTTTTATTGATAGCTTTATATGAAGTGTATGTAGTTAACCCTTTCTCGTTGGTCCTATTCTTATCAGCGAGTAAACCCTTAATGATTACTTATGTCTAAAAGTTATTCCTAAGTGATCAATTTAGTAATAACCGTGGGAGCCACATTATTTTCCGCAGTCAAATGCCCGCAAGCCACTAATAAACACAGAGGTTATCAATGCACTAATAAGTAGTAACCAAAGACATCAACATATAAACTTTAATTGATGGGAAAGCAAGTATTAAAGGGAGTGCAATCTTTCGTTGTCACATTACACAAGCCACCAATCCTGATGAATTAAAGTTTGCTAACACAATAAAACAAAACTACTTAATGAATTAAACACATGCAGCACCTTCTTACAGCTCTTGTATCTTCGTTTGGTGTGTCTTGTGCTGCCTCCTTGACTGAATTCGTCCTAGGGTTCTGCTGCTTCGGTCTTCGAATCTAATATATTCCTCCCGAAATTCGTCTGGTCTTGGGGTATTTATAGTTTCTGTCTGAGGGAAGATGCGGCGCATCTAGTAAGTAGATGCGGCGCATTGACTTAACTTCGCGTGGGGTCCAAGATTATAATATTCAGGAATATTCGTACACCGCCAGAAGATGCGGCGTAACTCCATGATTAGATGCGGCGCATGTCCTCTTGTATCTTGGATCGTATTTGGTGATATCTTAATAGAGATGCGCCGTATGTAATGAGTGAGATGCGGCGCATCTGGAGCAGATTAGTCTTGATCTTCTTCATTTCAGTAGATTCTTAACTTCTTGCATGTTTTGCTCCATAATTAGTCCAAAATCGCTAAGTTTCACCAAATGCTTGTTTTTACCTGAGAATTACAAAAGTAAACGATTAAGTATCAATCCTCATACATAATATAATAAAACAAGTCAAATTAATAGGATAAATGATAGTAATAAAATGTACTTATTTGAGTTCATCAAAACCTAAACCTGATAGGAGGGCTTTACAACAGAACTCGCATGATCGTTACCCAAATGTTAACGCGTGTGATTGAGGCTAAGATAATCACTGGCACCCGTGTGGGCGAGAAAGTTTTCCTCCCAAGGATCGTGTTGACAGTCAAAGAAGAAAAGATGCCCTTTCTATTCAAACGGAGGCAGTTCCCTATTAAATTGTTATGCGATGACGATCAACAAAAGTCAAGGACAGTCTTTGGAAAAGATTGGGATTTATCTACCCGAACCTATATTCAGCCATGGCCAGTTATATGTTGCACTGTCTAGAGCTACATCGCCGACGGGCCTTAAAATGATCATAGGTTCTCAACCCGGACACCCACCCAACACCACCAAAAATATAGTCTATAAAGATTTTCTCAACAAAATTAGCCGAACTCAGGTTTCTAATTTTTTTCTTTTCCTTTTAATATATTGACGCTCCCATTTTACGACAGCAACTGAAATACGTTGCAAAGGTATTCCACAAAAATCTTTAAGGTCCGACGGCTATAACATATCATATAAAGGTTTATGAAGGAACCTAAAGCGTGGTCAGGTCTTATTCGTTTTTACCATAGGTTCTCACGGGTAGTCGTTTGCCACACAGACTATTCAGCTGCAATAACACTTCTTACTATTAGGTTTCTGCAACATCTTAATTGTAAAAGTAGTGTATAAACGTAGTTGTTAGCAACTCCTATAGACGGGCACGTGCAATACTGGGTATAGAATGCAGGCACCTTCATTTGAAATTGTTATGCATGTACCTATTTCTGCGTTTTACATCCTCATTAATCTAATTGTTATGCAAAATATGTACAAACTAATCTGCAAGGCATCTGGCTGATCTAAATAAGGTTTATGAAGGAACCTAAAGCGTGGTCAGGTCTTATTCCTTTTGACCATAGGTTCTCACAGGTTGTCGTTTGCTACACAGGCTATTTAGCTGCAACAACACTTCTTACTATTAGGTTTTTGCAACATTTTAATTTTAAAAGTAGTGTATAAACGTAGTTGTTAGCAACTTCTATAGACGGGCACGTGCAACACCAGGTATAGAATATGAGCACCTTCACTTGAAATTGTTATACATGTACCTATTTTTGCGTTTTACATCCTCATTAACCTAATTGTTATACAAAATATATACAAACTATTCTGGAAGACATCTGGCTGATCTGAATTTTCTTACGCATTTTGTTATCCATAATTTAATCTTTTTTTTTTTCACCCATGATTTGCATAATGACACTATGATGCAGACAAATGGCTGATCAAGAACAAACCAAGACGAATTTCAAAGGAATACAACAACCACTGACAAAAGAAGCTCACGTACCACCTGAGACAAAAGACAAAGGGAAAATGGTTGCTATACCTTCCGATGCTGTAGATATCCCTGACATAAACCCAGCCGATCCGAATCAAATTTTGGAAGTTAAAGTCTATCGAAAGTGGATATCAAAAAATGTCCCTGATCCAAACCCAACAGGACTGTGTTTCATTTTACTAGACAAATGTGTAAGCACTTGTAATTTAAAGATGTTAAAGTTACAAAATGATGCAGAAATTTTGTCGTGATTAACAGCTATTTCTTTCAGGGTAACGCCGTACAGGCAAATGTTGAAGTCAGAGATATGAGGCAGTTCGAAACAACCCTACAGGTTAACTCATGCTACAAGATACAAGGGTTTGGCTGCAAGCGAACCTACACCTAGCAACGCACTTTAGAAAATAACATTACCCTGTTGTTTGGAAGATACACGAGAGCAGTTCATTTGGAAGATGAAGGATTCCCAGACCACTATTTTAATTTCATCGCATACAATGAGCTTGGCCGTCATGCAGACGTGCGAGATTCCATCCTAACAAGTGCATCTTCCTATATATACTCCATTTTAACGCAAATAAGTACCCTTAGCTTTTACAAATACTTGCAGACTACATAGGCATCATTCGTAGTGTGGGCCGGATCAAAGAGTTTGGCAGTGCAACAACAAACAGAATAATCAGAAAGAATGTTGAAATTCAAAATTAAAGTGAGTTATATCCCAAACAGTTTATCAAAAAGGTCCATATGTGTTACACAAACAGCGTAACAAGATATTTTTTTAACAGTGGAAATAACGTCACTTTAAGTTCTAGAATGAGATGGCTATGACGTTTAAGCAGCACGTAGCGATGCAGCAGGAGCAGCCAACGATCTTAGCAGTTAGTTCGTGGATAGTCAAAACATATGGAGGTAACCTATTATTTTGAAGTATAAATACCAAACTGATTTGAAATACACTAATAACTAAAAATTATGTAAACAACAGGTTTTATACAACTTTCAGCCACACCGGCTACACACTACTATTTTAACCCGAACGTACCTGAAGCTGATGATATACGGGCAGTGTAAGTGTTTATTAAATTACTTACCTGGTAGATATTCACAAAGTTTTTGTATCACTAATAATTACATTCGTTTTCACACAGCTACAACGAACTACTCGGCCCCGTGATGTCCATACCGTTAATTGTGAATATGCTGTAGCCACATGAAGAATTAACACCCCATGAACCAATATCCATAGCAGAGCTATTGGAAATTAATCCTGAGAATGTGCCGGTAATTCAACAACATATTTGACTGCGTGTTTTCAATATTGTTACTGCTAACAACCCTTGCCAAACAGTTGCAGCAAAGGTTTACAACTGAAGTAGTCATAATGACGATCGAAGAAAGCAAAGGTTGGTACATGAACAGATGCAAAACGTGCAACCAGAAAATTGAAGACACTTCCCCGCATTGGCACTGTCAACAACCAGGAACTGAGGTTATACCTAACTACATGTTCGCATCATATACATATAAACACATGTACCTCATTATAATTCTTTTCTTGGCAACTAAGCAAATATAAACATGTTATCACTGTAGCTATTGCCTTAGAGCAATTATCGCCGACGTAACTGGAAGCCTTTTGGTCACATGTTACAGCCCTGAAGCGCACTCGCTCCTCCCACCAATTACTGAGCTTCTTAGTTACGTTCCTGATCGAAATCCTTACAAGCTACCTCTGATCATAAAAGACGTTGAATACACCAAACGCAAGTTTACCTTGCACTTTGCCAAAGGAAGGCGTAAACGATTTCCAAGGTTCATTTTAGATGACGCAACAGACGCTAATCCACCAACGTTACCACCAGCCGGCGGTATTGAACCTTTACCAGCGTTATTACCTGCTCCACCTGCCAAACCAGAAGCCATTTCTTCAACAACCACAGCGATAGCAGGTCGGGAAACAACCTTAAGTGGAATATCTTAAGCAACCATAGAAACACCAACTCGTAAAAAAACCTTTAGTGAGATATTAGTACACACATTAACTCCTCCACTTACATCAACTGAGGCTGCCGAAAAAATACAAGCGACAAAAGAAATGGAAACATCAACGACCCGAAAACAGCTGTTCCAAACTTCAGAAGACACGGATGATGCGCCAGCTACCAAGAGAGTCAAGAAAGATGAAGCTTATCCGCCTGAGCAAGAGATCCATTCAACCACAGATATTTAGCTAAACAGGTCGTTAATGCTTCTTGGTTAAATTATGTTCCACTATGTGTATGAAGAATGTTGATATACCTACTAGCATAAAAGTGCCGTAACAGCAAACCGACACAAGTTTTGATCAACTTTTACATCCGGGCAACGTCTCTAAATGACGACGCTGCAGTTTGTGCTAAAGGTATGCAAAAGCTACACCAAGAAAATGTAATGTATCCTTTTTAAGAAGTATGTATATAGGCCTGAAATAGTAAAAGTGCCTTAAAAATGTTAAGGCGCACATTTTGAACAAACCTGTAAAGTAGTTATGTTAGGAAGTATGTAGATATGTACAAGTGCTACAACTATGTCGTGGCACATATTTCGGAAAACTATTGCAGTTACGTTGCAATAAAAAAAACAATATGCTTATTACTTAGATCGTTTGTTCAGTTTCTTAAATAGCAGTCCATTTCAAACGACATCACGCCTGTCATTAGTTATACTTCTAATATATTGAGACAGCCACTTTGATATAACAGACTACGAAATTAAAACAAGCATATTCGCATCCGATAAAAATTGTGTCACATACATCAGATGTAAAGGCAAACACTGATCCTACTTAACATACATTACACTAACACGTTTCATAAAACAGATTACGAAGACGACAGACGAGCACTTATATCTAATAATAATAAACTTAAAAGGTTTAAAAAAACCATAGGCAACCATTGTAACAAAACTAACAGCCCAAACCAACAGGTGCGACAATACAGTCTATTAATTTTATTGTCATCTGACATCATCCGCACACCTTAAATACTACCCCACAATATTGCAGACGGCAGTCACATTTAAAGAACATCAAAACCATGACGCTGCTTTTGGTATTAAAGGCATGCAAATGCTAAGTCGAAAGACTGTCATGTAACTTTTTTAGGAACTATATACATGTACTTTAAATAGTTAGACTGCACGAAAAATGTCACTGCACACATTTTGAACAAACCTGTAGTGTAAGTATGATACGAACTATGTAGATGTACTAAAGTGCCCGAACAAGGTTATGGCACATATTTTGGACAGGGTTTGAAGTCGCGCTGCAATAAAATAACATTACGCTTGTTACATATATCCTTTGTTCAGTTTCTTAAACATCAGTCCATTTAAAACAATATAACGCCTTCCAATAATTTTACCTATAATACATTCAAACACCTTACAAACCTATACAATGACACTGGCATCTGCTCAAAATTATAGCGCATGCATTATATACAAAACGAACGACTAAGTCTACTTAACAAACATCATACCAACACATCTGATTAAATAGATTATGAAAAAGATACATCGGCACTCATATCAGGTAATAGTCACTTCAGAAGGTTATTAAAAAAAAAAAAAAAAAACTATCCTAATAAAACTAAACTCCCACACCAACATCCATAATACTACAGCGTTTTAATATAATCATGACATAACATCACTCATACAACTGAAATACCATCCCAGAACACTGCAAACGATAGTGATGTTTACATAAAACTAAAATGAATAGCAAAGCGTCTTCGACGACACAAATGCCTTTCGGACGCTGCAAATAAACCCTGCAGGTTGCCCAACCTCTTAGCTTCAAAGTCTCGGATAATCCTCAGATACATGATAGAATCGGCTACCAGGACATCATCACCGATTCTTAATTACATCACTGAATGTGCAATAGATATGCTACTACTACATAACTCAAGCTCACGAATGAGACAATCTAAATAAGCTACCTGCTCACTAACATGTGTACACCAACCGCGCAAAAACACTTGCCAAGCCTTCTCTTAAGCGACCTCCCTCTCGAAGCACAGTCGCATGATACTAGTAATAAAAGGTGAATTCGAAGAAAACAACAGTTCAGCAAGGAACAGTAACTCATCCATTAGGCAAAGATTAACTTTAACTCTAAAAAGTAAATGACTAAAAATAAGATAAGCCTAGATATTTAAATAACCACAAACAGAATTAACAAAGATTAACTTTGACTCAAAAAAATTGATGACTAAAAATAAGATCATTCAGAATGTTTAAATAACCATAATTGGAATTAACAAGTGGTTTGTGCAAGAAAAAAAGTAAAAGCAGATTTACCAAGAAAACAGTAACATATTACTGTAGGACTTGAAAACTCAGGTGTATTACTCGAAAATATAAACTAATAGAGGCTTTATTAACCAAAAAAAACTTACATTACAAGCATCCACCACATACTTTCTGACAGTTGACCAACTAAAAAAATTGCAAAGTCAAAGGGTTGTGACTAGAAGGTTAATAACAATAGTAATCAACTAATAATTAAGCACATGTTATTCCCCTAACAACATTTATTAGAACAACAAACCAGAGCAGGAACAAAATATAAAGTGGCCAAAAAAAACCCCTCTCGCTGTGCTATACGGCTCAACGATACGACATCGTTAAAATTGAATAATAGTAACATTAAAAGGTTTAAAACAAATATTAAACAACTATTCTAAGAAAACTAACGCCTCAAACCAACACCTACCACAATACAATCTTTCTAGCCAACTAGCATACAATACTACACATACAGTTGAAATAACAGAGTCGTTGCTACATTATCATGCACGCTATGCTTACATCAATTACGAATGCTATTGCTACTTACCGTTTACAGTATGTTGATATTCACGCACAAAATATCGTTACACGCAGGTATGTTCCAAAATCATACATTCATAACTTACAAGGAAACGCAACTTATATTTCATAGAATATACATGCTATTAGAGTAGTATATCTCGCAACTCGGGTACAACAACAACGGAAGAACATGACGTGCACGAACTACGACCATTTCTTTATTTTAAAACCAGAGAATGACGAACACGATGACACATAACATGGTTGATACAAATTACGGACACAAACACAGAACCAGAAAACAAACAATGACGTAAAACAGAAGACATGAAGCCACATAAAAACTACAACAACAACAACAACAGACACGTGTGTCCACCTCAATCTTAGGTAACCCAACAGTTATCAGGACGTACATAAAAGGTTTATACAAAATATAAACGAGTATTCTAACAAAACTAAAACCCAACACCAACACCTACAACATCATGGTTAGCTCATTCAACCATCACATAAGATGACACATACAATTGAAATACCAACATTATTGTTAAACTATCAGACACCTTCTACTTATACAAACTTATGAGTGGTGTTGCAACCTGACATCTACAATATGCTAACATTCACGAGAAAACACATTATAACACGTCCATATATTCAGTAACATACATTCGTAACGTACCACAAAATGAAACGTACATTTCATAAAACAGAAAAACACACTGTTAAAACAACAAGCCTCACAGGCAACCTACAACAATATCTTAAACATGTGACAAACACGAGCCACCACAAATTCTCTATTCTGAAACCGCACAGTGACTAACACGTTGACACAGAACATCGTGGATAAACATTACAAAGACAAATATTGAACGAGATGACAGACAATGCCGTAAAACAACACACATGAAACGACCTAAAAACCACAACCAAGACGACGATACACAGGCGTATCCACTTTGATGTTTGCTACTCCAACAGCAATCACGCCTGCGGATACCTACTTACATACCAGCGTCTATTGATGACAGCAGTATGTGCTTGCCGAACCATTGCTCGCAAAGTCTCAACTTTCTCCCGTTTATATGCTTGAATTTCTCTTAAATAGGTTATAGCTTCCGCTGTAGTAGCCCGGTTTGCAAAATAGTGAAGATTGCGGATAACGTCATCTCTATAACGTAGCCGTTCACTTACCTGCATACATTTACCACGCACGAATGACTCCCACTCCCTCTCCTCGTCAACCTCTCTTTGAAAACTCAAACGCAGCATATCTTTCAGGGAGGTTGAGTCTGCACCAAATGACAGCTCTGAAAGAGTTGGATAACCGTCCATTGGATAGATAAAAAAGAGTTTTACTGGATCAACTTAAATAGGCAAACCTACGAGCTCCATGAAAAAACTTGACCCTAAATAACAATATAATAAATTCACAATAAAACGCAACCAACACTATGAAACAATGACTCGGTAAAGAAACTGTCAACAATCCTTGAAAGGGGAAAAAGGGCAGTGCATTAAAAACATAACCATCTGACTAACCTAAGCAGCAACAATGATGACATGCATATGAAAAAAGCGATTAATAGCCCTTTAGATCACTATTACTAACACTGCCTTGATGCACCATTAAATAAACAATGACTAGAAATAGTAACAATGCAAAAAATATTTCGAAGATACAGAACAGGTTGCACCTACAAGCTCACAATGGCTCACTCACCAAGACTGGATTCATCCTATATAGCTGAAACAATGACAATGGCTAAAACTTGCAGAATATCAACTTTTTAAATGATTATCCAGCTACTTGCAATTAAAAATTCAGATGCCAACAATAGATGAATGGAACACCACACAAATAGTCACAGTAGCTAAAAAAATTAATAAAAGAAAAGTAATTACACCAAAAAAAAAACACACACAATCTATAAACATAGATCCTCAACATCTTCTGGCCAATTATGATCCATTGGGACGAGCGTTTGCTAGGGATCAATGATTATATTTATTGACAGAACATATATACATGGGTCGCCAACAAAGGCTAGCAACAATGGAAGATGATTGAGTTGAAGAAATCTACAAAATGTGTAAACTCATTTCTTAATCTACTCAGCTGCTGTCACTATAACTTGCGACTGATAATGAGCCCATTATCAAGCTTAGTAGTGACTTGCATGTGTTTATTATCAAAAACACTTCATTGCAGCAACTATTAACCCTCACCACTCAAACATATAATCAAAAGCAGTTTAACTAAACATAGAGACTAATCAGATACTCACAACCAACAACGATACTCCGATAATCACTCCAAACAACAAAACATCATAAAGTAATTAACTTTAAACAAATTAACACATTTTGAAACACACCCATTAAACTAATCAGGCTAAAATCCAATTCAAACTTACAAAATCCAATGAGCATGTAAATAAATAAATAAAAAAATACCTGAATAACTTAACCAACTCCCAAATCAATAAACAGATTAATGACCAAACAATGAAACCCTTAAAGGTTATTGTTTGATTACATTTATGTCGCCTGAATCTGAAACCCCTAAAATCGATAGACCCATCTATTTCGCCAAGACCCATTTATGTGTGTGTTTTATGGTTGTCTGTGTGAGAGAAATAGTCAAACACCCAATAAATACTAAATATGTTACTACTTTAAATAATAAATGTAAAAAATAAATATATATTTTTTAAAAAAAAAGTAAAAAAAACACATAATCAAATACAACATTAGATAAAAAAACTGATCATTCATCAGTTATACTTCCATTGATACCATAGAACCACCCATAATTACAACCAAAGTTCATAAACAAGAAGCTTCACAATAAAAGGACTAAGACAATCATAAACTGAGACCAAAACACAAAAGCAACAAATGAAAATGACCTAAGCATCTCCATTTTCATCAGAACCCATCTTGGCCACCTGTTCCTCCTTCTCAGTAATGCCTTCACGAGCTTCAACCAGGATTGAAGTCAAAGCTCGAAGCCTCTGCTGCTCCCTCTCCTGAGTTTCAACAAGACAATCCCACGCCTTGGTAGCAGCATTGTTGAAAGGCCCAAATGTCTCAGTCTCCTTGATGTTCTCTTCACGTTTCTCTATTTTCGCTCGAAGCTGACTGCATTCTTCCCCAATGCGAATCAAGAAACCCTTATCTTCAGTCATTTCCTGAGAAAACAAGAACGTGAAAGCATCACTCAGATCATCTGAACCACAGGCATTTTTCAACTCATCGATATTTGGGGTAGCAGCCATTGTAGTGATTAGGACAGGGAAAATGATCAGAAAATGAATGGCTGGAAATGTAGTTGAGATTACCAATTGTAATTAAGTGTGTTATATAAGCTTCTAATAAATTCGGTGTTACAAAAAATAATAATAATAATAATAATAAAAATAAACGAAAAGGCATCATTATACATAATAACACCCATTTAATTAAAGTACACTTCTTCCTCCCTAATGCATAACAATCATTTCAGCATTTAACAAAAAGATTTAAAAGTTAAAATAAAACCCCTCATGTTTAACATTATGACAAATAAGGCCCTTAAAAAATACAATGCATAACATTAACATACTAAACCATAATAATAACCATGCCTTGATGCACCATTGAATGAACAATGACCATAACTGGAAACACTGACAATGAAAAAAAAAATTGATCATACAGAACAAGTTGCAGCTATAGGCTGCCAGTGGCTCAGTCACCAAGACTGCCTTCATTCAACATAGCTGGAACAATGACAATGCCTAAAAAAATTTATAATAAAGACCTACCTGCAGAAGACCAACTTTTTAAAGTAATATCCACCTACTTGCAATTAAAAATTCAGATACCAACAATAGGTGAATGAAACACACAGAGACAGTCACGATACCAAAAAAAGTTAATAAAAAAGAGGTGATTGCACCCAAAAATTGAATGAACAAGACCCTCTCCACAAACATAAATAAATACTTAGACAGTCCATTTAACAACACATCTTATACAATATCAACCCTACAAAGTAACTACTTCAATTGAAAATACAACAGCATCACCATATCGATAGCAAGACGAACAAATAATTAGAACAATAAGAAAAGAAACAACTACTTATACTTAAAACTTCCTTCTACAAACAGGTAGACACTACTCCTACCAAATCCAGAATATACCGCAGGATTAGACATGGTGCACAGATCAACAATTTCGAAGCGCGGTTCTAGGTCGGGTATAAAAAGTGCAGAAACAAAAACACACAAAAAAAAAACAAAAGAAAAGTAAAGTATAGTATCACAAAAGACAAAATACACCCCTCAGACATAAACGATGTTACTTATATTTAAATGAAAAGAAATCTTGGTACAAAAAAAAAAAAAAAAAAAAAAAAAAAAAAAAAAAAAACACACATGTAAGATTAGTTAAAAAAGTGTTGGATATTTGCTTATCTATTAACACTTTACTAACCATTCAAATTCACGTTCAGTTAAATTTGAGTTAGTAGTGCATTTAATTCCCGCAAAATGATATATACAAATCCGAAAAAACGAATACCATTTTCTTTATAAAACAAATAACAAGCATCGGTGTTGAAGTAATTTCTTGCAATCACTTCGGACAAATAAATAGGGTCTTCCGGATGAACTAAGTCAAGGTTCTCCCGGAAGATTTATGCATCAATCCTTCGGATATGCGAGACCGGACGGCTCTTTCAGGCCCTTCGTCCTTGTCCCGAGCTCCGAAGCATGCTGCATGTATAAAAGAACCCGTTAGAAGGAGTCCCAAGGCCGAAGCCCCGGGGACCACCCTTCGACGGTCAAGTCAGAACCTCCGATGAAGAGGATTTATGTGTATGATCCGGATATGATCCGGTGATGTATGCATCGGTATGTATAGATATGCATATGAGCAGTAATATGTGGAGAGATAATATATATGTGTGTGTTTTTATCTTATGAGAGAGAATATGAGATAAGATAAGATAAGATCATAAATAATGAGATAAAGGGGTAGTATTTATAGAGAGAGAAAAGGTGAGACAATATCCCTTAATATCCGGGCCAGGTGGCATAGTCTGGCGCTGCCACCTGTCCAAAGGGTATCGCCACCTGTCCTAGTACTTACAGTGATATTAGCCGGATGAGAGAGTGCCTCCCGGTCTTTATCCGGATGACTCCATGTCGTCCGGACAGCCGGACAAAGTAGGCCGTCCGGACATATCCGTCAACATGTCCCCTCAGTATTGCATTATCGGTTGAAGACCGATGATGTAATACTTTAAAGAATATCTTTGTGCCTTCCTGCATACGTCGCTCGGACGCATATACCTGCAATACTTAAATAATACCTTTGTGCCTTTCGGCAAACATCATTTGGACACATACGTCAACATGTAACACTAGCATTGCATTGTTAGTAAAATACTGACGTAATACTTTAAAGAGTACCTTATGGCCTTTCGGCCTGAGTCATTCGGACTAGTGTTGTATTTGCCTCCCGGTGCGTGTCTTTCAGACATATATTAACATCGACCCCAAACGTATACCGAACACTTGTTTGTTATTACCATCACTGCTTGCGCAGCTCCGGAGGTACAAGCTGACGTTCGGCCTACACTCGGGTTATGAACATACCACTTGTTTGTTATTACCTTCACTATTTTTATAGCTCCGGAGGTACAAGCTTACGTTGGAGCTGGACTTTGAACATTGACCACAAAAATCTCCGAAAGACGCGAACCTCTCGGAGGGGTCACTTTCTACTTATGTTCAGAGTATGGTAATGAACATTGACCACAAAAATCTCTGAAAGACGCGAACCTCTCGGAGGGGTCACTTTCTACTTATGTTCAGAGTATGATAAATGATTACACGGTCACCCCTTTTTGGGCGCTGTTCGGCCTTTCCGCCAGGATTTCATGGTAACCCCTTTTTGGGTATACCATCTTTGAACATTGACCACGAAAATATCCGGAGGGTGCGAACCTCTCGGAGGGGCCACTTTCTACTTATGTTCAGAAATTTGCACTTGTTATCCCTGCCAAGTAAAACATGAAAGCTCGCGTCTTTTCCGTTAGATATTAAAGACATAATATTTGACATGCATTAATACATAAAAGAATCACAACGGGTAGACATCGACACACCGGTCGCATATAATTTGTCTACAATGGGTGTTATTCCTGCACAATAAAATATGAAAGCCCTTTTTCCTTTTCTTTTTAAATATGACCAACAAAATATTATCATTTATCAATAGGAACTGTTAGATTTGAACCGAACCGTAGCGTAACCAATATACGGACGAAGCGTGACGTCCGGAAGAACTCGTCGGAGTGTTTTCCACGATCGTTAGATCCGAAGCTTACTTTTCCTGCGGAATAAAACTTGAAAGCTTTTTTGCTTTCTCCCGTTAAATATGACAAACAAAATATTTCTTGTATCAATTAATAAATGGGTCACAACGCAATGTTTATTGGCTCTATATATACTGATTGATTAGTACCAGCACATGTAAACGAAAGGAAATAACTAGTATGGAAACATTACTTTGTACGGTCACCACCAACCAGGTAAAGGAGAAAGCAAATAAGGAGTATATCCATTTTTTATTGCTAGCTACTAGTGCTATTTTCTTAACAAAAGTTATTTAAGTCAAATTTTCAACTTCCCATGCTTACTTTAACAGTCAGATTCCCAAAGACTTTATTGCAACCAAATTTATACTGACAAAACTAGATCCACACTTTAAACCCAAAAAATATCATGTATCTTTTCCATTCTATAATCCAAAACCCTCAATATTCTATACAGAAGGCGGTTTATTGTCAATATAAGACCAAACCATGTTACCACCTCTAATGCAATAATCCAGCATAAAGAATATAGCAGATCTATATAAAGAATATGGCCGAAGGTCTAAATTTGTGTGTGAATGCATGCGACAATCAAATCTTATGAAGACACCGTTTTGCCCAGTTTCAAGTTCGATTTTAAGATTTTCAAGCATGTAAATTTATTTCGGGTTTAAAGATGATACTAGCGCATGTGGGTAATCAGGAGAGCGTATAGAGGAAGTCAGATCGATACTTACAGAAGTGAGGCTGATCCAAATCGCGAATAAACATGTTCCCGGAAACCCAACCAGGTAATCGATCTTCCCCGCCGCTCAGGGTGTGACTATTCAGATACCCATTTCTTCTTTGGACCCGAAACCGAGCTGGTGAAAACACGAAATCCGAACGAGGCAGTACCTCCGGGTGATGCAACGTATCGGAGAAGGACAGTACTTTCGGATGACTTGACCGAAACAAACCATATCGGAAGGCCCTTACTCCATACCGGAGGATGGTGCCGAATGTCCTTAAAAGTAGACTGAAAATGTGTCACCACTATATCCGAACAAGGTGGTATCCCCGAATGACATAGAATATCCGATCGACACAGAATATCCGAACGGCCAGGAAATCACACCGGACGGTCCTGAGTAATCGGACTGAAAAGTGCGACCCATCATTCTTAACCCTTGGTAGATCGAATGGTAGGGTCCCACGGATGGCGCCAATTTGTTGAAGTAATTTCTTGCAATCACTTCGGACAAATAAATAGGGTCTTCCGGATGAACTAAGTCAAGGTTCTCCCGGAAGACTTATGCATCAATCCTTCGGATAGGCGAGACCGGACGGCTCTTTCAGGCCCTTCGTCCTTGTCCCGAGCTCCGAAGCATGCTGCATGTATAAAAGAACCCGTTAGAAGGAGTCCCGAAGCCGAAGCCCCGGGGACCACCCTCCGACGGTCAAGTCAGAACCTCCGATGAAGAGGATTTATGTGTATGATCCGGATATGATCCGGTGATGTATGCATCGGTATGTATAGATATGCATATGAGCAGTAATATGTGGAGAGATAATATATATGTGTGTGTTTTTATCTTATGAGAGAGAATATGAGATAAGATAAGATAAAATCATAAATAATGAGATAAAGATGTAGTATTTATAGAGAGAGAAAATGTGAGACAATATCCCTTAATATCCGGGCCAGGTGGATGAGAGAGTGCCTCCCGGTCTTTATCCGGATGACTCCATGTCGTCCGGACAGCCAGACAAAGTAGGCCATCCGGACATATCCGTCAACAATCGGCTATGTCACCTAAAACAATATATTAATTAGTACGAAAAGTAATATATAAGTATTTTTTTTTAAAAGAACTTAACTCTAAACTAAACTCCCTATAAGAATACCATTTACCAGCACCTATTTTACATACGCATGGTCGTAGTACTCGTTTTCCATATTTCGTGAGGGTTTGGACTTGGAATAAAAAAAGGAAAACGAATCTTTCATCAGGCCTTTGAGAGGGGCCGAATAAGCATATGAAATAGGGCACGTTTGCCTCCTTTCCGCCACTTTCACAAACCAAACCAAATTCACACACACTAAAAAAACACACACGCTTCCATCAATGACGGTGACCGGAACGACCTTCTCATCCGACGACATCGTCATCAAATCACCAAACGACAGACGGTTATACCGTTACATACAGCTTCCTAACGGCCTATGCGCTTTACTCGTTCACGATCCTGATATCTACGCCGACGGTCCTCCGAAATCCGTCGCTACAAACTCCGAAGACGACGAAGAAGATGATGATGATGACATGGACGAAGATGAGGGTGAGGATGATGATGATGATGAGAAGAAGAATGCTGCTCAGACTAAAAAGGTTTATTTAATCAATTTTTTATTTATTTCATTACTCATTTCTTTTTTATGTCATTTGCAGATGTTTAGAGGTATTTAAACGACGAGTTATGTGTAGAAATGCGATTGTTAGGTTTTGCGGATTTTAGAATGGTGTAAGCGTTATTTGATAGCGGCGCGTTAATTAGTTACAGTAGTTTTATATTATAATGAAGATGCAGTAGTTGATACAGCTCCCTAGCTTATTATGTGATTTGCAGATGTTTAGAGGTATTTACACGACGAGTTATGTGTAGTTTGTTAGAAATGTAATTGTTAGGTTTTGCGGATTGTTTTGTGGTTTAATAGTTACAGTAGTTTTATATTATAATGAAGATGCGGTAGTTGATGAGTGTTTGTGTAATTTGTTAGAAATGTGATTATTAGGTTTTGCTGATGTTAGCATGTTATAAGTTATATTGTAGTTATAGTTAAAGCATTATATGATTACACAGTCGATCGATTTTATGCTGTAATGTAGATGTATTTGGCGACGAGCTATTTGGACCATTTAGGAGCGTTTAGTGTTTGAATATAATGGGTGTGTTGAGCAGTAGCCACAACTAACCGCTCTTAAAGAAGCGTTGGAAAATTAGCCTTCCTTAAAATTAGCCAAAGCTCACCGCTCTTTTGCCAAACGACTAGTAAAATTCAAAATGCTCATTGCTCACCGTTTAGGTTTTGGAATTTGTTTATATGCTTCTATTAGAAATGCTAATAAAAGAAGCGTGCAGCATTTAGGTTTTACGTCATTGTACATGTACACTTTATAATTGAAGCTATACCTATGTTACCAAATACTTTCTTGAAGCAACAAACAACTACTGCTAAGAGCTACTCATGCTGCTTGCAGCTAGTGCTAGTTTTTTCAAACATAGTACAATGAGTTTTGAATAAGTTGGTTTGAGCATTCCGAAAGGAGATTATTAGGTTATGATAAATTTAAGCTATTTAATTAGAAGTTAATAGATTTTTGTATCAAAGTATGTTATAATGGCACTGCGGTAACATGTTTAAAGAACGAGTTTTGTATAATTTGTTAGAAATGCTATTATTAGGTTTTGCTGATTTTTATAATAACGTTATAATCTAATATTGTACTCAGTTTTATTTTGCTGACTTACAATTTTGATTAATTTGATTTTGATCTGATTTTACGGAAGTACTATGTCTGTGGTTATTAGCTACTTATACATAGTTTAGATTATACAGAGAAAAATGTGGAAATCCGATTCAAGTAGTAATTGTTTTGATACCTCCCAAGACGCACTAAGTAAGGGCTGTTGAGCTTATAAGGTTGAATTGGTTATGGAACTGAATGAGACTGTACAGCTAGATTAATTTGATCTTCATTTTCAGCTATTTAATGGAAATATGATTGATACAAGATGTTTTAGTTGAACTACAGTAACGTGTTTAATCGACGAGCTTTGAGTTTTTCTTTTGAGTATTTTAAAAGGAGACCCTTAGGTTTTGCTGTTTTACAATGTTATATTTTGTAATATAGCAAGCATCATTTGATAATTCTGAGTTAGTTAGCAGTTTTATTCTGCTGTTCTTTCACTATAGAGTTTATGGAACTGAATGAGACTTTACAATTTTTGATTAGTTTAATTTTTAGCTATTAAATATCACTGTGGTTGATGTCAGTATCAAAATATGTTATAATGACAATGCAGTAATAGGTTTAATCATTGGGTTTCATTTGTATTTCAAAAGGAGTATTATTAGGTTTTTCTCTTTTTACAATTGTTATAATTTAAGTTTGCAGCCATAGCAAGTGTCGGTTGATAACCTTATGTAATTTTTCATTGCTGTTCTTTCACTGTGGAAAATAGTTATAGAACTGAACGTGACTTCAAAGTTTCCGTTAATTCGATTCTGATTGATTTTACATAGTACAAGCTGTCTCCTTTATTTCTTTTTTACTTTGGTTTGTCGCTGTTAGCTACTAATGGAAATTCTGGATTGTTTAGGATATAATGTAGTAAAGTTTTGGAAATTAAGTTATGGCTGTGGAGCTGATTAGGTTGAATTTGGACAGACTTATAGAGACAGTTATTGTTGTTTTTCTGCAGGCTGCTGCAGCAATGTGTGTTGGGATGGGAAGCTTTCGTGATCCTTTAGAGGCACAGGGTCTTGCACACTTTCTTGGTACGTTCTGGTCCTATTATACCTGTGTCTCAGAATTGCGCTATAGCGTGCTGTGTTATCTGGAAAGATTTGAATGTTTATACTTTATAGAGTTAAATAGAAATTTAGTTGGAGTTACCAAACATGTATTACATTTCCAATTGTGTATATTTTGTTCTAGATATATAAGAAGTTAGTTTTCTTTTGCTTTACTCGATCATTTGCTGTGTAAATGAGAAATACACAAATAAACTTAAAAGTTGGCTATATTATATGGTGGTGGAAGCTTAAATATGATGCACATAAACAACAGTTTACGATAGCTAGTTGGTATTGTTTTGATTTACATCATTCACCCTGTAAATGAGAAATGCACAAACAAATTTGAAAATTCGCTATATTGATATGGTGGTGGAAGCTTCAATATGAAGCACATAAACAACAGTTTAAGACAACTTATGTTTGATGCATTTTATCACGTGGTAATGTTGCTAAAAGTAAATGATGCTTGTTGGTTTGCTCTGATTGGTGGTCAAATGGTACTCATTACATGCTTTATTGCAGAACACATGCTTTTCATGGGGAGTGCTGAATTTCCAGACGAGAATGAGGTTTTTCTCACTATTTAGTATTTAGTTAGTGCTTTATTTGGAAAGATACCCATTCACTCAGGGTTTTGAAAATTGATGCCAAAGAGAAGTCTTTAGTTGTTAGGCTTCTCGTTCATGTACTTATGAACATGTCGATGCGGGTTATGTTTTATCTTTTATAGTAAAAAAAATTAAAAATCAAACAATTTGCTTAAAAGATGTCAACTGAGCTGAATAAGTTGAAACTTACGCAATGTGTATGTTTGATGCATACAACCTTCCCTACAACTTCAATATGGAAACATTAATCTATTATTGTTATACTCTGTAACATGGTATATGTAATCATATTACACAATTAGTTACTTTGTTGAAATACTTGACTACAACTTCAAAATGGACACAACATTAGTGGTGGGTTTATCCAACCTGACATTTTTAGACCCGTACTAAAAAGTAACCGTTTGACCTACTACCCAACCTCTGTGACTCGCTCACTTTGCTACCTTTAGATATTAGTGATGCATCAAATATTAAATTTACACCATCTTCATATGTGCAACATGCGCTCTAATAACCACTTAGGGGTGGCCTAGTGGCAAAAGGCTTGGGACTATCATCACTCAAATGTGAGGGGTCTCAAGTTCAAATTCTGATAGGTGCAAACAACCCGTGCGAACAACCCTAAGTGGCCACGCCAATCTTCTGAAAAGGGAGGGCTTTACCCAGTTTGATTATGTGTGGCGGGGGTTCAAATCTCTTGGATTAGTCGGCCAAAAGGTTGGAAACCATGTTTTACCCAATAAATTAATGCGCTCTTGCCTCTTGTAAAAATGCAATATAAAATGTTTTTACAATTAAGTGTATTGGTCTTTCTGCAACTTAATACTCGTATCTACGTTGCTAGAAGCCTAGAAGCGGTATATGCCCCAATAATAAATAAACTGAGCCTGTTTTAAAATCGAAATTCTTACAAGTGGCAATCGTATAAGAGGGATAGATGCATTAGTTTTTTCTTACAAATTTAATGGATAAAGTCGATTAGTTCTCAAGTCCACAGTGCATCAAGTTAGGATGAAAACAGCATGACAAAGATCTATATACTTGTTGAATGCAACATCTAGTTCATCTTAATATGTGGTATATGCATAACCTCATCATATAAGCCTATTTTCACAACTCTCTTCCATCTATTTCACTTCCTGTTTAACTCTTGTGTGTGCTAGTATGACAGTTACTTGTCCAAGCATGGGGGCTCTTCGAATGCATACACGGAAGTGGAGCATACTTGCTACCATTTTGAAGTTAAACCCGAATTTCTCGAGGGTGCTTTGAGAAGGTAACTTTACATTGTTTTAAGTATGTTGCTATTCAAATGTGTGGTAATTTTCCAATCCCCGCCTGTGGTTGATTTCATGTATACTTCAGTATTGTAATCTGGACTTGTTAGTTTTGGGGTTGCAACAAGGTTACTTAAATAATCATTGTCATCCTTTTTCCTGGCTATCTTGAACTTAGGATAACAAAGACCTCATTGTTTATTTTAAAGATTTATCTATTTTAGAAGTATATACAGAAAAGTGAAATTACACTGATTGTTAATGTGTTGCTGGCACTGGGAAATCACAGTTTGTTGGGCAATTTTATTCAATATCCGTTATTTGTTTTCATTTAGTGGAAACTCGTAAGTTCAGTTGTTATATCTGTGTAAAAGAAAAGTATTGTAACTTATCAAGCATTTCAGGCTTCTTAGACTCCTCAACTCCTCAAGTGAGCTAATTATCTGATAACCACCATTGACTTGCCTACAAATTTGTTGATACTGTAATACCATTTTGCAAGTACGCATCAAATCCTACAAATTTGTTGACACTGTAATACCATTTTGAAAGTACACATCAAATACGTAAAATGTAAAGGACTACATAGTTTGAGAAGTTTTACAATGGTCTTCTAAAACCCAGAAATAACATATGCTTTAGTTTTTATTGCGGGAGTCTATATTAAGTGGAATGCCCTTCTGAATTGGACTGACTCTGCTGTTATGCCTTCGTTAAATAGACATCTTTAACATTAGCCTAGGTTTGCATACATGATTCATTTCTTAGCTAAGATTGTAACATACCAAAACACTTTTTTTTTCAATTTCTCAGATTTTCGCAGTTTTTTGTTTCACCACTAGTAAAGGCCGAAGCAATGGATCGGGAAGTACTGGCTGTAGATTCAGGTGCTCTTATCACGCCATTTTAATGATTCCAATATTTAACCCAATCATGAGAATGGTTAAGAGAAAAAATCCAGTGACTGATCTAACATCAAACTTTTTGACATGAAAATTGACAGAATTTAATCAGGCTTTGCAAAGTGATCTTTGCCGACTTCAGCAATTACAGTGTCATACAGCATCCCCGGGTCATGCCTTCAACCAATTTTTTTGGGGTAAACTTGAAGCTTTCATTGCTAGACATTTATCCGGGTTCCTTCAAATGAAGCTGTTAACATTTTAGAATCTGAAAGTTATTTGTTTTCTTATTGATCTTTTCCAATTTGTTGTATTGAAGGTAACAAGAAAAGCCTTGTTGATGCGATGGAAAAAGGAATCAACTTACGCGATCAAATCTTTAAATTATACAATGACTTTTACCACGGTGGATCGATGAAGTTAGTTATCATCGGGGGAGGTAACTTTTTTGTTATGATAACGAAAAAGAGAATCATTGTAAATAAATTATGTTAGCTCACCTTGTGATGCTGAATTGTGGTTTTGTGTTTGGACCTCTGATATTCTATCGAACTTGAAAAATCTGTCATAAGTACTGCAACCAAGTAGTATGTGCATTGTGCATGTAAATAAGCTAAAGTTGACTAAATTGTGATAACACAGAAAGTTGCCAAAATTTGCTAGTACCAGTGGCATGCTGCTTAGACTAGTAGATATCATGCTGCTTAGACTAGTAGATATCATGCTGTTTAGACTAGTTTGTTTCATACGAGGAGCTACATTCTCTCATCTGGATATCTATGCTTTTTTTCACCTCCAATTGTGATTCATATAGAAAATATATATCATTTAAGCTATATAAGCTGTTCATGGCACCGATATATAGAAAAGAACAGTTATATGGGTCATTTTTTGAACTTTTTGAAGCATCTTTATTGTGCCGTCACTGTTGTTCTATAGCATGGCACATTGCTCAATCTTAGCTGGTAACTCCTTCCGAGTCATCTATTAGCAATATTTTAATGTTATTTTTCGTGCGGCAGAAAGTCTTGATGTGCTTGAAAGTTGGGTTCAGGAGCTATTTAGCAAAGTCAAGGCCAGCAATGAACCAAAGGTAGAAGTCAAACCAGGGCTCCCCATTTGGAGTGCAGGGAAAATTTATCGTTTAGAGGCCGTCAAAGATGTCAATATGCTCGAATTAGCATGGACATTGCCATGTCTCCGGAAAGACTATATGAAAAAAGCAGAAGACTATTTGTCACATCTCATAGGGCATGGTAAGGGTTTTTTTTTTTTTTTTTTTTTTTTTTTTTTTTTTTATTTATTTATTTAATTTTATTTTTTATTTTTTATTTTATTTTATATATATATATATATATATATATATATATAATATATATATTTTTTTTTTTAAATATTTGTTTACTATTACTACATAATAAGCTGATAACACCTTGGGGTTTGGGCGATGAATGCATTAACTTAGAGCAACTTTATGAGTACAGAGGGCAGAGGAAGCTTGCTCTTTTTTTTAAAAACTAAAGGGTGGGCTACTTCTATATCTGCTGGTGTTGGCGATGATGGAATGCAACGATCTTCAGTAGCATATGTTTTTGACATGTGTATACACCTTACCGACTCTGGACTTGATAAGGTAATATTACAGTTATACCTTACCATGTAAATAATTGCTATCATCTTTGGTTTGCATACACAAACGTGGGTAGTGGTGGTGGTTGTTCTTTCATTAGCATGGTACCTTCCACCTCTAGTTTATACTTGTGAGTCCTATGGAGAATGCGTTGAATTCAAATATTGGGTTTCTTTATGTCCAAGTATAACTGTAGATCTAGGTGTGTCATAATAGTGGTGTGACACTTTCTCTCTCTACAATCATCCCTTTTAGTTCTTATATGAAATGAAATTTATGTATTGCAGATTAATGAGATCATTGGTTTTGTTTATCAATACATCAAATTACTGCGACAAGCTCCTCCTCAAGAATGGATATATAGAGAACTTCAGGACGTTGCAAATATGGATTTTACATTTGCCGAGGAGCAACCTCAGGATGAGTATGCAGCAGATATTTCAGGTATCTTCTTTGACTTGTGATCTTCGACTTTGATTTTCCATAAGAGTAGTGATCGGCAGGTTAATTGTGCAAAACAATTGCCTTATGCATTCAAAATTTGACATGTAGCTTGTGCATCTCCTCACTTCTCAGTTCCACCTTTCGTTTTGCGACGTGTCTCAGTCTCATTTTTAGGCATATAATTAGGCATGCAAGTTAGTCCTCCTAAGTGCTAAATATTTCCTTTCCATATTATATAAGGGGCTTTTTTATTGTTTGAGCAATATAATTATGTGTTTTGTCTTTAAATGTTGACAGTTCTATGATGTGCAGTTTATATCATGTCCTGCCATATACGTTGTAGAGTGTCAATAAATTTGGATTCTACCCAGTTAGAGAGTTGTCGTGTATAAGAGATCTTTTTACCACTTGCGATCTATTGCTAAATGTGATTAAATGCGAAAAAGGTTTCTTCTTATACTTGTGGAATAGTTTTTGCTCCTCATAGTTTTTATTTGTCATCTAATTAACATGTAAAACTGGACCAAGTGTATTAAGTTAGTGTTATCATATCTGTTTCCCATCTTTGCACTGTCAGTACCAAGGTCCTTGACTTCTTTACTTACGTGGATGATACTTCTGACTTCATTTAGACTATATAGGATGCTCACTTAATTGTTCTTAAAGAGAGTTTTTGTGAGAAAAAGAATTTTCCTCTGGTTTATGTACCGGGATTCAAAGTGTTCTACGCACTTTTGTACCGAACATTGCTTCTCACTCATGCATAACTTTCAATTTATCTGTTTTATCCATCTTGATTTTTTATCAGCCACATTAGTTTTATTGTCAATTGTTTTGTACTATATATATCTAATTGATTCTTATTGTTGTTTCAGCAAATATGCTTATTTACCCACCGGAGCACACTATATATGGGGATTATGCATACAAGGTTTGGGATGAAGAAATGATCAAACATCTTTTGACTTTTTTCGCCCCAGACAACATGAGGACTGATATACTATCAAAGTCTTTCAGTAAATCGCAAGGTATAAATAATTTGTGCTTTGCTAAAATAGGCAGTTTGCAGATAATGATCGTGGTAACAACTGCTTGACACTAAAATGAGATAATAATTTGTTTTTTCTGAGTTGTGCATGGATGCCATTTTGTGCAGTACCATAATTTTTGTAGATTTCTTGAATCTATAGCTGACGAATCAGATACTTTTTGTTTAGTAAATTAGATTTTCTGATTTTCATTGCTCTCTAAGCTTGCTTTTTGGTTCCAACCTTTTTAGCACTTGGTTGTCATTAAATTTCTTTTTCCTTGTTCTGCCTATGAACAAAAGGTGTTTGAGAAATAAAACGATACTCTATATGATACTGTTATAAGTGGTAACTACTTCCCCTAAATTTCTTGTTATTTGATTTGTTCTTCCAGATGTCCAGTGTGAGCCGTGGTTTGGATCGCAATATACAGAAGAAAATATTTCTCCATCCCTTTTGGAATTATGGAGGGATCCACCAGAAATAGATGCGTCATTGCATCTACCTACAAAGAATGAATTCATTCCACAAGATTTTTCCATTCGTGCAAATAGTGTATTATGTGATTCCGCGGGTGCATCCCCGCCAAAATGTATACTTGACGAGCCTTTAATGAAGTTTTGGCACAAGCTTGATACGACTTTCAAATTTCCACGAGCTAATACTTATTTTCGTATTACTCTGAATGGTGCTTATCGTGGTTTAAAGAATGTATTGTTGACTGAGCTATACATGAACCTTTTAAAGGACAAGTTAAATGACATTGTCTATCAGGTAAGTAATTATTCTTTTTCTTCATTATTATTACTATTATTTTGTATTTGATACCCAAGGATTGTGCATAAAATGGCCCTGTTTTTTTGTCCGCAGGCAAGTGTGGCTAAGTTAGAAACTTCTATATCACTTGCTAGTGACAAGTTAGAGCTAAAGGTCTACGGCTTTAATGACAAGCTACCAGTTCTTCTTTCCAAAGTTTTGGAAACTGCTAAATCGTTTTCGCCAACTGATGACCGCTTTGTGGTAATCAAGGAGGATATGGAGAGAAATCTAAGAAATGCCAACATGAAGCCGCTAAATCATGCATCGTACTTGCGACTGCAAGTTCTGTTTCAGAGTTTCTGGGATTTTGATGAGAAGCTTGGTTTGCTAAATAACCTCTCTCTTGCTGATTTAAAGGCTTTCATTCCCGAGCTATTCTCTCAGGTCCGCAATCACAAATATTTTTATTTTTTCAAAATACACCTACTTGTTGAGCACATATAGACATATAGTGCAGTGTGCTTTTTCTTTATGACCCCATGCACTTGAACCTAAAAATGGCTAAATTTGTATAAGTATATGCCACAGTTTGGACGCTGTCTAAGCACATCACTTGGTTGGCTCAATTTGTATTAGTATATGCCACAGTTTCACCATTTGTGGTTCCAATGAAACCACAAGTGTATTCTTGCCTACAGAACAAGAGGAGGAGGCTATTTACCATTTCTGAAATTCGTTTTGTGAATTTGGAAGACTTATTTCGGTGTTTTTTTTCGGCCCCTTGAGAACTCTTTTAAAGCTGTTATCCGATCTGGGAAAATGGGCGGGTTGGGTAACGTGTCACATAAGAGTGATTAAACTATGTTAAAATAATAATCTATTATTTTAAGCTAAGCGATTTAGTAAGTTTAAGCATTTGAAAACAATTTGTGCGAGATGCGATCCGTTTAACCTTGCCAACCTGTTTGGCATGTTTCTTTTTTATTCAAGTTTAAGAGATCTAATTGTTTGACCAGTTGAAGATTAAATATAGACTCATTTTTAATTGTAAAGGGCCGAAATTTCCACCCACAGCTGTAATGTATTTCGCTAACCATTCTTTCTTTTAAAATAATTATGCATCTTCACTGTACAGTTGTATATTGAGGGGCTTTGCCATGGAAATCTACTTGAAGAAGAAGCCAAGAACGTTTCAAATATATTTAAGGAGTATTTCTCTGTACCACCAGTTCCACCTAAGATGAGACATAAAGAGAGCATTTTATGTCTTCCTTCGAGCGCAGACCTAGTTAGAGATGTCCCTGTAAAAAATAAGCTTGACACAAACTCTGTGGTTGAGGTAATTTAATCCATTCTTCATTATTCATCATGACAAAATTTTTGTGGAAGCTGTCACGATACAGTGTCATTTGTATGATCCTGACTTTGTTAATTTTTTGTCTCAGCTTTATTATCAAATTGAACCAGAAGTTGATTCTAACTTAGCCAAATCAAAAGCACTGGTTGATCTTTTAGATGAAATCGTCCAGGAACCATTTTTCAATCAACTTAGGTATGGTGAGGCTATGTGTCAAATGAGATGAACATTGTAGCGCAGTCATTGGGTTTGGGTTGAGGGGCGTTGGTAATTTCTACCCATTTAATTATGAATGTGTCAATTCAGGTTATGTTTTATCTCTAACGGGTAAAAATAAAAAGTTTTAGCTTTCATGTAAACGGGGATGAATGACTATGGTGTATTTCAATGCATAAAGCCTCGTATCCTATTTGAAGAGTAATATCGGTAATGAAATAAATAGTTTATGTAATCATACCTTACATTAATTAATCAAGAAAAATTGAAACTTTGGACAAAAGTGTCTCGTGTCAACTGCATCTTAAACAGTCACGCGGAACGCTGCTCGTTTTTGTACGGGATCGCGAAACGGGATCGCGAAACGGGTTCGCTAAGTACCTGATACGAAGGAGGGTAGGCTCATTTCAGTTCGTTTCGGTTTTCTTGGTTTCGATGTACCATTTAATTTGGTATGATGTACCCAATTTGGTACAATGTACCATATTATACTTGTACATATATAGATATTAATATTAATTATAATTGGTTAATATGTTTTATATATTAAATTTATAAATTATAAGAAGTAATCATATCTCATTAAAACACTTTTCAACTGGATCAATATATATTTTCTATTAAAACACTTACATCTTTTATATTTTGATTTGACTGATTCCAATTGGATTTGACTGATCTTCGATGCAAATCAGTGTACCCGGTATATTGGTACGCCGAACCAATTGATTTTGGTACGCTGAATGACGTTGTTCCGGAACGCGGAAATTAGCGATCTGGATCGCGATCCCGAGCGATCCAGAACGCGATCGTACCACGTTTGGGCATGAGCGATCCGGAACAAAAAACGCAGGCGAGTCAGCGTTTCCTGTGACTATGATCTTAAATATTTTGCTGTTCTGGCCCGTTTTCCAACCCTCTTAACCGGCCAATTTTACCTCTTGTTTAAACTTCACACCACCATATCACTATGGCTAATCTCTTCTATGATGTAGGACAAAGGAGCAGCTTGGTTATGTTGTTGACTGCAGCCCTCGGGTAACATACCGGATATTGGGATTATGTTTCCGTGTTCAATCTTCTGAATATAGTCCTGTTTATCTGCAAGGGAGAATTGATAAGTTCATTAATGAGATGGATGGTTTGTTGGTAAGCACACTCTTGTAATTATATTGTTAAAAACTGAATTTAAAGTTCTCAATATCATCTTACTTCCTCTATAAGCATCCTTTGTACTTTTAATTGATGGTTTGTTGGCAGGCACGCTCTTGTGATTATTATTTTAAAAATCTGAATTCTAAATTTGTTATATCATCTTAACTTCCGTTAAATGCATCTGTTGTACATATGATTGATGTTTGTATGTTATGTTTTGTTTGTTGGGATTGTAGAGTGAAGTCGATGACGAGTCTTTCCAGAATTTTAAAAGTGGGTTAATCGCAAAGCTCTTAGAAAAAGATCCTTCTCTCGCTTATGAAACCAATAGATACTGGGGACAGATTGTAGACCAGAGGTAAAATTCTGTGCACTTGTTATAATATATTTTACTGCACGTTAACTTTTTTGTTTACATTACTGCTCCACAACAGTCAGCCAAATATTTCACCCGTACTTCTTTTCAACCTCTAAAGCACAATGTACTTTCAGGTATATGTTCGATTTATCTGCAAAAGAAGCAGAAGCAGTAAAGTCTCTTGAAAAACCCGATGTTTCTGACTGGTACAACACATACCTGAGAAAATCATCTCGAAAGTGTCGAAGACTTGCGGTTCGGGTGTGGGGATGCAACACCAACATAAACGAGTCTAAAACAGATTCAACATCTGCTCAGGTAATCAACGACCCAATTACTTTCAAGGCGTCATCCACATTTTATCCTGCGTCTTGTTGACAATTTGCGAGCCGGTTATGTGTGGCGTATACAAGTAAAACCACTTTGAGAACTATTGTTTTGATGAGGAAATGTAAGCACAGGATGTTTAGATTAATAAAGATTAACATTACGGGATTTTATTCATTGTTTTGATTTAATGATTTTGTTGTTTATGCACACAATTCATAAAGATTAACATTACTGGATTTTATTCATTGTGCTTGTCTCATTCTATTGAATTAGTTCTCTTTTTTTGGATAAAAGTTGTTTGGGTTTTTAGAAAATGATATGCTAAACCAGTCATCCTTGATACATCTGATTGTTCGTGACGCGATATCTGGTTCAGTTATTATTTTCTATAGGTAAAGGTTACATGCAGTTAAGTGTGTTTGGACCAATTCTCATGGCATCAACTTGTAGAAATGAGGCGTAAGTGCTTTCGCCGGGTGTCCCACCTTTTTTGAGATTTGGCATACAACTCAAGTGTTGTATTAGTCAAATTTACCGGGTGTAACAACCTTTTACCCAAAAAAAAGTGTTGTATTAGTCGTGTTGGATAATAAGGTTGAATACAAATCATTAGTCATATTTGTTGCGGGTTAGTAGAACATAAACCTCAAATGTGAGGTCTTAGGGGGTATTTATGCTCCCCATTACATGTGAGGTCTCGTGACCTTTATCTAACTAAACGTGTCTCATGATTACACATTAGTCATGAAACGTTAACCTATCGAGTACAAATGTAACATAAACCTACATCCAAACATTAAACTATTACAATGACGATTACATATAAAATCCTAGTAAATGATCTTCACTTCAAAAGCTAACAATAATTTTCTTACATATAATCAAACATTTAAAATTTAATTGTTAGTTGCATTATATGTATTCTCACCTTCTTATCTCTTTTCTTTTCTTATAATTATTGTTATCAACAATACTGTAATATTCTTTCACAGTTTCACACATATAAAGATGGATATACAAATATGAATAAATTAAGATATCTTCTCGGCATAGCATAGACAACTTAAATCTAGTTTCAACAACATTCTATTTTTAACCAATGTTTTCATCATATATTTATATAAAGATAACGACAAAAATACAAAAAATTAATTTCATTTATCACTCATACAGCAAATGCACAAGGTGTCACGACATTCTGAATTCACTATGCTTCCTCCATCTGGCACGTGAGCAAGGCAAGTTAAAGCACAAGGGACTTTTTCGCAACGCGATGGTGAAAAATCATAGATATAAGATCGGTCATTAGCACCTGTTTGGCAATAAAATAATACAAAACATCAAAAGGAGCATTAGTAAATGGAAACACGAATTATTGGTTATTAATACGATGTCATTACATTATACCCACGTATAAAATAGGACAAAAGGGATGTAATACCATAGGAGTGACAATATTCTTCATCTGGTAACGCAATCCCATTCATAAAATTTGTAAAGAACAGGTAAAAGATAAGAGCATGCATAATATTTTTCTGCATTTTAAAGGATGCATGTAATATTTAAGATTATATCACCAGCATTATATTTATATGAAAACATTTGGTGTCAAGGAACATTTATTATGTAAACATTTATCGTAAGCACTCTCCATACGTCTTAATGATATAGTCCACTCTTAAAAATACTTTAATTTAAAACTAACAGGGTACTCGCGAGTTGCAGCGGCGGGTATCTTGTAACTAAAATTTTTAGCAAACAATATATTTTGATTACATGTTTTTTGTGATAATGACTTTACGCATTACGAGAAGTTTGGGAATAACTTTATCACACACTATTTCATATTACAATTTCAAGTACCTATGCATCAAGATGCAATGACGATACGAAAATGGTAGTCAGTAGTATTACGAGGTTGTGATGACTGACGGTGAAAGGTACTTGCTTATCAGTAAATGTTGTGTAATGTTCGTCAAAATATTATATAACGTGTAAATATAAAGAAGTATAAATTAGTTCTTGCAATATATGAATAATAATATATAGCCGAGTAGCCGTGTTTAACGGCGGCGGTGTCTAGTTTTCGATAAAGTTTTGGCGACGACTATCTTTCTTTCAAAAAACTGTTTAAAGGCGGCAATTATAGTTTTCAACGAAATTTGATGGAGTTGATTTGTTTGTGTAGTTGGTGTCTTATAATTTCCCGTTACACATGCGGTTCAAAATAAAGGAATTTTGTAGTAGAAGTCGACAATTTACGTAATAGAAGGTTTGCTAAAGCTACTTGTGGTATCAGGTTGTAAAACTTTGTATATTCCAACCCACCAAAAAAGTTTAAACATTTAACAATTCTTTGTACCAAAAGACGTTTTTAGCTTTAATTCTCTTTCATTTTTAGCGAACTATATAGGAGTTTCGGCTACAAAGCAATTTCCACCATTGTATTAGAAACGTCATTGCATAATAGACCGAAGCAATTTCACCCGAAACAACCATTATATTAGAAACGTCATTGCATAATAGACCCACATAGACTTTTTTCTTTTTTTATTTACTTCCAAATTGTACAGTAACACATTTTAAATTTCTTGATCTTCAATTCATACATTTGCTTTTTACACCTTCGTTTTGAGTTTCTTTTTTCCAGCTTTGGCACTTGCGGTGACAATGGCGATGAAAAGGTAGGAAAATGCAAAGAGTAGGTCCGCGGAGTAAAATAGAGAGAAAAATGATGGATGCATGAGTAGTTATCTAAGTTCAATAGATATAAGTTATGCATATAATTTGTAAGTTCATGTATCTTATGACTAAGCATCCTTGTATTATAAGTTAAGCAACCTTACCATTCCTTATGACACCAACTTCTCGATCCTTTATTCTTGAAGCTAGAACAAGCCCACAACTCAACCCAATAAATTGGTATAACCCTAACCTTAAACACAATACCGATCACACTTATCATTTCATTTCACCAAACGTAGTCACAACAAACTTTTTGGGTTTCTCTCAACACCACAAACACACTTCTTCTTAAAGTGTCGAAAATTCCACCTAAAAATCACAACATAAACCACAAACACCCCTTTAATCTCGTTTTGAGCCTTGCTGTAGTGTTCGAACCAAGTGGTTATTATGTTTGGAAGAATGATTTCTTGTTGTTTTTGTCCTTCTTTCTTTAATCGTAACTCAAAGTCAAAACTCATTGGTTTCTTGTTTTTAATCTTTATGGTTTTCGGACCATATAGGTATTTTTGTTCTTGGGTTTTGATTTTAAAAAGACCGATGATGAGTTTTTGGATCTTTAAAGATATTTGCTTGAAAAACAATACAACTCGAGATATTTTTCCTTTTTGATTCGAGTCTTTTTGTATGTTGTTGTGGAGAAGAGTTGGTGTTGTAGTTTTGTGGATGTTGTCCGTTCTTTTTATTTTTTGAAGAGATAAGTTGTTGTTACGAGTTGGTTATGCCTGTTGTAATTATTGTACGTGGCTTTCTTGATTTTTCTTGTTATTTGACTACTGTCGTGGAGTTAGGACTTTGTTTTCGTTGTTGAGGAGATGATCTGGGACATATTGATGGTCATTGTTGGTGGCAGAAGGGTTTGTGAGGGTATCGGTTTGTTGTTTGAAGTTTTGCGTCTCTCTGTGAAAAACATGGATCCCTATCTTTCAATGGTTTCCGAGATGTCAGAAGCATAGAGTTTAAGTGTCAATTATCTTCTTAACACTCGAATTCACGATTTCAATGATTTTCTTCCTTGCCTCTTGGATTGGTGGAGTGGGCCATATATATTTATTTACAAATAAATATATCTTTTGTGTTATATTAAGTTGTGTCAAAGTAAAACGCAAAAGTGAAGTTCCAACTCTAAGACTTATTTTGTATGTATTTGATAAAAAAGTGTTTGGCATAATGCTGTATTTACCCATATTCGAATGTTAGGGGTCTTTTTATGTACGAAACCTTGTGTACCACTTGGGTACACTTAGTGATGTTAAAAGCAAGTTATAATATGTTTGGTTTATGAAAATGGATCAAAACCGAGTTTATGGTAAAAAGGAAATCCTTGACCAGTACGGGATGGATCCACGGATCCCATTTAGCATCCGTCCTCTAGTGGGGATACGTGGGTACAGGTTTTAGATTTTGGTCAACTTCTAAAATTCGTAGTAAATCAACCACCCGTCGGATTTCGATGATGTCAAAACCAATTTTGAAGTTGTTTGAGTATACTTTCAGATGGAATTGGTCTCACGTCATGATTCAAATTCTAAGAGCGTACGGTATGGTAGCGCCAATCCCCGCCATTTCTGAAGTGGCAAGCCAAACGGCGTCGCCGTTCCGGCGCACTAAGTGTACCCTACATGAGCTTAATGCGTCTATGGCTTTCTTTGTGGTGTAAAGCCTACATGATTGCTTATGTGGAGTTTATGAGCTTAGTGCGTTTACGGCTTCCTTTGAGGAGTAAAGCCTACATGTGATCCTACATGGAGTATTAGTGTGTAAATGGCACTTACGTTCCGAAAATGGAACTTAGATGACCTTTGTGGATGATTAGCCATAAATGGCACACATGTTCCTTAAATGGAACTTATGAGTTCCTATAGGAAGTACCCGTGCAAAATGGCACTCATGATCCTTTGTGGAGTCACGCTTAAGGGATTATATCTTTCTTTGTGAAGTAAAGTAGTCATAATGTCCTAAGTGGGGGATCCGTACTTAAGAATCACTGATGATCATGGAATGACCCGTATTATGTGGATGAGGAGCCATAAATGGCACACATGTTCCTTAAATGGAACTTATGACTTCCTACGGGAAGTACCCGTGCAAAATGGCACCCATGATCCTTTGTAGAGTCACACTTAAGGGATTATATCTTTCTTTGTGAAGTAAAGTAGTCATAACGTCTTAAGTGGGGGATCCGTTCTTAAGAATCACTCATGATCATGGAATGGCCCGTATTATGTGAATCAACGCTTATACACGTTTATTACTTCTTGTTCTTAGTTTATACTGTGTTTACTCACTAATATTTGTGCTTACGTTGCTTCGTTTGATGTTTTATGTAGGTGAGTCAAGCGAGAATTAAGTTAAAGAGGCAAGGATTTAGCAATTTAGCTATCAGTGGTGCTCGGATGTAATGAGCAATTCTCTAACCCTCTTTGATATGACTAAAACGCCCTTTTGTGTTATGTTAAGTTGTGTCAAAGTAAAACACAGAAGTGAAGTTCAAAATCTAAGACTTATGTTGTATGTATTTGATAAAATGTGTTTGGCATAATGTCGTTTTTACCCATATTCGAATGTTAAGGGTCCTTTTATGTATGAAACACTTGTGTACGTCTAGTTTACACTTAGTAATGTATAAAAGCAAGTTATAATCTGTATGGTATGCGGAAATGGATGAAAATCGAGTTTGTTGTAAAAGGAAATCTTGGACCAGTAAGAATGGATCCACGGATCCCATTAAGGATTTGTCCCCCACTGGGGATCCGTGGGTGTAGGTTTAGATTTTGGCAAACTTCTAAAATTCGTAGTAAATCAACCACACGTTGGATTTCGATGAGGTCAAAACCAATTTTGAAAGTTCTTTGAGTGTATTTTTCAAAGGAATTGGTCTTAGGTCATGATTCAAATTCTAAGAGCATGCGGTATGATAGCGCCAACCCCCGCCATTTTCGACGTGGCAACCCAAACGGCGCTGCCGTTCCAGCAACGCCATTTCGTTATTTATTATTATTATTATTATTTTTTTTTTTTGGTTTTTCTTTTAAATAAAAGTGGTGTTTGTGTGTGATTATTTTGAGAATAAAAATGGTGTTTTTGAATGTTGGTGCTGGGCAATGAAGAATATGACCAAATCCCAATATTTACCTTTTTATTTGTTATATGAATACCATTTTAGTTACAATATTGTTGTTGTAGTGTTCGAACCAAGTGGTTGTTATGTTTGGAAGAATGATTTCTTGTTTTTGCTCTTCTTTCTTTAATCCAAACTCAAAATCACAACCCATTGGTTTCTTGTTTGTAATCATTATGGGTTTCGGACCAGATAGGTGTTTTTGTTCTTGAGTTTTGATTTTACAAAGATCGATGATGAGTTTTTGGATCTTTAAAGATATTTTCTTGAAAAACAATACAACTCGAGATCTTTTTTCCTTTTTGATTCGAATCTTTTTGTATGTTGTTGTGGAGAAGAGTTGGTGTTGTAGTTTTGTAGATGTTGTCCGTTCTTTAATTTTTTTGAGAAGATAAGTTGTTGTTACGAGTTGGTTATGCCTGTTGTAATTGTTGTACGTGGCTTTCTTAATTTTTCTTGTTGTTTGACTTATGTTGTGGAGTTGGGACTTTGTTGTCGTTGTTGAGGAGATGATTTAGGACATATTGATGGTCGTTGTTGGCGGCATAAGGGTTTGTGAGGGTATCGGTTTGTTGTTCTGTTGTTCTGCGTCTGTCTGTGAAAGTTGAAATGGAGATTGAGTGTGTTATTGAGGAGAGAAAAAAGAAACTGAAATGGTGTGAGGTTTGTGATAGGGTTATAATTTTTTTGTTTTTGAGTTCACATACATATCTCTTTTTCTAAAGCAAAACGTTTAAATTTATAATAAAGTAAATGGATTGCAGTTACATTTTTCAAATTCTAGCATTAATATACACGAATGCTACACTTTAATAAGTGTTAAAATGGTGGTCACATGTTATCATGCAAGCTATTCAAAACACACCACTGACTTATTTGGATAAAAGATTACATCAGGGGCAAGTTGTGTTGACTTAATCTTTTTAAGACTTCCTTTTATAGGAAGTCACAAATGCATTGTAAATTAGTATAGTTTTTTTAAGACTTTCTTCTATATGAAGTCCTAAATACATTATAAAGTAGTATATATAGGTGTAATTAATGCATCAGGAAATACTAGGCGAATACTCACGCAAAGCGAATGTGTATAGCGGCAAATAATTATACTTGCGAAATCGTGATTCTGGTTCGACCCTTGATGGAAAGTGTGTGTTTAGGGTTTAGGGTTTAGGGAAGTTAGATTCTCATGGCCAGGGGCCGAAGCCTTACTAAGAAGGGCTATAATGTTGAGCCAAGGACGCTCCGCCTTATCTATAGAAGCAGTCAACTGACTTCTAAACGAATTCACTCCTTGGTTTGGTAATGACTTAATCTATAGATAGAAAGCCTTATGATAGGAAACTACTCGTGTGTTTTTTAAAATTAATATAATGTGTTTTTGAAAAGTTGCTAAGTTTAAAATTGATAAAGAAAAAACCATAATTTAAGTTGCCATATTTAAGAGATACTTAAAGGTAATTAAGCAAACTATATTAATTTAGATTTTAAGGAAAGATACAAACTCCAAGTAGTAAAGATAATTTTTACCCCATATTTAAAACAATCTTCCTTTTGAGAATCCAACCATTAAAATGTTGTAGCATATATCTAAACTAAATGAAAATGGTCAATGTTGAAATGTTGAAAATGGTCAAGCTAGCCATGCGTTTGGAATGTTGAAATGTTGCCTTGCGTTTGAAATTTGGAAAGGAAACTATGACTTATATGACATTTGGAAAGGAAAGTATTAAAAGTAATTTAGGAAAGACTGGGCTGTAATCGGCTAGGTTGTTTAAAGGCCGGAATCAATCAAGGAAAATCAACGAGATAAGAAGTAAATTTGCCTACATTTTCGAACAAACTTTCAAACGAATTTGAAAAATCATCTTATACCACAAGCTTCGCCAATTAACTCATTATAAACTCTTTTGAATTCAATATTTAATTCAATGGTACTACCCATTGTCTCCACAATTTGTCCTCCATTTTGAACTTCACTTATTGGTATGTAGTTCTTACTTATTAATCAATCTCAATCTTTTTATCTGAATATGAAATACACGACATACTTTGTGTTTGTTGTTGTTGTTTAGGCATAGGCATACACAGTTTCAAGTTGAAGGTATGTATTTCTTAATCCTCAAAAACTACTTTTATGATCAACTCTCAAAAATCCATGTTAATTATTGTTTATCTAGTGGTCGACGCCAATAAACTTTGGTGCATGGTAATTTAGGGTGAATTGAGAAAACAATTCCGAGTGAGTTTGAGAAAGCATGTACAGTTGATGAGAGAGAGGTAGGAATGATCATGGGTTGGTTCGGTTTGGTTTTTTGTCGAAACCAAACCGTAACCAAATATTCAATTTTTACAAAAAGAGAAACTGAAACCGTTCGGCTTACAAATCTTCAATATATATATATATATATATATATATATATATATATATATATATATATATATATATATATATATATATATATATATATATATATATATATATATATTTTAATTTTGTATAGACAGAGCTTCCTAAATGGATTGATATGACATCGTGAAGCCTGCTACTTTTAAGGAACTTGCTCCTTGTGATGCTCACGAGCAAGTTTTTTGTGTTTTCCACTTGAACTGTATTCGTTGTGTTCTTGTGAATATATCAACGTTGAAACAACTATTAGAATCAAAAAGTGAAACTTTAGTTTTGATTTTGTTTTACATCATCAACTGCAAGTATTTTAGATTTTCAGATTGCTTGATTCGGTGACACTAATGATGTAAATCTTAAAATAAAGTTGTGGCAAAATTCTATGGATGTTGTTGTTTAGATGGCATTGTACTAGGTCATATAAACAGTAGTTAATTTTAGGAATAAGGTGTGTTTGGGACTACTTATCAAACCTGTTTATCACGTTTTTCATATTGAGTGACCCGTTAACACTAAAGCTCTACATAAATAAAAAACAGTTTTGGCAAAATTCCAGGCATGATGCTTAGAATGGCATTGTGCCAGGTTTTATATCATTTACAATATGAAAACAACAATTACTTGTATCTATAAGGTGTGTTTGGTAGGGGTGTTCACGGGGCGGTTCGGTTAGAGATTTTAACTAACCATCGCGGGGCGGGTAGTTCATTTTACTATCCGAAATCGAACCGGACTATGCGGGTAACCGGACATGCGGGTACCCGAAATGAGCGGTTACCCGCGATTCGGGTCACGGTTAACCATTTAAAAAAATTAATCGAATCAACTCGGACGAACAATAACATAAATTAGAACGTAATATGTCATTGTAGTAAAAAATAAATAACATTGAAGAGATTAGAGTCAGAGTAATGTTGTCCCGTCGTAATAAAAACATTCAAATTATCATATGTAACAAAATAACTAATACTATTTATTTGACGTTTATATGTCACGATCACTTTAATCATATGTAATCCATGGACGTTACTAAATGATCACATTAGGTAAGTAAAAATGCGTTATACGATAAAAGTAATGCAATAATATAGTTAATACTTGTACATTTTTATGAATGGTTTGTTGAAACCTATATATTATACACGGTTCGGTTCGGGTAACCGCGGATAATTAAAAGTAAAAACCGAAAGAGAACCGTGATAAGCGGGTTTTCCAGTTTCGGGTTTTCTCGGTTTCGGTTTCTTCGGTTATCGGTTTTTTGCGGTTTCGGATTGGGCGGATCGGCTCGGTTCGTCGGTTTATCGGATTTTTTGAACACCCCTAGTGTTTGGGATTTGCGGATTAAAACTGCTTATCACGTTTGAGATGAAGTATTCCCTTAATCGACCCATTTATTACTTTACGGGTCAAAAATGGCACCTCTATATGTAAAGTTAGAATGAAAATAGTAGATACTTTTTTAGGAGTAAACTGAATTAGAAGTTTATGTTATAAAAATGCACAGCGGGTGACCTTCGACCCATTTGACCAATTTTCGTTTCAATCTTTTTTAACCGTTTGACATGCTAGAGATTGAAGAAACACAAAACCGCCGTATTCCTAATTAAATGAACCAAAATTTCTATCGGTAAATGAATATATATAAATTTTCATTAGTCTTAAGTGACTAAAGCTAGATTAAAAGAGACTCATCATAAGTAATAGATTTAAGAACGGGTTGACACCGTTTGAGCTAGGTGCTACACGAGTGAATACAGACAGTTCGGATGTAAAAGGCTCAAAGAACACTCATTAACACTTTCATATAGACTTCATGTTCACCAAGATGATTGGTGTATATAAAAGTCACAAATAAGCTAACCCAAACACCTACAAAAGTAGTTCCAACAGTTGCAGGACCTTGAAGAAAAAACTAGAATACTACGAGAGTCTCCTTTTATATTACTCCATTCGTCCCAAAATATAAGTCATGTTTGACTTTTTGAATCAAACTTTGACCTCAAATATTTTTATTTGTATTATATAATACTTGATGTAAATTATATAAATGAATTGTGTTTGAAATATATTTTTCATTGATATAATTTTTATCAAGTATTATATAATACAAATTATAATATTTAAAGTCAAAGTTGGATTTATAAAGTCAAACTGGACTTATATTTTGGGACGGAGGAAGTACCTCGGTAATTAAAATACCGTAATACATGCTTTGTCATTTTATGGGTTTTTTTCTTAACGAATGTGTTCTAGAGTGTTTACATCATGGTGTAAGTGGATGGTAACACATGACAAAATATAACACAAATACAACTTTTATGTTTAGTCTTAGATAACTTTTAGGTGTTTGTATATTTTTTGAATTATGTTACAATCGTTTGCCATTACATTTTGATATGTTCACGTTTTATTTTGAACGTTACACGAAACACTTACCATAATATCGCATATCATTAATTATCTACCGTTAGAAATTTTCCGTTGCTATGCACGTGTACTCGCCTGGTAACTAATAACTAAGGTTACAATAGCAAAATTAAAAGTTTGTGATTATTATTTATCGATACAGTTTTACTTCAAAAGGTTGGTCTCGTTGAAACATGATTGGTAAGAACTTATGTTTGCTAATTAGGTGTCGGTCTTTATTTTCGAGTCACATTTTCTGGTTCGGAAGTCTATAATCTCTCGAGGTGTTAGCGATTGCTTAGGTTCAAACTGCTTATATGCTTATTTCTTAGAGTATTGCTTTTAAGAACAATTAATCGCATTTTGATATAATCAAATACGTGGTTTGTATAACCATGTCCAAATACTTGCACTGTATATATAGTTGATAATTATAATTATCGTAACAATAATGGATTCCTAACATGCGTTTAGAACAAACAAAATCAAGAAAACTGCAACTAACCATATGAGATGATATGTAACATGGGTAGGACCAACTTCAATATTTCATATCTTGCAGGATGTTTTTCCAGAGCACGATCAAATATACCTATCTAGTTAATATTAAAAGTTGTAGTATAATTATTTTATTTAGCGCCTGATCGCACACAAAAAGATCGATGAACCTTTTTACCATATTTTGGCTATTTCTGTATAATTTATATTATCACTTCATATTGTTTGTATTCATTTTGCATGTCGCTTATCGGATGATGTAAAATAGCCCAAAGAAAGTTGGTATGATAACTACATGTTGAAAACATACATGCTAAAAATCTCATAAATAAATAATATATGTAATATGTGTGTATGTATTTCTTCTCATTACTATTTGGCAATTTGCCAATTTACGACTACATAATTCAGCATGTAGTAGTTATCATACCAACTATCTTTAATTTACTTTTAAGAAATGAAAGATTCCTCTTGATTTCCAAATTGTCCCCAAAATCACGGATATAAACTGTTTTGAGACATACCAATTAATCTCGTTTTAATAAATAAATACAAAGTCCACTTGAAGGTAGTACGTAGCTACGGAGTATTTGCATAAAAGTGTTTTATTTAACCGACCGTCTATATAGTAGACATAAAACATAACAAAGGGTGTATAAATAATAGTGTGACACCGACATAAGCAACACAAGGATCAACGTACCCGCCTTTTTTTATACTTCAATCCATTAAGATTGACTAGCAGGGTCCGCGCGCATTACAGCGGCGGATATATTTAAATAATTTTTTTTTGATAAATCATGTATTTTAGTTTATTATGTTTTTTTTTAACAATTTAAATTTACGGATATCAATAATTTCGTTTATCCCTTGCCCGTTCGAGCTCTAGCCTGTTTGTCCCGTGCCCGTTCGGGTTCGAGCCCTTTTGGTCCGTGCTTGTTCGGGCTCGAGTCCTTTTGGCCCACTGCCTGTTCGGACTTGAATATTTATATAATGTGCTTTATTATTTGTATTAATGATATTTAATAATTGTGTTTGAGTTGGTTGTATAATATGTTTGATAAGTTGTATTTCTTATGTAATGGGTGTTTTAATAACTGCATTAATTGTATTTATTTACCAGTTAATTAATTGACTATATTAAATATCTTGACCATATTAATTGTGTTTTAATTGTATTTCTTACTATAGTAAGCAATGCTGAATTAGTTGTATTTTGAGCTTAAAAACTTGTAATTGTATTTAATGTTAGAAAATGTGTTTTAATTACTTGTACTTTTAGCTTTATAACTTGTATTACTAAATTTTAATATTTCTTTATTATAAGATAGTAAGATTAACATTAATCTATTATTTAATCATGAATCATTTAATGTGATTAACTAAAACCAAGTAATGCCCACATGAAAAATATTCCAAATGTTATACACGCGTCCATTTCCAACAACCGAAATTATCTTATAACCCTTTTGTTTGTTTTATTATGGCATTTATTATTACTTTATGAATACTTGTACAAAGCGATGGTGTTAGTGACAAATAATTATACTTGACAACTTGTGTTTTGATGTAACTTTTGTTGCAACACGTGTGAGTTTAATTTGTAATCATCATAAAAAAAAAAATTCTATGGATTATAAATGAAAAATGATAAAGTTTGATGAATAAACAATGTTTAAATTATTAATTTAGTAGTGGATGTTGTTATCATTTTTAATCAAGAGTATTTAAAACTTGTCATTAGTGCAACTAAAGAGTAATTTAGGCAAAATACTTTACTCAATTTTAAGTCATTTTAAATTTTAAGAATAGCCATACACTTTTTATAAGTAGTAGAGACTAAGTAATTTAATGAAATATATTGCATTTTGGTTTATAATAAAGAAATTCATTAAGATTAAATTCGAGTATCTTATAACCTTTTGTTTGGTTTATTAGGGCATTTATTATTACTAATTAATTTGATGATGTATATTGCATTTTGGTTTATAACAAGCATATTTGCCCCGTGCGATACTGCGGGACGGCCGTGTTTGTGTTTATTACAATTTTGTTAATGTTTTTTTGAGTATACACGTGGGGCGGCCGTGTTTTTTCAAATAATGATTTGGATGTATGCATGTTGTCGCGTGAAAACTTGATACATATGTAATTACAACGTTTAAAGTCAATATGTCTTTTGTACATAAATTTATAAAAGATATTGATTCAGATTCAACAAAGAAAGTAAATGTAGGATTGTTGAAAGAAGGCACGACCATCAATGCGGTCGCTGCGATCTTCTTTGTGGACTTTAATCAGCAAAAGAAATCAGTGCAAGTGCTATTGCAAACACAATTATTTTCATTATTGCCGAATTTCATTGTAGGTTTAAAAGAAACAACAAACATAATACAAGATAGTGTTCCCCAACCAGTCAAAATTTGTATCAAATAAACTCTACTTTAGCAGTCAAACGACACCTACTTTGGACCCCATTTCAGCCCCCAATCCAACACCCAGCTCAGTTTCCTAACTGACCCATTTTAGCCTCCACTTCAGCCCCTAAACACATCAATTTCAGGCTCATTTCATGATGCAAACCCACCGATACTAGCCCCCAAATGCACCTATTTATGGCCCCATTTCTGCACCCAAACGCACCTGTTTTAGTCCCCATTTGAGTATCCAATCTCACACCCATTTCAACCTCGAAATTGACCCATTTCAGCCCCCCTAACCCACCTATTTCATCACCGAAACATGCAAGTAAGAAATCTCAGGTAAATTGAAGATTCATATAGTGTTACTATTTAATATCTTAGATTATTATTGTAGAAATACATGTTTTGTAATCACGACTAACATCTTAAGTACTTATATAGTTTTAAAAAAAGAAAGTAAAATTAAATTGGGCCTATGTGCGTGTCAACCCCATCTGCGGCTACCTGTTTTGACCCATACTAAATGTTACCCGTTACGACCCTGCAACTTTGACTTGTTGCTTACCTGTTACGACCATGCCAGTTTGACCCAATGTTTGTAATCAAGTAAAAAAACCTATTTGTATCAGTAACAAAACTTGGAAATTCATATCTGCTATAAAGTGATTACACAACTTACCTGCTTTCAATTTTTACATATGGCCTCTTTGCTAAATCCCGTTGGAAACAACCCATCTTCAAGCTTACGCGCTCGCCTCTGGTATTACTCGATAATCCTTACACCGCCACTGCAACAAATACAAACTCATGTTGCTTCTTATTGAATGCTTGTATCAATTGTTCATACTATTAGCATAAAAGGCTACAGATTACCTTAAGATGTTGCAAGACTTCTTTGTGGCACGTCCCCTACGTATAAAGGCGGTTTGTAAACCATGTGAATATCATCAAACTTTAGCTGGGAATTGATGTTCACAGAGAAATACGTACTCAAACACCGACACTAACTGCATGGTTTTGCGACCTTACAACAGGTTTTACCTCTCGAGGGATCTCAAGAGGCTTGCAATCCCCACCAGGCAGTGTACCTGACCGATGTAGTATAGTGAAGTGGCAAGTACCGGGGGATTGATCGTTCTCTAGGGGAATAGTGTCGTTAGGATTGAAAAACTACTCTAATAGGTCTAAGGGTGAGGGAAGATTCTTTTTGTATTTTTATATTTTTTTATAAAAGCAAGTAAAATATCGGGTTTGAAGGAGTGGGCGGAATTAGTTGCTAGTCAACTAACCCAAATAACTACAAATGCAAATAAAATAAAATAACTGAAAATGAAAAGGTTGGTGGAACTTATATGGAGAGAAATGTGTTTACTTAGATTTCCTTACTCCCTAACTATCTTTTACCATTTGATTAGTGTGTATTAATTGCGTGGATGACGGGTGTATTCCTTAATACCAATCGTGGGGTGGCGTACGTACTTCCCCAACTCTACAAGCTCCTACTTCACTCCTATGTCGAGCCGGCTAAGAAGCTCCTAACATGGGATCACTAGAATTCGCTCATGCATTAAATACAACCATAAAAACCTTAGTACGCATTGGTTCATGTTTCTTAAGACGTTTAAGCAAATTACCGTATAGGAGGTTAGCCAGTTTTCTTAAGCCTAACATCGATAAACAATCATCCAATACAATTAATAACACACTAATAACCAATAATCAATAGTTAGGTTTCATTAGATCTAAGCAAACACAAGATAAATCTAGCCTAGCATGTTAATCAAAAGACAAGAACAAGATATAATCAAACAACACATAGACATATTGATTGATTAAGTGATTACTTATCTTCAATTAAACATGAGAGATCCAAGGGTATGAAAACCCTTAAAAATGGCAGAAATTCGTCTTAGGGTTTCTCCTCACAAAGTTGCACACTAATGACAAAAAATTGCAAAACTATATATAGAGTTTAAGGGCTGACGGCGTCACGTTATAGATCTTGACGCCGTCACCTCGCCGTGTCTAGGGTTCCCGGATGGTCTTCCTGACGCCGTCCCTCTTTAGTCCTCCAAAATCCTCCCTGGCTTATCAAGGCTTGACGCCGTCAGAATAAAGCTTGACGCCGTCTCTCTTTAGCTTAAACCGTGACGACCTTGATCACTTCAAAGGGTGACGCCGTCAGACTTTCCATTGCAAAACTCTCTGGCGCGTCACGTGTATTTTTCATATCCACCTCTTTTGCCAAGACATGACGCCGTCTGGAACAATCCCTGACGCCGTCAAAGGTACTTTTCCAGCCGATTTTGAGACTTTGTCGTTTTCTTCACTTTTATGCTCCAAAAACGTCCAAAATGCTGCCTTTTCCAGATTTCTTCTCCAAAGTACCTAAAATGAAAAAAGGAACGATTTAGGGTAATATTTGATCAAATAAATACGATTTAGGGCTTAAATGACCCCCTAAAAGCGGTACACTTTTCGCTTCATCAAATACCCTTACACTTGAGATTTGCTTGTCCTCAAGCAAATGCGCTTTTATTCTAATCAAAATACAAGTTAGGGGTCATTTAATGCTAATATAAAAGTAATTACAATAAATAGTCGTTCCACTTTAATCATAATAAGCACGGAGATTACAAACTAGCACCTCACAAGTAGTGTTTAGATACTCACATATCTCAGGTGTCATAAAAGTATATCTCATAAATGAAAACGGATAATATCTCTCACTACCTGTCATAGCAAATAGATTACCATAGGCTTGGGAAATGATCGAAAACCTCCTCCACTAGGCGTAAGCACCTAAGATAAACTATCAAAGAGGGCTTTTACATGGGTTATAACGTTAGGTGTAGGGATATGATAAACACGGTTTTGTTGGATAAGGGATATTTTACTGGTGGCGAGTTAAAGATCTTGATTAATTACATGTACAATATGGCGTTGCTAAGCCAAGACTAGACTCGACTTAAGCTAAAAACAAAATAACAAAAACATAAAATAAACATAAAATGAAACGGGATGGTAGTCCGTATGTTTTTTCTACTTTTCTTTTTCTCATTTTTTTTGTATTTTTCTTGATTTTTTCGATTTTTTTTTTCCATACACTCTTGCCCTACCATCCAAAATAATACATCATAGGGGCGTTGCATCCCCTTACACTTGAACTTTTACATAACTTTACAAATAACTATTCTAATGACTCGAATTAAGATAATCGAAACACTTGGAGTACTTTTAAAATATTTAGCACATATGGGGGTAATAATGTTGTTCTTCCCCATTACTCCATTACACTAGTACTTTACCCATGAGTCCCAATCGTCCCAAAACAATATGTACAAGGATATGACTCGACTTAGCAACCATGTAATCAATTAGATAATTAACTTAGGGTTTAAACAAATGTTGTAACAATAATGCACTAAAAATGAGTGCATACAAGGTAGGCTAAGGCGATTTGGGTGTACATTTAAGTGGGGTGTAAACAAATTCTTCCTTTAAGTAAAATGCTTAAAGGTCGAAACGAAAAGATAGGCTCTGAGGGGTGTACTAGGGGTATCATGTACTAAAAATGAGTACAACGCAACGGGTGTGGGAGAATTACTTGACCAATGTAGCCAATGTAATTATAACAAAAACACAGGTGTAAAACAATGGGTTAATCCTAATGCCTCTTATCATGTAGTAAATCTAACTACACGAATGTAGTCTCACTTGTGGCCTCGGAATGGTCCTAACGCAAGTTCTAGAATCTAAGTGCTACCGGTACACACATCATAGCATAAATGCTTTTCCTACCAATTCTAGGGGCGAACCTCACATATTTGGGGGTGGAAAATTTTTTAGTGGTACGGTTTTGTGCTAGTCATATAACTCCTATCCGTGAGACGCTCATTAAGATCAAAGTTTCACTCCTATATGTTGTAAAAAATTTTAAATTTGGCACTAAAATTGCCCTAACAGGTATTTATCTCAGTTTTATTACACATCTACCATCAAGCAAATAAAAATCAAGTGCACTTGTATTCTCTAAAGTATCGTACTTTACCCCCCCCCCCCCCCTCTTACACTTAAGATGAACATTATCCCCAATGTTCAAATAACAAGATGTAAAAGTAAATAAGGTAAACGAATGAAATCAAATACTCCCCTGATTCGTTTGGTGGATAAAGAGGTAACATGGTTAGATCTTCTTCCAAGAGAATGTAGAAGCTCCAAGACTAAAGCATCGCCAAAAGCTTGATTCCACATACATCTCCTTGTCCAGAATAACCTGTTAAACCTGAGAAAACAAACACGAAAACCTGCATAACATCGGCGGGATAAATTCTATATAAGGATATAATGCTTGTGGAATGATAATTTTGCAGATTCCTGGAGTTTATAAGTTAGAGATTTAATAAAAACTTTTTATGAAAACAAAACTTTCAAAAATTTCAGAAAATTAAAATCTGACGCCGTCAGGTTGTAAGGCCTGACGCCGTCAGAAATGATCTGACAGAATTCTCATGTTAAGTTTCCGGAAAATTTCTGGAAAAACCTATACCTTACTTCCTGGAAATCCTGCAAAACATCATTATGACTCGATACAAGCATTTGACTCAAACTATACTAATATGTATGTTAATTTAATATTATTACGATTCATGTTCATTTGTTCTAATAAACCGATTTGGATTTCCCTTACACTTAACTTTTGCAAAATACCTTTATATGTAGTTAAGACGAAGTTAAAAACAAGATAAAGCATTTTCACAATTTAGTTTTGAACATGAATCAATAATAATAAAAATTAAACATACATACGGAAACAAATAAAATCAAACAGACAAATAATTAAACACACAAGGCTAAATAAAGCTTGGGTTGCCTCCCAAGAAGCGCTTTTCTTTATTAACGAGTCTTGTAGCTAGACTCAAAGTCACCGTACATTACGTGACTCCATCATTGGTCACGGTTCCTAGGCCATTCTCATTTCCGGTTTTATATTCCGGTCCTAATTTCAAACAATCCTTGTAGAAACCGGATATCCTTCCCATAACATAGTCTACTCCTTTATTTCTATCCTCATCATTCCTATAGTAGACCGCTTGCTTAAGCTCCATCTCAACATTTGACAAGTGTTGGAATTGTTCTATCTTATATGGCATTTGGTAGTTTACCTCATCGGTCTCATCCTTAAATCTAACTATCCCTAAGGAAGGTTCATAAGTCATTCTAGAGACCTCAACAAATGGTTTTCCAAAGACTACTTGAGTTAAGGATGCATCGACTATTGGGCGGATATCTTCTACAATTACAAAGTCGGTGACATAGGTGAAGTTTCCTACATAAACCGGTAATCCCTTAACTCTTCCCGTGAAGTTACTCATCCAACCCTTATCAGGGAACATCCTATACCCAAGTTGATTGTTCATTATTAAGTTGTAGTGGGCTCTAGTCATGATGTTTATGGGCGATCTAAGGTCGATGTAAGCTTTCCACACATGCAAATGTCCGATGTTGCATGGTATGTTGAGATTAGAAGGGTCACCCATTTTTATAATTGGTCTACCTAGGAAGTATGGTGTCTCGGGGTCATCGAATAAGTTTGTATGATATGCGCGCTCTTCCTTAGTGGGTAGCCTATTGAAGTAGTCCTCATCATCATCTACTTCTTCAATCTCACTCTTCCTAACTTCTTTACCAACCTCGACTTTCTTAACCTCATCCTCAGGTTCACTATTATCCTAATTCCTATCAATTGGTTTAATAGTGACAATGTTGACGAAGTGGACATGTTTGGATGAAGAGGGGTCTTTTACTTGGGGTCCGCTATTTGTGTTCCTAGCGTCCTTATGTGGAGGTGATAGCACTTGGTTATTGAGGGCTTTCAATAAGTTGTCAATTTTATTGGTCATCTCCGTTTGTTGTTGATTGAATTCGGATTCAAACTTGGCCAAACGAGCTTCTTGAGATGCCATAAATTGGGACATCAATCCTTCAAAGTTATTGGTACTACCATAATTGTTAGAAGGATTGTTATTGAAAGTACGGTTCGAGTTGGAACCGCTTGATTGAAAACGATTAGGTGGGTTGGAAGAATTGGTTTGTTGTGCGTTTTGGTTTTGTTTCCACCTAAGGTTTGGGTGATTTTTCCACGAGGGGTTGTATGAATCACCGTAGGGGTTTGGCTCGGGTTTGAAAGTGTACCACTTGTCTCCCGCTCCGTCGGTACGCGAGGATGCGTAATCCGCAAAAGCTTGTTCGGGGAGTTCCACGCAATCACGAGTGTCGTGGGGACCACTACATAATTCACATGAAGAAGTGATTTTGTTCACTTGGCTTAAAGGTTTAGGAGCCTCGTAGGATTTCATAAGAAACTTGACTTGGTCTTCAAGTTCTATGATCCTACGGTCGGAAGTGCTTGAATTGTTCGAAGGCAAAGATATTGCCTTGACCGTTTTATTCAAATCACGGGGATCACTCCAACTTTCGTTGTCATAAAGAGCAAGATCTTCCAGGAGAGCCCATGATTGTTCCGCACTTAGATCACGTAGCTTACCACCGGCCGATTGGTCAATGGTTTGCCTCGTGGAGAGATTGATATGGTCATAGAAGATTTGGACTTGGAGCCAAAGGTCTATGCCATGGTGAGGGACTTTTTGGAGTAAGTCCTTGAATCGAGTCCATGCCTCGTAGAGGGTTTCGCCTTGACGTTGTTGGAACATCAAGATATCATTCCTTAGCTTGGTAGTTCTTCCGGGTGGGAAAAACTGAGCAAGGAAACGAGTGGTGAGATCATCCCAAGAGGTGATGGATCCTGCGGGTAGACGCTCTAGCCATTGACTAGCTTGGTCCCGCAGAGAGAATTGAAAGAGACGCAGTCGGGTCGTCTCTCGAGTGGCAACATCAAGGTCTATAGAGTCAACGATTTTGAGAAAGTCCTTAAGATGTTGATTAGGATCTTCGGAACGAAGTCCATGGAATGCGCATCCGCTTTGCACCAACCGGATGGTGTCGGATCGCAAGGGAGTGACATTGGCTCCTTGAGTGAGCTCAATGGTGTTCCGATAGCCATGGTGGCTAGGACGAGAGTAGTCTCCTAAGGTACGGGCTCTAGGAGGTGGGTGTTGTTGTGGTGGTGGGTTGTTGGGATCGAGGATATTACCACCTTCCATGATGTCGGATGGTAATGGTTACGAACAAAGAAACGAAGAAAAAAGATAGACTAAAGAAAAACCTAGAAAAATAAAATAAAAATCTCACTAGAAAGGAATCTAGTGAGTAGACCTAATAAAATAAAAATTCAACCTAAACAATAACTATTCCCCGGAAGCGGCGCCAAAAACTTGATGCGTGGTTTTGCGACCTTACAACAGGTTTTACCTCTCGAGGGATCTCAAGAGGCTTGCAATCCCCACCAGGCAGTGTACCTGACCGATGTATTATAGTGAAGTGGCAAGTACCGGGGGATTGATCGTTCTCTAGGGGAATAGTGTCGTTAGGATTGAAAAACTACTCTAATAGGTCTAAGGGTGAGGGAAGATTCTTTTTGTATTTTTATATTTTTTTATAAAAGCAAGTAAAATCTCGGGTTTGAAGGAGTGGGCGGAATTAGTTGCTAGTCAACTAACCCAAATGACTACAAGTGCAAATAAAATAAAATAACTGAAAATGAAAAGGTCGTGAAACTTATATGGGGAGAAATGTGTTTACTTAGATTTCCTTACTCCCTAACTATCTTTTACCGGTTGATTAGTGTGTATTAATTGCGTGGATGATGGGTGTATTCCTTAATACCAATCGTGGGGTGGCGTACGTACGTCCCCAACTCTACAAGCTCCTCCTTCACTCCTATGTCGAGCCGGCTAAGAAGCTCCTAACATGGGATCACTAGAATTCGCTCATGCATTAAATACAACCATAAAAACCTAGTACGCATTGGTTCATGTTTCTTAAGACGTTCAAGCAAGTTACCGTATAGGAGGTTAGCCAGTTTTCTTAAGCCTAACATCGATAAACAATCATCCAATACAATTAATAACACACTAATAACCGATAATCAATAGTTAGGTTTCATTAGATCTAAGCAAACACAAGATAAATCTAGCCTAGCATGTTAATCAAAAGACAAGAACAAGATATAATCAAACAACACATAGACATATTGATTGATTAAGTGATTACTTATCTTCAATTAAACATGGGAGATCCAAGGGTATGAAAACCCTTAAAAATGGCAGAAATTCGTCTTAGGGTTTCTCCTCACAAAGTTGCACACTAATGACAAAAAGTTGCAAAACTATATATAGAGTTTAAGGGCTGACGGCGTCACGTTATAGATCTTGACGCCGTCACCTCGCCGTGTCTAGGGTTCCCGGATGGTCTTCCTGACGCCGTCCCTCTTTAGTGCTCCAAAATCCGCTCTGGCCTATCAAGGCTTGACGCCGTCTCTCTTTAGCTTAAACCGTGACTACCTTGATCACTTCAAAGGGTGACGCCGTCAGACTTTCCATTGTAAAACTCTCTGGCGCGTCACGTGTATTTTTCATATCCACCTCTTTTGCCAAGCCATGACGCCGTCTGGAGCAATCCCTGACGCCGTCAAAGGTACTTTTCCAGCCGATTTTGAGACTTTGTCGTTTTCTTCACTTTTATGCTCCAAAAACGTCCAAAATGCTTCCTTTTCCAGATTTCTTCTCCAAAGTACCTAAAATGACAAAAGGAACGATTTAGGGTAATATTTGATCAAATAAATACGATTTAGGGCTTAAATGACCCCCTAAAAGCGGTACACTTTTCGCTTCACAGAGAAATACGTACTCAAACACCGACACTAACTATAGCGATTGGCTTCATTTAAGGACTTCACAAAGAAGAAAGGTCCAACCACAACTGTATTGAAATGGGTGTTGAAGGAAACCTGCACACATTTTCAAAAAGTTAATATCTAAATAATAAGGTGTAGATGTGTGTGTATATGTAATAAGCGTAACCTTATCCAAATGAAAACTTCAAAACAATAAACTGAAACAATGGAATTTATGGTTTTACAGTTAACCCGAAATAAATGCTAAGAATTAAGAACTTAGCTAATCCGCGAAAGGCTCCGATAAGGTATATATATGAATCCACTATCTAAACAAATATGAGTTGCTCAAGGCTGAAACATGGCAAAATAATAAGATTACATTTGAAAATCACAATTTTTTCAAGAATTTCATTCCTAAGTTATATGTCACATATGATGGCCAAACCTAAAAAGACGCCAATAAAGATGAATTTGATGTTTGTTCCTCCCGCTTTTCAATGTGCACCTAATAAAGAAAGACCGTACCTGCAACATCAATATAATTATATGACTTCCCGCTGGCGTGGTTACATATACCAAGCTTTATTGCTGCTAACTGATCGCTTATTCTGGTGGGAATTATTCCAGGAGAATCTAACAACGCTAACTACCTACGAATTTGAGGCCACACCAATACAAAGACAACAGCCATGATTATAATAAAGTCGAAAGATTGCTCCAACTGCATTCTCATTAATCCTGTTACTGGTCTTTTTTTAAAGCTAATTCCACATTTTCAAAATTTTTAAAATGAAACCCAAGTTACATAAAAACGTAAACTGAATAAAAACGTAAACTGAATAAAAATGGCACATTTTGTACACGCGTTAAGTCGTAAACTGTGGTTGAGTCCTTTCCTGATGGTTCACCATTTTCACTTCAGTAGCATAACAAACCCTTTAAGAATTAGCTGGTCCAAACACACAAAATCGCCTTAAAATGACCCAAAACAGAAGTAACAGAATTCCATTCGACCTTATCAACTTCTATAAAACCTTATTGGTTGAATAAACTAAAAATTATGCGAAATGTATAAACACGTTTAAATCATAACAATACTAATGAGGAACAACTTGACTGTAAATGGTAAGGAGGTTTAATATTGTTGGTTCTAACTTGTAACTAAGTAATCAGATCATTCAATGGCGTCAACTATTTGGGTAAACTCATATTAATTTACAGCATCAAATTTATTTGAGCAAACAACCTGGTTTGAATCTTGTTTACCCTACAAACAAAACACCAAAAAATGAACATATATGATGCGCGTGATGTGTCGTTGTGGTTTAGCAGTATTAATGCCTACTCAAGTTTTAAATTTATATTTAGCCGACTTATCAATAACACACACACTTAATGAGCAGTGTACCCGGTCAGTATGAATATAATGGTAAGCAGAGTGTCGATCACTAAGAGTGGAACGTATTATCTAGTTAATCTAATCAGTATTTTAATATCCTAAGTTAGTTATACAACCTAATCTAACGCAAGGGGGTTCAGCCTGAGAGACTGGCACAGTTTGGTTATAATTAAATAGAAAACTAAACTAATGAGCACGAATCAGCGATTAGCACACACGTACACAGATAGATACTCGAGACAATAAGAAGACCTGTCCTGATAATTAAATAGATTGTCACTTGTTTTATTGCTAGTTTTATATGAAGTGTATATAATTAAACCTTTCTCGTTGGCTCTAATCTTATCGGCGAGTAAACCCTTAATGATTACTTATGTCTATCCTACTTTTCTAGAGACGCTAGAATAAATAGGCGAGGAAGGGGCATGGCGACCCAAGCAAGACTCAGCTAGACACAGAGGTTATCAATGCACTAATAAAAGTCACCAAAGACATCAACATATAAACTTTAATTAATGGGAAAGCAATATTAAGGGGAGTGCATGATCTTCCGTAGTCACATGACACAAGCCCATCAATCCTGATGAATTAAAGCGTACTAAAACAATAAAACAAAACTACTTAATGAATTGAATACATGCAGGACCTTCTTACAGCTCTTGTATCTTTGTTTGAGGTGTGTCTTGTGCTGCTTGGTCATCTGAATTCGGCTCTAGGGTTTTACAAAAGGTCTATCTATTCTCCCCTCCCTTCTCTCAAATTCGTCTGACCTTGGGGTATTTATAGTTTCTGTCTGAGGGATCGATGCGGCGCATTGAGTTGATAGATGCGGCGCATTGACTTAACTTCGCGTGGGGTCCAAGATTAATAGATTCTGGAATATTCGTACACCGTCTTCAGATGCGGCGTAACTTGATCTTTGTATGCGGCGCATGTACTTTAGCTGTCTTAGATTGTAACTGGTGAAATCTTGATAGTGATACGCCGTATGTTAGAAGTATATTGCGGCGTATCTGGAGTAGAACGAGCTTGATCTTCTTCTTTGACCAAAGTTTCATATGCGGCACATGACATAATTGCATGCGGCACATTCTTCAAAGTCAGGCAATGGTCTTCGAATTCATCTAAGTATGATATTGCGTCGTATCTGTTGAGTGAGATACGGCGCATCTTCTGGATTTCAGTAGACTTTTGACATCTCGCTTGTTTTGCTCCATAATTAGTCCAAAATCGCCAAGTTTCACATAATGCTTGTTTTTACCTGAGAATTACTAAAGTAAACATTAATGTATCGATTCTCATGTATAATATAATAAAACAAGTCAAATAAATAGGATAAATGATGATAATAAAATGTACTTATTTGAGTTCATCAATATATCAGCAAAGCTAAAGGCGTATACCACAAACGGCAATTAAGGAATGTAGCTCATAACTACAAACCAACGTATTTTGACATTTTAAAAAGTATTGTTATACATGAGTTTAGAAGTTGTTGGTACCTTTTTGGTTTTCCGAATATGATCCTATTGCAAACATAGTAGGGATTTTAAAAAGTGTTTACCTTGGACATAATCTAAGCAGAAAAAGAGTATTACGAAGTGTAAAAAGTTCAACTACTTACCACCGGCTGGTGTTGATGAAATGGGGCAGAAGAATGGAACGACTAGAAATTTCTAGGAGGTGATAGAAAGGGTTATATGTATGGGCGGGATTAAATGATAGTACATTGATAGTGTCTAATTAAGCCAAATGATGATGAACATTAATTTTCCAACTCCCTTTAAACCAATAGGAAATGAAGACATATGTTAAGAATACTATGAGGCAATTTTTTTATTCTTTCTCAGCCAATAGGGTGTGAGATTACGAGTTTTAATTGCAGTAATTTATGTCACATCAAAGTTGGGACCCCAAAAGCCGTTCCAACGCACAAATAGGTCTGATTCTCGATGTGTCTCTAAATCAGGTTCAAACATTTTCAGCAAATGGGAGGTGATACAGAAACTTAGACAACAGTTAAAAAGAAGGGATTATATGATACTGCAAATGCAGGATCATGTAATAAAGCATGGAGCAATTTCATATCAAACACAATAACAAAGATTTCCACATTGGTCCATATTCTAGTGTCACGTACCTCAAAATAATAACACAAAGTCGACATTGTATAAAAAAATTACAATTAAATTTTACCTACTTTTAATATAAGTCATATTTATATACTTTTACATACCTGTGGTAAGTTGATACTCGTGGACTCACACCACCCGCACGTTTCATGTGTGCAATTGTACAACAATTCTCAGCTTTCCAAAAAGAAACGGTGCCCTGTACTGTACTGCGATAGCTGGTGGTTGTTGATTTGTGATGGAAATCAGTTTCACATGATACCAGTCCATCTCAAAGTTTGTCATGGCATTTATGCATCTAATTCGATTATTGTTATGTCATAAGCCTCAGAGTATTCCTCCTCGGTGGCTACAACAAATTTTATTAAGAGTTAATATATATAAACATGAATTAAGTAAAAATAAATAAAAATAGATGTTACGTACTAATAAAGAAACGAATACATATTGTTGCAGTATCCTAATCAAAACACAACTTATTGCTGCAGTAGGCTAATTTGAATACATCATATTTCTGTAGCAGGCTAATGCAAAAACACCTTGTTGTTGTAGTAGACTAATCTAACCACATCTTATTGCGGCATTTAGCCGAGCATAACTCACTTTATTATGCAAAAACCTACGGTTATCACTTGGTATGAGAGAAATGGGTTGTATTGTGACCCCATCAAACTTTAAACCATCTTTGACTCCATGCATGGCTGTCAATATCAGAAACCCGGTTCTATTCTGACCTACTTGCCTGTCCTATCCAGCTTCAAGAAACGTACATTACTTCTCATAAGAATGACATCAAATAACTAAAACCACTTTCTTTCAACTAATAAAGTGTACCTTGTCAATATAATTCTAATTAGTTGACAATTTTTGCACTTGAAGCTATATTGACAATTGACAATTTCGTAATTACTTAGAAGACCTACTGCCTATGGTGAACAAATGAAGTTGAAGCTATATTGACAATTCTAATTAGTTGACAATTTTTTTGAATGATGCAGTTTCACAGAATCATGTCATATGATTAACATTAACAAATGTGGTGACACATGCTGGGTACCATTCAATAGTGGTCAAAGAGATGAAAGACATGTTTTACAGTAAAGTGTTAATTTCAATTTTATTATGTGATATATGAATTGATAAATATACCTGTCCATTGGCAATGATGACCAACACGTGATACTGTCCTTTACTTTCTTCAACGATTGTCATAGCCTTTTCAATGACGGGAAAATGATGTTGGACTTGTGGCAGCATAACAGATAATTCAACCAAAAAAAGAATGCAGAAGGAACGGTAAAACTGAAATACTAAGCAGGATTGATGAAAATGGTATAGAAGATTTAAACACCTGCAAGCTTTATATGGGGTAAAATTTCGTTGTACTTACTCAAGGCTTCCTCGAATCCATTACAGCACCTTTCTTCTGGATTAAAACTGAAAACATACGTTGGTGATGCAAATAGTTTAGTGCTACTGTCAGTTAAGATTTCTGGTTCGTTTGAAGCTTTATCCATGATGTACTAACATCTATCAATACACAAAGTATTCTAACGAAACTGCATGTACATAATTGGTGCAAAATTACATAGTAAACACACTTACAAAACTCACCGTATTAACAAATCATACTTTTTTTTTTTTATTTTTTTTTTGCTTCAGTTTTTGTAAATGCTAAACGTTATTAAAAAGTAGGAACAAATAAATAATTTGAAAGATAAGGAAAACATAAACTCACCCATTTATTGGTGGTTTAAACTCGCACATTGCAGCCCCAAAACCCACGCATTGCAGCCCGTAAACCCACAGCTTCAGCGCCCCAACGCGCAAATGCCACCTCCCGTTTCAACACCCAAACCCACCCATTTCAGCCCCCAAATGCGGGTATGTGAATCCCAGCTCAACATCCAAACGGACCCACTTCAACCCCATTTCAACACCCAAATCCATCCTTTTCAGCCCACTTGAGGACCTCTCAAACATGGTATCTGCAACATAACATGAGTATACGTAACTGTTTGTTGCAAGCCTCGACTAAAAAAACAATTAGAAATTTAGTGACAAAACTACCAAAGTTTAAAGGGCATTATTTCCTATCGAAAATGGCTACAATAATAAGCTAATGTCACACCCCGAAATTTGGATTGCAGCGGAATGGAATTCCGAGGGTGTGATGTTCATGGATAACAAAGTACAAGGAAATAAAGAATGACCTCTAAGTGAGTCATTTTAAAACAAACGTTTGATTTAAACATAAACGTTTTACAAAAGCATTAATATCAGAGTTCACCATCAAATGTAAGATTTTAATACATAACCAAACGCTAAGTAATGAAAAGAAATCTTCATCATGATGTGCGTTCCAAAATGTGACTCTAGTACGCTCCATACGTAGGTGGTTATTAACATCTAGTTACCTGAGAATACACGCTAAAAAGGTGAACATAATTGTTGGTGAGTTCATAGGTTTAAGTAAACAAGTAAAGTGCGGACCACAAGATTTCAATAGCCTGACAATCACAACAAATATAACGTCATAGCCAAAAATAATATAAAGTGCCCTAAGCTCATGACCCCGAAGCTCAACGAAATGGTATGCAATCAAGCATAATAATAATCAATGCCCCGAATAAGTGTTTGTCAGACACTCGAAAATAATCCGAATGCTATGCGTCCGTTTGACAGGTTGGCGCGACCAACTCGTACGGGGGTGTTAATCTAAATAGATCTATTCATAGCATCCGCGCTTACAAGTAATTAACGGTTCATGATTCAAGGGGATTTTAACGGCATAACGGTAACTTAGGCAATGTAACAGTTTTAATACTTGTGTCTGAAAAAAATAAGCAATATATTCCCACCCCGAGGGTTTTAAAATAAGATACAAACAATGTAAAAACCGGGGCTATGAAACTCACCTTAGTTATCAAATCTCAATTATAATTTGGTAAACTGTGAATAATGGTCCAGTAACTCTAACCGAAACCTAAATAAGTACCATGTCTTAGGTTTGAAAACAAGGTCGTGCATGCAAGTTCATATGCTATTATATCACTTGTACATGTTTGTTGCAACATTTAACGTCAAAAATATAGTCATGACAACTCGTTAAATTATAAAATACATTATATATAACGATTAATTAATTTGTCTCGAAACTTTAGGTTTGGTCATCTTATTAATAAGTATTTTAGAAAAATCACCGTTACGCTTTAACAACATTCTACGATAGTCTTCTAAGTGATCTTTGAGAAAAATAAAGTTTTACGTCAATAATTAACACCTTGTTGGATTCCTGAAAATGACCAAGTGGCCCAGTAAAGCTAGCCGTAAAACAGTTTCTACTAAGTGTTACTAACTCAACTCAGTGGATTTAGAAAGTATATAGTAAGGTCGACAAAATCTAACACTGACTTTTAGCCCATTCGGATCCCGATCCCACACTTTTATGGCCATAAAGTTAGGTGGTCAGGCTGTTTTTATAGTTTCTGGGCAGTTTTCGGGGAAGTTTGAGAGGTCATAAGTTACTCGTTATAAATCCGTTTGACGAACGGTTGGACTTTTTGGAAACTAGGCCAGGTGAACTTTATTTTACCTACTAGTGCCATTTTTCCATAACAGACCCTACCTATGAGAAAACGGGGTTAAACATGGTCACATGGGAAAACAGTTTTGACACTTAGAAAAGTTTCAGTTTAAGCTGATGGTTTTGGCCAGTTTTCGTCATAATTCAAATCTATGTATCTTGGTCGTTTTAGCTCCGTTTCTTAAGTTCTTTATATCCTCGGGTTCGTATTTTAGGGTACTAACATGTTTTTAGTGTCTCGGAATATCTAGCTAGCTTCTAATTTCCATTTTCACCCTTTGAAAAACTCTTAACAGCATCCTATTTTTCAGAAAATTAATTTTTAGATACTTAACTTGTAAATAGCGTAGTTTCTTCGTTATATATCCGTTTTAATCCATTCAAGCGACCACGTTTTCGTAATAGAGTCTAGGTTCTATATTTTTACTCAAATCATTCATCCAACTTACTTATTTTTCCAGATTTTACAAAATAGGACAGCCTTGTATAAAAGTGTTTCAAAAATGTAGTATCTAGTTCCCAAATTATACCAAACCACTTTCAATCACTATAAAACCATTCTAACTCTACCACATACTCGCCAAGAGTGTCATGTAACTCAAGTATGCATAAAAATGAGAGTTTTTAGCATAATAGCTAGTTGTCATTTAATATGTTTAAGAAAATCACAAACATGTACCCAAGTGATTCAACGCATATGTAATCATGCAAAAGTGATACTAGGAAGTGAAATAACTCATAAGTAAGTAGTGTAAGGTTGTAAAATCAACTTGATGACTTACTTGAGGTGATTAGTAGAATGGAAGGATAAACTCTAGTTTTTACCCAAACCAAAACTCTTAAACCCTTCTATACTAACAATGAGCCTTAGAATACTTGAACTTGTGTACAATCAATACCCTTGCTTCCTCCTCTCCTTGTGGTTTGAAATATATGAGAGTGTGAGAGGTGATTATAGTTTTTCTTTCTCTAGTTGGTAGTGTGTAGTAAAAATGAGAAGTAATGCATGTATTTATAGCTAGGATTTTCAAAGTTGGTCAATGTTCTTGGTCTTCGGTCTTTGGTCCTTGCTTAGCCGACCTAGCTAGGAGGGGGGGGGAGACAAGACCTTAGTCAAGCCTCCAAAAGTTTACTACTCCTTGTTTTGTGGCATTTGTGTCTAGTAATTGTGATTGTAAAGAAATTACATGTGATGCCAAGAATCAAGGGGGGGGGGGCGCCTATTGTCTCCATGGGAGATTTTTATAAAAATCTTGTATAAAAATATGTATATTGAGTGTATTGGGTATTAAAAATACTTATTGGTTATTAGTTTGGTAGTTACCGGTGAATACGTATATTTGAGTTGCGTTTGTAAATGAATTGAAAAATGTTTGAAAAATAATTCTTGACACTTTTGAAATAATTTAAGGAGTATGGAGAAGTATGAAAAATAATTGTTAAGAGTGACGGGTGCATTGGTGTTTATTTAAATTGCGAAACACTTTGTTAATTTAATAAACGTAAGTAATTAAAAGGAATTGCTTTAGAGATTAAAATTTTTGAACCAGAGAAGGAACAAGGTATTGTGATGTTGTAGAGTGAATATAGCCTAAAGTCATAGTGCACATGAAAGGTATTCTAAATTTTACGTTTATTTAACTAAAAAGTTATGCGTAAATTGTTCTCAGATAAGCGTCAAAATAAATAGTTTGAGTTTAATAATTAGTTTTGACCTGTAAAATAGCAGGTTGTCATAGTCTACCACCCATAAAAGGAATCTCGTCCGCGAGATTCAGTCAGTGTTGGTCGTTGGAGTGTTGTCACTGAAGAGGTGTGAATACTTTTGACGGATCTGATCTTGTCGTTCCCAAGTAAACTCGGGATCTTGTTGAGAATTCCAGCGAACCTTGACGATAGGAATTCTACTATGTTTCAATTGCTTGACATTACGATCCATAATATCTACCGGCCCTTCGATACAGTTAAGTTTGTCATCAAGTTGAATTTCTTCTAACGGAATGGTAAGGGATTCGCCGGATAAACACTTCTTGAGGTTGGAAACATGGAATGATCCATAATATCTACCGGCCCTTCGATACTGAGCTCTGGTGGAAGTTCAAGTCTATAAGCTACTGGGAAGATTCTAGCTAGAATCTTAAATGATCCACTGTATTTCGGGTTTAACTTCCTTATTTTCTAAATCGTATCACGCCTTTCCAAGGCAAGACTTTCAACATAACTCGTTCTCTAACTTGAAATCCTAATGGTTCGCGATTTAGGGAAACCTAATTCCAATGATTTGCGTCACGTACCGACATAACTTTTCTATCGTTCTCTTGTCGCTTGTAACTGATTCCCGATCTGTACGATTTTCCTTTGTTGTTTCACAAATAAGTTCTAGGCTAGTGAGTTGGGCTTTTCCGATTTCGGCCTGACAACAGGTGATTGGTACTTCGATCATAGAGTGCCTCAAATGGTGCAGTCTTTATACTCGTGTGATGACTATTGTTGAAAGTAAATTATGTCAATTTCAAAAGATTATCCTAACCAATTCAAAGTTGATCATACGGCGCTGAGCATGTTCTATAGTGTTTGGATAGTTCTCTTACTATGTTCATTGGTCTGAGGATGATAGATCGTGCTTATATCTAATTAGGTTTTAAAAAAATATCTTAAAGGGATTGCCAGAAGTTTAAGGTGTATCGACTACCTTTTATTAGGAGTATTTGAAATTGGTACAGCGTGTCTCGTGACTAATTCTACAATGATAAGTTTGTCAGAAAGGGCGTTATCGGAAGGATAAAGTTATGGTAATAGTTTTGATTCCTCGTGTTTTGCTCTAGCTGATGTCACGATATGAGTCTTTCTTCGCCTAAGGTGCTTAGTCTTCATTACTAAAATTTTACTGTTTAATAGTGTTTCTCTAGATTTCCTTCATAAAATTTTTTTCCATGTTACCGTTTGTCAATCACAAAACCCTAAATGTTTGGAGTGTTTTAGTACGGTGGTAAATTTTCAAAATTTAACTCGATATTGAGTGTTTTGTTTGAAATCTTTCTCTGGATGAATGAATTTACAAGTTTGAACAAATGACTTTTTAAGTACTCTCTTTCTTGATGATTCAAAATTTAGTAGTTATGCAAGATTGGACTGTTTTCAAATATGACCCAAGGTTTTATAGACGGGTTTTCAACATGATGTGCATAGGAATGTTTAGCAAAGATTGATGTTATACATTTTCTAACGTACAATAGTTTTGTTAAAGATTGATCAAAAGGGATTTACTCGTCAAAATAGGTACTTCAGAAAAATATTTTCCTACAAGGTATATGATTTGTATAAAAGTATTTTAAAGTAAATCCATTTGAAGTGAAAGCATTACAAGGATGAAATGGTCGGGTAGGTATGTCTGCATGAACGCTTAGATGTCTAACGTTTTTTTTCTGATGTGGGATAATGCCTAGTGATTAATATTAGGCAAGGCTTAAAGGTATGAGTATTCAACTTACTTGGTTATTTCTAAAATGGATCGTGACTTAGGTTTGTTATCTTACTTGGTTAACTAGTACTTCTGAAATGATAGGATTGGGTGACTATGCTAGAGATAGTGGTTTGGATTTCCTCGTGAGATCTTAAGTTTTCCGTTGCGTTATGAATCAACTTACTGTATATTTCTAGTCCTTGTTTGTAGTTCCGTAATCCTTTCATTGTTTTCCTTATGTCATGGAATCCTCCTCGTAGATGGAAAGTCTTTCCTAGAAAGGTCAATGGTAAAAATCCAACTTAACGGTTGAGTGAGTGACAAGTGGTGTAGGTATCTAGAGAGGGTTTAACAAAAGGGATGTTTATGAAAAATTTATTTGGTTACAAAGCTTTGCTTTTTGATGTTTTGGAATGAAGATTGTTTTAAAATTTTAAAAAGATGATTGTTTCCTTCATGGCATAATCCTTCCTGAATTATACATAGGTGATCAGGCTATGTATAATTGAGGACTAATGATGCGATGCTCGGTTTAGTCAAAGCAGTATTATGTTTCTCAAAGTTTTAGATGGTATTCAACGTGTTGTTTGGTAAAATGGTAGCCTATTTTTTTTTTATTTTTTTTTAACAAGAAAAATTGGTTCGTATAATATGGTAGTAAATAGTTGGTAGAATGCCAGAAAATCAATTTATGATGTGGTAGTAATATAACACGTTTTAAAATTATGTGAAATAATTTCCTAAAGTGGTAGTAAAATAACTCGGAGTAAAGTTATGTGAAACAATTTTTATAAAGTGGTAGTAAAATATCTTGTAATAAAATTTGTTGAATGGGTTATAGGATGTGTGGGAGAATCTTACGGAATGGTAATAGTCTATGGTCAAAGATGGAATTTGCGTAACCCCTAATAGGATAGCGGTATGTCGTTGCGAAATGGCTAGGAATAAGGTAACTGGAATAGAAAATGTAATAGACGAAGGTTGTGAGTATCGTGGATATAATAAAAGATAGAGATCACATTAGATAAAAAGGTACTTGTTACAACTAGGTTACGCTAACTTCCTAAGGTGAAGTACAACAGGAAAATACAACCCTAGAGGGCTTGAGCTATGGTTTATAATTAAAGTAGGAGCTCCTTCTTCTAACTCATTGTTGTTGTCCTTGACGTTGATAGTATCCTGAAGAGCTCCTCATGCGATAACCTACTCTTTTCCTCGAGCTATCCCCTCCTGACTCTTGGATTCTTGATTACTTTGCTTTGGATTGACACACCTAAAGTGTCCTTTCTCTCCACAGCCAAAACATATTATTGGAGGTTTCTGATTTTCGACAAGTGTAGGAGTTCTGCAATATTTAGTCAGGTGACCATTCTTCTTACAGTTACCACATGGAGTAGGGCAATGACCAGGGTTATGGTGTTTTTGACATTTGTTACATTTTGGTAGAGTACCAAGGTACCCTTTCTTCTTAGCTGGGCCTGCAACATGGGCTTTAGCAAACTATGGTCTTTTAGGTGATTATTGTGCAACACTTCCACCCTGATTGTTGTTATTGTTCCATTTTTGTTTGCTGTCATTATTGTTTCCTACAGCCTTGGTGTGAGCTATGTGTTCCCTTGCCTGGAGCGACATACGTATAGCTTTAGGCATGGTATCGGGTTCTAATGGGGCGACCAACATATGAATTTCATGGGAGAGTCCCCCGATATACCTCTCAAGTTTCTTGCATTCCGGTTCATCCATTACAGGGCATAGCCGTTCTAATTCGTAAAAACAACTAGTGTATTTGGCAACATCATCTCCTACTATCGTAAAATACAGGATTTCCTGTTCCATTGCTCGTAATTCGCTCCTTGAACAATATTCTAAAATCACCATCCTTCTTAGTTTCTCCCAATAGATTGAGTAAGCAGCGTCAACCCCTACTATCTGAACATGTTTAGTCCACCATACCTAGGCACGATCCCGAAAAGTGCAAGTGGCGAACTTAACTTTGTTTTCCTTGAGACAATTACCACCTCAAAATATTGTTTCTACTTCTTCGAACCATTTGCAAAATCCCCTCGCGCCTTTAGTTCCACTAAAGGTGTAGGGATCGCAATCCATAAATTCCTCGTAAGTAAGATCAGGAATTTTGAGTGCAACATTTCCTCCTTCTATGCCTTCAACTGTCTTCATGGTTTCAAGTCTTCCTGAAGCATTGGTCACATTTTTCTCATGATTGGCGAGGGCTGTGGCTATGCTCTTGGCAACGATTTGCTCAACAGTGGCTTGTGACATGGCTGGAGCGGCTTGCTTCGACATAACTCTTCAAAATCATAAGAGACCATGAGAATTTATAAGTAGTAAGGTGTAACAAATGGTAATATTCACGTTGTTAATTAATATTAAATGAGTATTAATTATTTTTAAGCTGAGCATTTCTATGCGCATTTGCATGTTTCTGAGTATTTTTGAGCATTTTTGGGAGCTGTTCCGCATACTGTAGCTTACAGTCACTGCAGAAAAAGTATATTTTTGTCAGTAAGCATAAATTATCCTATTTTTGACAGTTACTGACAAGTCTCGTAATTAACTGAGAGCTTTCTCGTATTTTTCTGAAAAACAACCGCACGCGCGTACCGACAGCACAGTACACATGGTAACAGTCAAATAAATATATTTTTGAGTCAGTAATAATATTTTACTACATTCTGACAAAAACGTTGATAAAAACTTTATTTTACGCATACGTGTCCAAAAATGTCAAACCGGGACTTTACGGTCACGATTAAGCTCAAACCGACATACGATACACCAACACGGAGTAAAAATAAATATTACCCTCCCCTAATGCTTCTATGGCCGGCCAAGGTGTTACCTCCCCACATGAGTCCAAACTAAATCCCACTAACTCATTATAATCTTATTTATAATGCAAAATTTACTCTAAATGTTACTACAACAACACTTCTTATCCATTACACTATCTAACACTTACCTTGATCATTTTTCATCTTCCAAACCCACGACACACACTCATCTTCACAATCCATGAATTTTCTTTGAAGTTCAAGCTAATTAGAGTGTATATTCAAGCTTTACGGGTTATTTGGAACGTGGTTTGGGTAAATTTGGTGAAGCTTTGGGTGTTCTTGGTCCCTCATCTCCACGTTAACATCCTAAATCATTGTAAGGATCATCAAAATTTTCTAATCTTGTTAATCTCTTGTTCATTTGATGTCTAATGATGATTAAAAGTGTTAAATGTATATGTTTTGATAATATGGAAAAAGCTAGGGTTTGTGTCCTTGTGGTATAGTGCTCGGCATTTTTAATGACCTATGAACAAATTAGTAAATTTCTTGCTTGTGTGGTAAATCTTGTTACATATGATGTTAGTTTGATAATACAAACAAGCTTTACGATTATTACGCGAGATTAAGCAATATAATGACTTTTTAAGCTATATATATGGATCGGCCATACTAAAAATAAAAGATTATTGGGGTTTTGAAAAACATAAAATTTTGGCTTAAATGGTGAAATGGTGTAAAAATATATTTAAGTGCTTATTTGGAATAGCTTATTGAATAAGCTATAAGTTATAGAAAATGACTAGTAAAAATAAGAAAATAAGTTGACACAATATGTATGGGTCGAATAGACTTAATTTGGTCATATTTGAATATTTGACTAAGTAGCTTATTTATTATAGCTTAATTGATAAGCTTAAAGTTTAATACGTAATTATTATTTACTAAATTATAAGAAAATGGACTAAATGTAATTTTGGACCATAAAAGCCCACGTACGGACTGTTGGGCCGAGCCCAACAAAACTTTTTGTAGTTTTGACTTTTTGACCAAACGGACTTAATGAACGAATTAAATGATTTTTAGAAACGCGACGATATATACGTTTTAACTAAAAATGTGTTTTGGACTAAAAATGACTATTGGGCTTATTATATGAATTTCGGCCCACTAAGCAATTTAAATGACAAAAATGATTTTTGGAATATTTTCCGACCCACCATGAATATTATAACTTAACGAAATGATAAATGTAACGAAAACTAGTTTTGGACTTGTTTTGAGACGCTTAGTCTCCAAAAGGGTGAAAAATGACATTTTAACCAAATTAATATTAATATTGACTTTTGTCGACTTTTTGACTAAGTATTGACTTTGTGTCGAAATTTATTGTTAATAATTAAACGTAACAATAACGATAACTATAACGATAAAAATTACTCGCGACAACCAAAATATATATTACTAACATATTTTGCACACATACTTTACAAGATGAGTTATTTGGGAAAAATTGCAACACTTGAGGAAAATGAAAACGTTGTATAAACAAATGGGTCATGCTCAAATTTTCTAAAAATCTAACACTTAGAGTATTTATGTGGAAATACTTAACTTAAATAAATGTTCTAAAATTTCTTAACAGTATTTTATTTTCTTATAATTAAAATTGTATTATAAATAATAAATAATATTTATAATATAATAATCCTCCACTAATCCCATTATTTAATTAATTTCTCAAAAACCTATTTAATTAATTTTAATCTTAATTAAATGCATAAGTACTTAACCTATATATATATATATATATATATATATATATATATATATATATATATATATATATATATATATATATATATATACAGGATAAATATCAAATAAAAAGACAAATATCTGTACGTTACGTAAAAAAAATTTTTTTTCAAAAATTTTCTCTAAAAATTCCAAAAAAATTCCACAAGATCAGGTATGTTGGTGCATGAAAAAGTTGTGAAGGAAGTTTTTCTAAATGTGGATATTTTTTCCGAAAAAAAATTATGAAAAAATACATTTGTGCATTAAATCATTTTTTTGTGCATCAAAAATTCGTTTTTGCACCCATGTTCTTTTGACTTTTTTAATCAAAATAACATTGCGCATCTAACTAAAACAAGTTGAAAATTTTCTGCATCAAAATTTTTTTGCGCATCAAAATTCATTTTTTGTGCATTAAAAAAAACGTATAAAAACTCAAAATCAGAAAAACTTCTTTCACACAAGTTTTATGCACCAACATACCCGATCTTGTGGAATTTTTCATTAACTTTAAAAAAAAAAAAAAATTTACGTAGTGTACGGATATTTGTCTTTTTATTTTAACTTTACCCTATATATATACGCATGATTATATATATAGCACTTGCGCATTTTAAACGGCGAATACTAGCACGGATGTTCAGTTACGTATTCCCACCGTGCACTTTCACCACGAGCCACCACCACCAAGAGTTACAACGATAAATCATTTTAAATATATTTTGCCACACAGCAAGCAAGAAATACACGAGCACTGTTTACGCGTAAACTTTTCAAATAAAATAAAGACATATGAGACACGAATATTTCACTAAGACTTACCGTACTGATTTAGGTTGTGTGTCGGCGCGGTTGCATTATTTTGTTGATTAGCAGATTGCTGTTGTTTGCAAGGTGAGTTTATAGCCCCATATTTTATACGATTTTGTTTTATAAGCTTGGGGTGAGAAACATGCAAAACTGTTTTCATGGACCAAAAATGTAATTTTTTTTATACACACTAATATGCAGAAACCTAAGTTTAGCTGAATCCCATTGCGCCCACTATCATCAACCGTTAATTCCTTTCTAGAAAGCCGGTTGATATAAATAGATCTATTGGGGATGACACCCCCGTTCGGTTGGCTCGGCATAGCCAAGGCGAACGTATACCAATCGAATAATAGGCCGAGTGTCTTGGGATTAACACTCGCGGGCGCCTTTCTTATGCTAATGCCAGTCAGGCACGTGGCAATGTCATAGATCGGTTAGATGAGGCTTAGTGTTTGCATAGCCGAGTAGTGTGTATTTGCCGAATTGTTTGTTGATTATTGCTATTGGTCCATATGTGCTATTTACTTTAAACCTATGAACTCACCTGCGTTAGCTGACTTTTAGCATGTTTTTCTCAGGAAACTGAGGTGCGTTAGCTGAAGGCAGGGCATGGCGATGGTCATAATAAATGTTGGAAATGTTTTTAATAATGCGTTAACTCTGAAATTTGGACCTCTTGTTTAATGGGCTACATTTTCATTTGAAATGGATTTTATGTATGACAACATAACTTAAATTATGCAATGTATTTTAAAACGGATTTTTAATCTGTTCCCTATATCTTGTGTTGTGATTATCGATTTAGTAGCACCCAAAGTGTATGCTTCCGCAATATTATGATTTTGGGGGTGTTACTGATTGGTATTCAGAGCCTAGGTTATATAGAACGAGGTTTATAAAAACCTTAAACTATAACCGATTTATGAAGAAAAAAAAAAACTTTTCCTTATGACCGCCAGATGCCTGCCAGTTTAGCTTGCTATGATTTGAGCATCATTTGCTTCATTTGATTAAGTGTTATGATATGCTATTTGAGTATTTTAATAAGCATATATGATATAAGTATTTTCTATATACTTACACGTGTCGCACCATAGTTGTCACAGACTATTTCTCTCCCTTTCGGCACACACTCAAAGGTAGCTGCTGCTGGACTCACTTCTCCGATGCGACAGCCAGTTCCATTTGTGGATGACCCATTGATGGAGGTTGTCCGAGCTGCTGCTCAGTCACCTACTCCAGCTCAGCATGTGCACACCACTACAGTGTCTACCTCACCATACTTGCCCAGATACACCACAGCACACCGCTCATCCCCAGCCCAGCTATACACCTTCACCCAGCATGTTCAGAATACCCCACCTGTCAGACGTCGGGCCTCATATAGGCGAGTCCGTGGACGTCGTCTCCAGTTATCATCTGTGTTGTCTTCGTCTCTTAGTAGGACCCGCTATGGCTATATGGGTACCCCTGCTGAATCACCATCTCAGTCACCCACATCATCTTCAGACCATTCCCCACCTAGTCAGAGACTTAGGAGATCAGTTGAGACCTATTCAGAGGAGGATGAGGATCCAGTGGAGGATCCAGAGCAGGTTCAGGATGAGCCTACTCCAGTTGTTACTGCACCTACTAAGCACACTCCTATGGGTATAGATGATGATAGGGATAGGGATACTCCTATGGACTTGGATCAGGGTATGATGCCGAGGGATGGTAAGGGCATCATGGAGGATGTTCAGGGTATGTTTGAGGTTGGACAGAGTTCCAGGGATGCACAGATTCAGGGTATGTTTAAGGTTGGACAGAGTTACAGGGATGCAGAGATTCAGGGTATGAGTGAGAGTCAGTGGATAGATATTGCTTGTGATGTTGGCACGGGTGTACGTGCAGCTAGCCCAGAGTACACACCGTCATCTCCTTCATTCATGCCTCCATCTCCGATGCCTACTCCACTTCCATCACCAGTGGTTTCTCCGCTTGCAGAGCTCGAGGAGCCCACTGAGATGGAGTAGATCTGGATCCAGCTGACGAACCAGGCGAATTTACTTGATGTACATTCAGACCAGCTTGGGAGGTTGGAGCAGTCCGACCGTATCCAGGATGTGGAGAGGAGGATTGGTACTGTTGATAGGGCAACTTGTGTTCTATTTGAGGAGATGTACTCTGATCGGAGGGTGATGATTGGATTGAGAGCTAGATTGGATGCTTTAGAGAGGTTGCATGGTAGAGAGCTTAGGAGTTTGGATTTCAGGGCTATTGGCTTAGGTAGAGGTCAGAGCAGGATACAGGGCATGTTGAGACGAGCCAGAGGTGTTGACCGTACTCAGTGGCAGAGGATTATGACTGTAGAGTACACTATTGGAGCAGTGATGAGAGAGAACTAGGAGCTTAGAGATCGTGTAGGCCAGTTGGAGACTACTATTGGAGGATTGACTTTAGCATTTGACCAGTTACGCCTGGATAGTGATCGAGCCTAGATTAGTAGTAGTTGATGATGTATTCATTAGGATGACTAGTATTTCTGTAGCATTCCAGACCTAACTTTTAACCAAGCTTGTAATTTTGTGAACCTTTATCTTTTCGATATATATAACAAGCTTAGTTTTTCCTAATCGATTATTCGTTTTTCCTCTGTGGTTGACTTTATTCTTGTATTCTGTTTTCGCTATCCGTATATTCATATAATTCTTTCCTCCCATAAACAAAATCTCATTTATCGCCATCTTTTGTGATGCAGATAAATGGCACCTAAACGGAAGTCAACCAGAGTCACACGAGGACAAACCGCCAACACACCTATCCTGACAAGGTCAGTAAGGGGAAAGACTACTGAAAATGTCGCCCCGACAAGAGCCGCACAGGGCCAAACTGCTGAGAATGTTGCCCCGACCAGGGCCGCAGCTAGTGCCCAAGGGGTGAATCAAGCAACACTGGATCAGCTTGTTGCTGATCGTGTGGCCGCCGCTCTCGCAGCCGTAAACAATTCGACCACCAACACTGGAACATCTAGGCCAGTGACCAACAGTCGTGGTTATACTTACTCTGAGTTCTGAAAAATCATGGTTGGAGGATTTGGAGGAACAGAGGGAGCCGTTGGTTTGACTAGATGGATTGAGAAGCTAGAAACCGTGTTTCGCATTAGTGGTTGTAACAATAAAGACAGGGTCAAGTATGCATCTTTCACTTTTATGGATGCCGCTTTGACCTGATGGAACAACTACATGAAATATGCTAACATGGATGTTGCTTATGCCATGCCGTGGGAAGACTTTAAGGAACTAGTGATTAGGAAATATTGCCCGCGAAATGAGATCAAGAAGTTGGAGATTGAGTTTTGGAATTTGAAGGTGCAAAACAACAATATAGCTGCTTACAACCAAAGATTTCAGGAGCTAGCTTTACTATGTCCCGAAATGGTTCGGGCTGAGGCCAGATTGATTGAGAGGTATATCGGTGGGTTACCGAGGTCCATAAGAGGTGATGTGACTACCTCGAGAGCTACAGATCTTCATGAGACCATGGAGATAGCAAACAAGTTGATGGATCAGGAACTGGAGGATGTTCCAGAGAAGAGTGCTGACCACAAAAGGAAGTGGGAAGATCACTCTAAGGGTAGTAACGGCAGCTCTCAGAACAAAAAGCAGAGTGTAGCCAAGGCATATGCAGTTGGTTCAGGTGATAAAAAGGGTTATGACAAGAACACACCTTTTTGTAACCGCTGCAAGTTACATCACAAGGGACAGTGCATAGTGAAGTGTAACAACTGCCAGAGGATAGGGCACTTGGCAAGGAACTGTAGGGCAAGACCCCTAGCCACCGCTCAAGCAGCACCACCTCACAACCGTAAGGCGGAAGTCACTTGCTTTGGGTGCGGTGAAAAGGGTCATTACCGGAATGAGTGCAACAAGCCCCGAAACCAAGGAAATGGTGGTGGACCAGGCAACCAAGTAGCAGTGGTCAACAATGGAAATCAGGGTAATGGAGGAGGAGCCCGTGGAAGAGTTTATGCTGTGGGCAGAAGGGAAGCCCAGGACGACCCGAACGTGGTGACGGGTACGTTTCTCTTAAATAATCGTTATGCTTCAGTACTATTTGATACTGGAGCATATAGAAGTTTTGTATCAACCGCTTTTAGTCCTTTAATCGATATAACCCCAACCACCTTAGATAATGTCTTCGACGTAGAATTAGCAAACGGAAACCTAGAAAGAATAGGCACCATTGTAAGGGGTTGCACTCTAAACTTACTGAACCGTCCATTCAACATTGACCTGATGCCAGTAGAATTGGGTAGTTTTGACGTCATCATAGGGATGGATTGGCTATCGAAATATCATGCCGTCATCGTTTGTGATGAGAAGATCGTCAGAGTACCCTATGGGAACGAAGTTCTGATCATTGAAGGAGATTGGAGCGATCGTGGGAGTTCGTCGAGATTGAGCATCATCTCGTGTACGAAGGTACAGAAGTACATCGAGAAAGGATGCCACATCTTTTTAGCTCATGTGACTGAAAAGAAGGAAAAGGAGCCCGGAGAGAAATGATTGGAAGATGTGCCAATCGTAAGGGATTTTCCGGAAGTCTTTCCAGAAGACCTACCTGGACTCCCACCGGCCAGACAAATCGAATTTCAAATCGATTTAGTGCCAGGAGTCGCGCCTGTAGCGCGAGCACCCTATCGGTTAGCACCTACGGAATTACAGGAGTTGTCTGATCAGTTAGCTGAGCTATCTGGAAAAGATTTTATCAGACCGAGTTCTTCGCCTTGGGGAGCTCCTGTCTTATTTGTTAAGAAGAAGGATGGATCCTTCAGGATGTGTATTGACTACCGAGAGCTGAATAAGCTAACCATTAAGAATAGGTACCCACTCCCGAGGATCGACGATTTATTTGATCAGTTGCAAGGTTCATCGGTTTATTCTAAGATAGACTTGAGATCGGGTTATCACCAGCTTCGAGTCCGGGAAGAGGATATCCCGAAGACCGCATTCCGAACCCGATATGGCCATTACGAATTCCAAGTTATGCCATTCGGCTTGACAAATGCACCAGCTGTATTCATGGATCTCATGAATCGGGTGTGTAAGCCGTATTTGGATAAATTCGTGATAGTGTTCATTGATGATATCCTGATATATTCCAAGAATGAGAAAGAGCATGAGGAACATCTCAAGATAATTATGGAATTATTGAAAAAGGAGGAGTTATATGCTAAGTTTTCGAAGTGCGAATTCTGGATATCGATGATGAGTGTGTAAATACTCATCATTTTTGTCCCATCTGAACTGCAAAAACATTTAAAAACACTCAGAAATGATTCAAAATACAGAAAATATCCTTGAATTGTGTTTTTATCTGTTTCATGTGCAAAAGAATTGAAAACAGATGAAAAATGAGCAAAGTTTCATATATGGCAAAAATAGTCCCTGGGCATTCAAAAATGGAAATTCACAAATGGTCCCTGGAAAGAATTTCTATTTTGGCAGTTTTAGTCCTTGGATTTTCAGGATATTACAACATTGGTCCCTAAGATTTAACCTAAAAATCCAAATCTAATCCTAATTCACAAAACCCAGCTGCTAAAAATAAACCCAACCCACACTTAATCTAAACCCAGCCCAAACTAAAACATTACCCAAGCCCAATCCCATAAACCCATAACCCGACTTTTTTTAGTTAACCCAAAGGTTTGACTTCGGTCAAACCTTTCTTCCTCAAAACCACCCCGCCAAAAAAAACATACCAGAAACCACTTACCACCTCACCTCTTATCCCTGCAATACCACCACACCTCACCCTTTCTCTTATCTCACTCCACCTAACAAGCCAAATGAAATTAATGCTTCTTCCCCATTTTCAAGATTATCAGAGATAGTGGATTTTTCCACTATCTCATTTTTGGCGCCAAAATCCGTTTCAATGGCTGAGATCATGAGAATCCAATCCAAAGGTGCAGAAATGATCAGGAGAAGATAAGGGACACATCCCACCTTAGTTGTAGTATAAATAGCACTCTTTGTAGCCTGTAATAAGTAGTAGTTAATTTTTCATTTTCGTATTGTACTTTAATTGTTTAAGTTTTATGAATTTTGATTTCCAGTTGTTAATTCACGTTGTTCTTAAGTTATTTACTCTTTTGTAATTCAATATTGTACTCATTTTCACTTATAATAGAATTTCAAGTTGTTGTTAATTCGAATTAAGCTCAATTAATATTAAGAATCAATCAAAAACATTCCTTACCCTTAATATAAGCTTATACAAGCTTATCATAGCTTGTTGTAAGTTTATATTAGTGATAATCTGTTCTAAATTCAAGAAATGGAGAAAGTCAAAGAAAGTCAAACCTGGACCAAATAAGCTCTTCTGGTGAAATAAGCTATTCAGAAAAGCTGAAATTGGGTTTCTAGCTTGTCATTGACAAGCTAGTTGTGTTCTGTTCTTTTAGTTCCATGTTCCATAGCAAATCAGTTGTAAGCTATTTCCAATTTTTTTGCATAATTTCCTAGTTTACTGTTCATTAGCTTATCTTTGTGCTTATTGTCATTTCCTTGCTTATCTGTGTTATTTGGAGTTATAGTAGCCTTGTTTGATCATTAGTTTAAGCTTGAATTTCATTTTCCATTTAATAGCTTAAAACAGTCCAAATTAGCATAATTAGCATAGCTTATTATAGTACTTAATTCCACATTATAAGTTGCTTATTAGAGTTAGAATAAGTTAGACAATCAGTAATAACCAAGATTCTTAGTTAAAATTGGCTGTTTCAATTGAAAATCCATATCAGTCCACACAAAGGACTGTTTGGGTTAAAAAGGCAAAATGGGTCAATTTGGTTGATTCCTGTTCATTTGCATTTTTCTCAAGTTTGATTGACCTTAACTCAAGTTGTTTGAGTAGTCAGTAAAAGCTTTTAAGCTATCTTGATAGGATTTGTGATTTTAAGCCATCTGTGGAAAAATTAGAACCTCAACTGACCAAATAAGCCAAATTGAGCAATAAGCTCATTTGTCCTTTCCTTGTGGCTTTTCTGAGTCCTTTTAGGACCAATTAGTATATTTGCAAGAGTTGGTTTGGTCTCTGTGGTGTTGTGCACATCTGCACAGGTCTGCATAAAACAGATATCACACAGACTCTTATTCAGCAGTCTGCAACAATTTTCATGCAATCATTTAAGTGCTTATTTGTTACATTCAGTGCCTGATTTTTGGTTTCTAAGTAGCTAGCTAGTTGATCTTTGCTTATTTCCAAAATCAGACCATAGATCAGCTTATTCAAGCTTAAAATTAAGCTCAAAAGTTCCCCTATCACACAAGTATGTACTGATTGATCAGTACATACTTATTGTGAATAGCTGCTTTCCCAGCTTATTCTTAAGCAACAAATAAGCTTCTCTTGTCCTGATTTCTGGTTTTATATAATCCTCAGTAGGTGAATTTTAAGAATAATCAATCTTTGTGGTGTTTAGTGCTTATTTAAGTGCTTAAATCTAAGCTTGAAATTGCCTAGAAATCCAATAAGTGCCCTGTGCATCAGTCACTATTTCTGAGCTTATTTGTGATTATCAGTGCTTATTTCTAAGTCATTGTGCTTCTTCAGTGTTTATTCTAGCTTATTATTGTTTGCTTTACTTATTTCAAGTTTGCTTTAGCTTAATTTCATAGCTTATCAGTCTTTTAATCAAATCCTTGGGCTTATTCCATTTTTGCCCACTGATCAGCAATCAATAGCTGATTTCTGAGCTTATTTGAGTGTTTCATAAAAAGTTCCAGTTATCAAAATTGCTTATCTCATTGTGCTTAATAAGTTTCAATCATAAAAATAAAAAAATAAAATAAAAGCAAAAAGGTCAGGGGTGGGATTCGAACCCTGGTCTCTCAGATAAACACACACACACTCAACCATCTGCCCTAGGGTCTTTATCAGTAATAACCTTACACCCTTTTTTATTTAAACTTGTTTTTCTAAATTAAGCTTATTTTTCCATTTTGCTTTTTATCAGCTTATTAGAATAAGCTGATACCTTGTTAATATTTTTCATAGGTTCTAATTATCATTAAGTAATATTAGAAAAAGTTTCAGAATTTTTAGAATAGTTTTAGTATTTTTAATTTATTTTTCTTTTACATTTAGTTTTTAATTCATAATAAAAAATATAAAAATCAGAAAAATATAAATCTTTTTTCTAAAATTTTCTTTTGTCATTATTAACTTAGGAAAAATAATTTAGCACTTGTAGGGTTTCATTTTATAGATTTCACTTTTTAATCGCGTTTTTATAATTCCCGTAACGCTTTTTTAATATAATTTGTTAATCTTAATTTTATTTTGAGAATTTGTTTCTCATTATTTAATTAGAATATAAAAAATCAAAAATTCCATATCATCAGTCACTTTAATTCCGAACCTTACACGATCGTCCATTCACTCCTCGTTGGGAAACGACCCGGGTAATCACTTACATGGTATCACACACACAAACGTGAGTTTTTGCAAGTTAGGTGTCGTTTGTTTTTTCAGAGCTTTTACCTCTTCATCTGCAAACCATGTCTGCAGAAGAAGAGGTACATCTGAAGCTCTTCATCTGCAAGAAGAAGACCGTTTGTTTTTTGTGCTATTGAAGTACTTCTTTCCTTTTTCTTCTTTTTTTTTCTTTTTCACTAGTATCTTTTTTGTGCTATTGAAGATTTTTTTTTTTTTTTTTTTTTTTTTTTTTTTTTTTTGTGCTATTGAAGTACCTTTTTTTTTGGCACATCTAAAGTTTTCAACTGCATGGTAGAAGAATGTTTGTTTTTTATGCTATTGAAGTACTTTTTCATATGCCACATAAAAACATTATCGAGTTCTCTCCCGTAACAACTTTTCCCGCTCTTTTCCTCCATTTCCAAAAATCATAGTTTTCTTTCAATTCCTTTCTCAATTCTTATCCAAATTCAATTCTGAAATAACCAAACGAATCGTCTAATCATTGCGCACATAATGATATGATCTAATTCGTTTTGCACTGAGTATTGAGGAAACCCCCAATTAGTGGTTTTGGCGCCTTTTTTTACCTAATCAATTTTGATTTAGGGCTTTTGCATCTTTTAGAATAGTCTTGTCAATTCTTTAAGGAAAATCAAAATATTAGTTATAATTGCATTCGAATTGAAGTTTTTGATTGATTTGTAAGAATGTCGGGTAGAAAAAGATCGTCTATTCGTGCAACTAGGCGTCCGGCCAGATATGGGGATTCAGTATTGGGTTCTCAGAAGAATAATGATAAGAATAATGGTAAAGGCAATAACCAGGAGAATAGAAAGGGTGATGAGGTTCAGAATCAGGGGGGGGGGGAAGAGTATAAAGAGGCAAAGAACAAAGGAGATAAGAATGTGTTTGATGGTGACTTGAATGGTGTGGAATTTCCTGGTCTTCAAAATCAGGTAAACACTAATATACCATCTTCTAGTCAAACCACTAGTGTGAATGTTGATACTGGTTTGAATGCACATGTGGATGCTAACAATGAGGTGCATGTTTCTATTGATAAGGGGTATGTTAGTAATGCTAATGAGGTTAATAAGAATGCTAGTGTTGTTCAAGAAAGTGTTAATTCAAATGTAGAAGTTAGTGGTAAAACATTGAATGAAAAATGTACTGATACTGAGAGTGAGGCTAACAGGATGAATGCTTGAACAGTTGTTGATATTCTTAGGGCTAATGCAACTGATAACAAATTACTAATAGTGCCTACTGGTGTAAATGATAATGGTGTTGAAATTGCAATATTTGATGAGGAGACTGTTGAGTTAGGAAGTGCTAAGTGGGATAAAACTGTTTGTGGTCAGTTTCTTGGTTGTATGGTAAGTTTTAATGAGGCTAGATATCATCTTAAAAGAATGTGGAATAAGTTTGGATTGGAAGACATGACTGTGAATGAAAAGGGGATTTTTTTCTTTAAATTCCAAGATGAATAGGGGATTTTACAAGTAATAAGTAATGGCCCATGGATGGTTAACAACAAACCACTGTTTGTGCAAAGATGGAACATTGATGTGTGTTTGGATAGGACTGAACCTAAAAAGTTGCCTGTTTGGGTCAAGTTGTTGAATGTACCCTTGGAAGCTTGGAGTGTAAAAGGAATTAGTTCTCTAGCATGCTGTCTAGGTAAGCCTATTATCATGGATGAAGTGACAACTAAAATGTGTATGACTGGGGCTGGTAGAATGGGTTTTGCTAGGGTATTAGTTGAGTTAAATGCTGAAAAACAATTCAAAGATGTTATTGAGGTTGCATATAAGAGAAAGGATGCTAGCATTAGTATGACTAAGTATGTACAAGTGGAATATGCTTGGAAGCCTGCTCATTGTGGCCACTGTTGTGTGTTTGGGCATGAAGAGAAAACATGTAGGATGGTTCCTAAAGAACAGAATAGTGATCAACAGAAAAATGAGCAAGGTGATAATAATGATGGTTTTAAGGAGGTACCATATAGGAGAAACAGAAATGAGTTTGATCACAACCATAGTAGAAGGTATGATCAAAATGGGCAGAATAGGTATGCTAGAGGTAATATGTACCAGAATAGGAAGGATGGTCAGAAGCAAAATAACAATAAGAAAGAATACAAAACAAAAAGGAATGTGGAAATGGGTGTTAAAAATGGTGTGGAGAAGGGTAAAGATACTAGTGAACCTAAGGATAAAGAGAATAATAACAAGCAGGATACCCAAAAAATGGAAAGTAACACACTTAACAAACCTAAGAATGGGCTTAATGAGACTAATGATAACATTCTTGGCAAAAATAGATTTGAAATGTTGAATTCACTAGCCAGTGAGGAACAATTAAAACCAAACAATGATGAAAGAATGAAAGTTGATGAAGTGTTAAGTAAGAATGGAGATCCAACAGTGAATGAATGGAAGAGCTGGAATGAGGATATGAAGAAGTATTATAGAGAGAAAAAAGAACTATTAAGTGCAACAAAAGAATTAAGTAATGAAGAGGATGTTGTAGTGGACTTATCTTCTGTTGGAGAGAGTGTACTAAGGAATGAGGTTGAGGGGGTGTGTCATAACCTCAATTGATTGGTATAAACTGTATCTGGTTACAGTAGTGTATATAGTAGTTTCTGAATTGTAGATAGTATTTTGTTTTTGTATTGTGTGGAAAACAGACAGAGAGTATAGTGAGCTAAAAGAATTGAGAGAATTTGGGAGAAAAAAAAGAAAGGAGAGTATTTGTGTGTTTGAAAAATAGACAGAGTGTATAGTGAGTAAAAAGAATTGAGAGATTTGGGAGCAAAAAACAGAAAGAGAGTTATTGTGTGTGTATTAAAAACAGACAGAGTGTATAAGTGAGCATAAAAAAGAATTGAGAGATATTGGGAGCACAAAAATAGAAAGAGAGTTTGTGTGTGAAAAACAGACAGAGTGATTTGTAAGCCAAAAAGAATTGAGAGAAGTTGTGAGTTCAAAAACAGAAAGAGAGGTTTTTGTGTTACAAAAATAGACAGAGTGTAAAAGTGAGCCTAAAGAATTGTGAGATATAGTGAGCCAAAAATAGAAAGAGAGGAAATGGATTTGAAAATTGCAACTTGGAACATAAGAGGTCTCAGCAATTCTGATAAGCAGAAAGAAGTTAAAAAGTTTATTGCTGAGTAAAAGTTACAAATGTGTGATATCCTGGAGACACATGTCAAATACAATAAAGTCAAGAAAGTTGGTGATAATGTCTTTGGAAGTTGGGATTATGTGACAAATGCTGAGGATAACAATAAAGGGTGCAGAATTATGATGGGGTGGAATCAGAATATGGTTGATGTTTGGGTGATTAACAAGTCTAAACAAAGTATGTTGCTGCTGATTGAAATCATTGGTCTGAAAAAGAAATTCTTTTGTACAATCATTTATGCTAGTAATTCAGGTATGGAAAGGAGAAGATTGTGGAATGAATTGGGAGCTTACAAACAGATAACAAATGGTATAGCATGGGTGATTATGGGTGATTTCAATGTGACTTTAGAAGCTAGTGAGCACTCTAATGGGAGTTCAATGTATACTAGTGATATGATTGAGTTCAAAAAGTGTGTGGAGGATGTGGAAATTGAGGATGTATTGAGCTCTGGGTTTCATTATACCTGGACTAAAAGTCTCAAGAATCCTAAGTGTAAAACATTGAAAAAGCTGGATAGAGTAATGATTAATGAAAGATTCATGGACACCTTCAGTACTGCACACAGCATTTTCCTTCCATACATTATATCTGATCACTCACCAGCTTTGTTAGTAATTCCTAATGGTGGGGTCAAAAAGAAAAAGGCATTTAGAATGTCAAACTTTATCACTGAAAAAGAGGAATTTCTGAATGTGGTGAAGAATGAATGGGGAAAGAGTATTACTGGATTTCAGATGTACAAAGTAACTCAGAAGATGAAACTCATGAAACACAAATTGAATAAGCTGAGTTGGAAAAATGGAAATGTTCATGAAAGAGTTGAAGTTTTAAGAGACAAAGTCAAAGCTGCCCAAGATGATGTTGATAAGCACCCTTTTTGTGAGGAAAGGAAAAAACAAAGCTGCAAAGTTCTACAGGAATATTGTGAAGCAGTTAGAGATGAAGACAACTTGTTGAAACAAAAAGCTAAAATTGAGTGGTTAAAGGAAGGTGATAGAAACACTAAATTTTTTCACAAGATCATAAAGAGTAGGCAGCACAAAAGTAGAATAATGACTATATGTGATGAGAATGGAGCCAGTTTTGAAAATGAGCATGTTGTTGTGAAGTTTCTGGAACATTTTCAAAAGTTTTTGGGGTACTAAAGATGTTGTTGAAGAGCTACACAAAGATCATATTTCCTTTCACAATAAACTGACAAGTGATGAAGCAGAAAGACTGGTGAGATATGTTAATGATACTGAGATTAAAGAGGCAATGTTTGATATTGATGATTCAAAAGCTCCAGGTCCAGATGGTTACACTTCCAAATTTTTCAAAGCAACTTGGGGTATAATTGGAAAAGAGGTATGTTTGGCAGTCCAGGAGTTTTTCAATTCAGGAAGATTGCTAGGTGAGGTAAATGCTACTCTAATTTCACTAGTACCTAAAATCACTACCCCTAATAAGGTCTCTGATTTTAGACCAATAGCATGCTGTAATGTGCTATATAAGTTTATAAGTAAGGTGATAACAAATAGAATCAAAGGGGTTTTAGGAAAACTAGTGAATGAGAATCAGAGTGCTTTTATTGCAGGAAGACAAATAACTGATAATATTCTTTTAGCACAAGAATTATTAAGGGGATATAATAGGAAGCAAAAAGTGAAAAAGTGTGCCCTTAAGATTGATTTGCAGAAAGCTTATGATACTTTAGATTGAGGTTTTCTTAAGAATATATTGGAGCAGTTTGGTTTTCATGAAAAAATGGTAGGGTGGATTATGACCTGTGTCACAACAGCCAAATTTACTTTGAATGTTAATGGAGATAGGGTTGGTTATTTTAGTGGTGGTAGAGGCCTTAGACAAGGTGACCCAATCTCTCTATACCTTTTTACAATGGCCATGGAAGTGTTTAATCTGCTTATTAAGAAAAATATTGATGATGCTGTGGATTTCAAATACCATCAGGGGTGTAAAAAGTTAAAAATTACACATCTAGGGTTTGCTGATGATCTTATAGTGTTTAGCCATGGTGATTGTGATTCTGTCAAAGTTATCAAAGAAACTCTGGAAGAATTTAGTAGATTTTCTGGGCTTAAAGTGAATATGCAGAAAAGCACTATCTTTTTTGGGGGTTTATCTGTGCCAGAACAAGATAACATAGTCCAAATATTGCCTTTCACAATAGGGAGATTACCAGTTAGATATCTTGGAGTGCCACTAATCACTAAGAAACTAAGTATTAGTGACTGCAAACCATTGATTGAAAAAGTGAGAAGCAGAGTTCAAGATTGGAGAAACAGGGTATTGACATATGCAGGAAGGTTGCAACTGATTGCATTTGTTTTGTCTTCTATGCAAGTGTACTGGGGATCTGTTTTCATTCTCCCTAAGACTGTGATAAAGGAGATTAACAAACTACTTAAGGGGTTCTTATGGTGTCAAGGGGAATTAAAAAAAGGAAAAGCTAAAGTTTCTTGGGAGAATATTTGTAAACCAAAAGACCAAGGAGGTTTAGGTATTAAAGATTTGCAAGTTTGGAATGAGGTGTTAATCATGAAACATCTGTGGAATATTGCAGCTAAAAAAGATACTCTAGGGGTGAAATGGATTAGTGTGGAAAAATTGAAAGGAAGGAGTATATGGGATATCTCACAGGATAGTAATAGTAGTGTTGGGTGGAGTAATATTCTGAAACTGAGAGATAAAGTAAGGAATCATATAGTTTACAAAGTTGGAAATGGCATGGGTGTCTCTGCATGGTTTGATAAATGGTGTGTTGCTGGTCCATTAAGTGAGATTATCTCAGCCAGAGAAGTCTATAATGCAAGGTTTGCAAATGAGTGTACTTTGGACAAATTGATCAATAATGGTGAATGGAATTGGCCTGAGGAATGGATGATAAAGTTTCCTGTTCTGAATACTATCCAAATACCTACTCTGCTCAGTAATGTACCTGATAAAGCAATGTGGGAATCTAATGATGGGCAAAGAACTGAGTATGCAACCAGGATTGTATGGAAAGATATGAGTGGCAGTGGTAATAAAGTGTTGTGGAAAGATGTAGTTTGGTTTCCTCAGAGTATCCCAAGACACTCTTTTGTGTTATGGATGGCAGTTCAATACAGATTAATGACACAAGATAGATTGGCAGTCTGGAAACCTAATGAAGATTTGAAATGTGTGTTCTGTAAAAGTACTAAAGATTCACATGAGCACCTATTCTTCTTATGTAACTACACTAATACAGTGTGGACTGAGATGCAAAAGATGATTGGTATGAACTGTACAAGTAACTGGCAAGAAATCATTGATAAGTTCTCCAAACTGAAAGCCACAAGAAATATTTGGAGTATTATGAAAAGGTTGGTATTGGGTGCAACTGTATACTATGTCTGGCAAGAAAGGAATTCAAGAATCTTCATGAATTGTGAGAGAACTGTTGATGTATTGCTACAGACCATAATAGACAATATCAAATGGAGAGTAATGAGCTTCATTGTGAAAGATACTGATCATGTCAAGGAAGTGGAAGCAAAATGGAAAGTGTAGTTTAAGAAGATTGAGAGGAATGCAGGTCATGAATAATAAAGTCTGTATAAATACTTAGTATGGTTGTTTCCCTGTTTTGAATTTGGAACATAGAATGCTTGTATGTTTAGTCAAGTTAATTTGTTTCCTGGTTTCTATTATAGCAAACATGGGTATGTCCATGATTATGCTTGAAACCTTTGTACAATTTTGTGATTAATAATATTTTCACCCTTTTTCACAAAAAAAAAAAAAAAAAGTACTTTTTTATAAGGAAACAGACGAAAACGTAAAAAAACAGACAAAAACATAAAAAACGGTCGAAAAAGTAAAAAAAAAACAGACGAAAATGAAAAAACAGTTAAAAAACGGTCGAAAACGTAAAAAAAAAGAGGCGAAAACGTAAAAAATGGATGAAAACGTTAAAAAAAAGACGAAAAAGTGAAAAAACGGACGAAAATGTAAAAAAATGGTCGAAAACGTAAAAAAAACGGTCGAAAACATAAAAAAATGACAAAAAGGTAAAAAAACAGACGAAAACGGAAAAAACGTAAGGAAACGAACAAAAACGTAAAAAAACGGACGTAAAAGGAAGAAAATGGACTAAAACGTAAAAAACGGACGAAAAAGTAAAAAAACAGACGAAAACGTAAAAAACGGTCGAAAATGTATAAAACCGTACGAAAACGTAAAAAAACATATGAAAACGTATAAAAACTGACGGAAACGTATAAAAATGGATATTAAGAAAGAGATGTAGGGTTTGTGAAAGAAGAGGTAAGAAGTGAAAGAAGAGGTAAAAAGTGAAAGATAATGTCTGAAATTTAGAAGAGGAAAGAAGTGAAAAGAAGCACTTATGTCTGCAAAAAAACAAACATAAACCTCTGCCCTCCCGCAGACAAAAGAAGTGAAAAGAGGGAAAAAGTGCTTATTGAAAAAAAACAAACGACACCTTAGCCTTTTTCCTAAAGGGTTGATTTGTCTTTATTCACGTATATCCGTCTGCATAATATTTATATATACACTTTAGCACGGATCAAATTTTGGCGCCGCTGCCGGGGAGGTTGTGTTGCGACAATATCGTTGAGATTTTTAGCGATTAGTGACTTGAGATCCTTCTTTCAGAAGTTTCCACTTTCATAAACCCATATAAAATACAAAAATATTTTCCTTTTCTTTTATATATATAATATCATATAAAAAAATAAAAAGCCCAAAAACATTTTCTGTTTTATTGTAAAATAAAAGATAAAAGCAAAATCAATATAATATTCCTCAACTTGGGTATTATCATAATAAGTTCCTAAACCAAAGATTAAAACTTGCGTTTGTGTCGCTTGCGAATTCGGCTCACCTTTGATTGATAAACAAACTATAACGGAGGTTTAAGGAGGGTTTGACATTAAATTGTCGAACCGAAAGAAGCGGGTTTTTAAGGAGCATTTATTGCCCACCTTTGCTTCTCCGCCACTCTGTGCGTTTTTCAGTCAGAGAGCTACCGTACGCTTGTTGATTTAAGGTTTTAAGTTCCTTGTGTTTTGCTTCGATCTTGATTTAATTGAATTATTTTTACTTAGTGCGTGCGCACTCGTTCTTCTAGGTCATCAAGCCCTTTTCGTGAGCTTGTAAACATACCTCGAAGACGTCGTAGACGTTCTGCCCCATCAGTCGTATCTGAGGGACATATTCACCCCAAAAACCCTGTCATCATGGCAGATTTGCCAATGAATGAGCTTCTCCAAGCACCCATCGAGGGTTATGGAGATGCCATTGTTGTTCCAGCCATCGTGGCTGATAGTTTTGAGCTCAAAACCGGGTTACTGAATCTTGTAACCTCAAGTCAATTCTATGGTTTTGAGAGGGATGATCCTCATGCTCACATTCGATGGTTTAACAAGATTACATCTACCATCAAATACAAGAATGTCCCTTCTGAAGCAATCAAGCTTCTTCTATTCCCATTTTCTCTCGAGGGACAAGCCCGGATATGGCTTGAAAAATAACCCCCTCGTTCAATTGAGACATGGGAGGATTTAGTTAAAAAGTTTGTAAATGAATTCTTTCCCCCGTCTAGAACGACAAGTCTTAAAAATGAAATCATCAAATTCACACAAAGATTTGATGAATCGTTTAGTGACGCGTGGGATCGTTTCAAAGAATTGCTTCGTAAATGTCCTCATCATGGTTTCACCGAGTTGATGCAAATCGACACTTTCTATAATGGTGTGAGCCAATCTGACCAAGATTCTCTCAATGCCTCCGCTGGAGATAACTTTTTGAGCAAAACCACCAAAGAAGCTTTAGCGATTATTGAAAATAAGTCTAAGGTCCGTACTGCACGAACAAAGCCATATCATTCTCAGGCTAGTGCTGGTCCTTCTACTTCATCTCCTGTGAGTACTTCTAGCACCGATGCTAAGATTGACAAGCTCACGGACGCTATTCAAACTTTGGTTCTCTCAAACCAAAAGAAAGTCACTTTCACACAAAATCCTTCACATGCTGACGTGAAGAAAGTGGAAGCATGTGTTACTTGTGGTGGCCTTCATGCATACTACAACTGTACTGCCACCAATGGTATTCCTTTTGAAGCTAATGCTATAGCCGGTACTTCAAATCAGGGAGGTAATCAATACCGTCCTCAATTGGAACCAAGTTACCGAGCTAACAGCTACCAAGGACCACCCGGTTTCAATCAGAACCAGAATTTGCAAAACCGAAACCAAAACCAACCTCGAATGAACCAAGGTTATCAAAACCAAGGGAATTTCAATTCTGGACAAAATCAAGGTTTCCAACACCAAGGAAACTTTAACCGAAACAATTTCAACCAGGGAAATCATTTTCAGGGAAATGGTAATCCAAATCAAGGGAATTTTCAACATCAAGGTTATAATCAAAATAACCGAATCCAAAATTTCCCTAACCAACCTCAAGCCATTCTCCCAACCCCACAACCATCATCTGATGAGTTATTGCGGCAATTCATGAAAGCTCAAGAGGACACAAACAGGTTGTTGGTCAGCCAGATCTCTGAGATTAAAAAGTCTTTAAATGATCAACCTTCGGGCTCAGGAAAACTTTCGAGCAACACGATCGCTAACCCGAAGGGCGATGTTAAGGCGATCACAACCCGAAGTGGTGCTTCATATGATGGACCCACTATTCCTACTACCACTTCTTCTTCTTCTCCTCCCAAGGTAGTGGATAGTGAACCTGAGGTGACTAAGGACAAGGTACTTCCTACTAATAACAGAGGTACCGACAACGTCCAACCTCAAGTTGTCCCGAAAACCAAACCTAAACCAGGAGTTGTCTTTGAACCTCCTAAAACCCCGGTTGAAAACCCTAAATCCAAACCTTCTATTCCCTACCCATCACGTTTAAATGAGCAAAAGCTCCGCGAAAAGGCTAGTCAACAAATGGATAAATTCTTTCAAATCTTTCAAGAATTACATTTTGACATAAGCTTTGCGGATGCTATCATTCTGATGCCCAAGTTTGCATCCACAATCAAACACTTGCTAAGCAACAAGGAAAAACTGTTTGAAATGGCAAAAACTCCATTAAATGAGAACTGCTCAGCAGTTATCTTGAAAAAGCTTCCCGAGAAGCTTGGAGATCCTGGAAAGTTTCTAATACCTTGTGTATTTTCGGGAATGGTTGAATGCTATGCCTTGGCCGATCTTGGTGCAAGCATCAACCTGATGCCTCATTCAGTATGGAAGAAACTTTCTCTTCCGGATCTTACTCCTACATGCATGACTCTTGAGCTTGCAGATCGTTCAATATCTCATCCACTTGGCATTGCTGAGGACGTATTTGTGAAAGTAGGAAAGTTCCATTTTCCAGCTGACTTTGTGGTTGTTGATTTCGATGCTGATCCTAGGGTTCCTCTCATTCTTGGAAGAGGATTCCTAAGAACGAGCCATGCTCTCATTAATGTATTTGAGCATGAAATCACATTACGTGTGGGTAATGAAGCTGTTACCTTTAACCTCGATCAAACTTCGAGGTACTCCTCAAATTATGATTTTGAATCGGTTAACCGAATCGATGTCATTGATATTGCTTCAGAGGAGTACTCTCAAGAGTTTCTTGGTTATTCTCATAATTCTGTGAGTGGGGATCCCACCACATCTTCTCTACCTATCATTTCCGACTCTTCCCCTTCTCTCACTCCGTTTGAGGGAAGTAATTTCATTTTGGAAGAGATCGAGGCTTTTCTCAAGTGTGATTCATTTCTAGAAGGGATTGATAACCCTGAGATTGATCTGGAGGGAGATATTCTTCTTCTTGAGAAATTGTTGAATCAGGACAATTCTCCTCCACTCCCTCCCGTTGAACTTCATAATGAGGAAATCAAATCAGTTGAGAAAACCGATGAATTTCCTGAGGTCGAACTCAAAGACTTACCACCTCATCTTGAGTACGCATTTTTGGAGGGTGATGATAAATTACCCATCATTATTGCTAAGGATTTAAGTGATGAGGAAAAGACTGCTCTAATAAAGGTCTTGAAGTCACACAAGCAAGCCATTGCTTGGAAACTCTCCGACATAAAGGGTATCAACCCTGAATTTTGTACTCACAAGATTTTAATGGAGGATGACTTTAAACCAGCAGTCCACCATCAAAGAAGGGTGAATCCTCAAATCCACGATGTTATCAAACAAGAGGTTCTCAAACTTCTTGATGCAGGATTGATTTATCCCATCTCTGATAGTCCTTGGGTTAGTCCCATTCACTGTGTTCCAAAAAAGGGTGGCATAACTGTTGTCACAAATGATGAGAATGAGTTGATCCCAACTCGATTGGTTACGGGGTGGCGTGTTTGCATTGACTATCGTAAGTTAAATGATGCCACCCGAAAAGACCACTTTCCTCTACCCTTTATGGACCAAATGCTTGAGAGATTAGCAGGGAACGAGTACTATTGTTTCCTTGATGGTTTCTCGGGTTACTTTCAAATTCCCATTGATCCACAAGATCAAGAAAAGACCACCTTCACATGCCCCTATGGAACCTTTGCTTATAAACGTATGCCTTTTGGCTTATGCAATGCTCCAGGCACATTCCAAAGGTGCATGATGTCCATATTCTCCGACATGATCGGGAAAACTATGGAGGTCTTTATGGATGACTTCTCGGTCATTGGGGATTCATTCAAAACATGTCTCTCCCATTTAGAAAACATGTTGAAACGGTGTGAAGACACCAATCTTTGTCTAAATTGGGAGAAGAGTCATTTTATGGTCAAAGAGGGCATTGTCCTCGGCCATAAGATATCAAAGAACGGGATTGAGGTTGACAGAGCTAAAGTTGATGTCATTGCTAAATTACCTCATCCCACTACCGTCAAAGGTATTAGGAGTTTTCTGGGTCATGCCGGTTTCTATCGTAGATTCATACAAGATTTTTCTAAAATCGCCCGGCCTATGACTCATCTCCTTGAAAAGGATGCTCCTTTTATCTTCTCACCCGAGTGCATCGAAGCTTTTGAAACATTAAAGAAAAAGCTTACTGAAGCACCCATTCTGGTTGCCCCCGACTGGGATTTACCCTTTGAGCTCATGTGCGATGCAAGTGATTTTGCTATCGGTGCAGTCCTGGGGCAACGAAAAGCCAAACACTTTCAGCCTATCCACTACGCAAGTAAAACCATGACTGAAGCTCAAACTCATTACACCACTACAGAAAAAGAATTATTAGCTATGGTGTATGCCTTTGAGAAGTTTCGGCCATATTTGATCTTGACGAAATGTGTAGTGTATACGGATCACTCGGCTCTCAAATATCTCTTTGCAAAACAAGATGCAAAGCCGAGATTGCTTGGTTGGGTTCTCCTCCTGCAAGAATTTGATATCATTATACGTGATAAAAAAGGAGCTGAGAACCTAGTTGCTGATCATCTATCCCGATTAGAGAACCCACACCAAGATGTTTTCGAGAAAAAGGAAATAAATGAAACATTTCCTCTCGAGACACTCAATGCGGTTGCTTTTCGTGGAGATTCTACTACCCCATGGTTTGCTGACTTCGCAAATTACCATGCGGGTAACTTCATAGTGAAAGGGATGTCGACCCAACAAAAGAACAAATTCTTCAAAGATGTGAAGCATTACTTTTGGGACGACCCCTACTTGTTTAAAGTATGTGCGGATCAAGTCATCTGGTGGTGTGTTCACGGCCAAGAAGCCGTTGATATTCTTAAGGCTTGCCACATGGACCCACAGGGGGACATCATGGTGCCAATTACACCGCCAAGAAGGTGTTTGATTCCGGTTTCTATTGGCCTACAATCTACCGTGATGCCCATGACTTAGTCAAATCTTGTGACTCTTGTCAACGTTACGGGAAGATCTCTCAAAGAGATGAAATGCCACAAAACGTCGTTCAAGTTTGTGAAATCTTTGACGTTTGGGGCATTGACTTTATGGGCCCGTTCCCGTCTTCACGAGGGAACAAGTATATACTCGTGGCTGTCGATTATTTATCTAAATGGGTCGAAGCGAAAGCTCTCCCCACCAACGACGCCCGAGTAGTGTGTAAATTTTTGAAATCACTGTTTTCTCGGTTTGAAACTCCCCGTGCTATCATTAGTGATCGCAGTACGCACTTTTGCAATGAACAATTTGCAAAAGTCATGCTTAAATACGGTATTACTCACCGTCTTTCTACTGCGTATCACCCACAAACAAGTGGACAAGTAGAAGATTCAAATCGGGGTATTAAAAGAATCTTGGAACGGACTGTAGGAGAAAATCGTGCATCCTGGTCGGATAAATTGGATGATGCACTATGGGCCTTCCATACAGCTTACAAAACACCCATCGGGTGTACGCCTTACAAGCTTGTGTACGGAAAGGCATGTCATCTTCCGATCGAATTAGAGCACAAAGCCTACTGGGCCTTGAAACATGCTAACTTTGACATCCAAACTGCGGGTGATCACCGTAAAGTTCAAATGAATGAATTAAATGAACTACGTGATCAGGCCTACGAGAACTCTTTGATCTACAAAGAAAAGACAAAGAAGATTCATGACTCAAAAATAAAGAACCGCGTTTTTAACGTTGGTGATCGAGTCCTTCTTTTCAATTCAAGATTAAAGATCTTCTCAGGCAAACTCAAATCCCGTTGGTCTGGTCCATTCACTATTACAAAGGTTTATCCATATGGTACCATTGAGTTATCTCAAAATGACGGTCCAAATTTCAAAGTGAATGGTCATCGTTTGAAACACTACTTTGGAGAGGATATACCACCCATGGTTGTCCCGGATCTTCAAACTTTCCCCATGAACCAATGAATGCGGGGTCGAGTCAAGCTAAGTGACTCGGTGAACAAAAATATTAGCACACCATATGGGTTTTCACCCATATTTCTGTCTTCTTTCTCTTTTCTAACACCTAAGTGTGGGGGAGTTGCCCCTGCTGTTGTATTTAATATATATATAAAAAGAAATGATAATAATTGTTGTGTTCCCACTCTTGGCTAGTAGTATTACCTTTTTACGTTCTAAGTGTCGGCATAATAGCCGGTGCTTTGAATATTGAGGGCAATATTCAATTCTAAGTGTGGGGGGGGGGGGAATTCTGGCGAGTTTGATCACATGAATACCTTCTAGTGCCCTAGTTCCCCAGTTTTGACCAAAATTTTAAAATTTTTTCATTTGGTGGAAGTGCTTTGCACTAACACAACAAATGGTTATCAGTCCACCATGTCTAACCCACATAAGGACTGGCTAATCCGAGAGCAAACGACTCTAGGTAAAGATATCTCAAATCCGTTTATGGCTGACAATTTGCCAAAAATTGCATGGTATTCAACTCACCATATCTTTGATAGTGAAGAGTTGGCTAGCCCACAAGGTTATGGCTTGTGGTTAAGGCTGTAGAAAACCATAATTGGTAATCAGCTCACCAAGATGATAACTGTATTCTATCAAAGAGTTGGCTAGTCCAAAAGCAAACGGCTTTTGGTAAAGACAAATCAAATCCGTTGACAGCTGATGATTTGCTAAAAATCATTTGGTTATCAATGTACCATAGTATCATACTAAAACATTGGCTACTCCAGAAGTAATGGCTATCTGGTAAAGAGACATAAAATTCATTAAATTTTCAAAAAGGATTGCTAGGGACTAGCAATAGTTTAGTGTGGGGGATTGATGAGTGTGTAAATACTCATCATTTTTGTCCCATCTGAACTGCAAAAACATTTAAAAACACTCAGAAATGCTTCAAAATACAGAAAATATCCTTGAATTGTGTTTTTATCAGTTTCATGTGCAAAAGAATTGAAAACAGATGAAAAATGAGCAAAGTTTCATAAATGGCAAAAATAGTCCCTGGGCATTCAAAAATGGAAATTCACAAATGGTCCCTGGAAATAATTTCTATTTTTGGCAGTTTTAGTCCTTGGATTTTCAGGATATTACAACATTGGTCCCTAAGATTTAACCTAAAAATCCAAATCTAATCCTAATTCACAAAACCCAGCTGCTAAAAATAAACCCAACCCACACTTAATCTAAACCCAGCCCAAACTAAAACATTACCCAAGCCCAATCCCATAAACCAATAACCCGACTTTTTTTAGTTAACCCAAAGGTTTGACTTCGGTCAAACCTTTCTTCCTCAAAACCACCCCGCCAAAAAAAACATACCAGAAACCACTTACCACCTCACCTCTTATCCCTGCAATACCACCACACCTCACCCTTTCTCTTATCTCACTCCACCTAACAAGCCAAATGAAATTAATGCTTCTTCCCCATTTTCAAGATTATCAGAGATAGTGGATTTTTCCACTATCTCCTTTTTGGCGCCAAAATCCGTTTCAATGGCTGAGATCATGAGAATCCAATCTAAAGGTGCAGAAATGATCATGAGAAGATAAGGGACACATCCCACCTTAGTTGTAGTATAAATAGCACTCTTTGTAGCCTGTAATAAGTAGTAGTTAATTTTTCATTTTCGTATTGTACTTTAATTGTTTAAGTTTTATGAATTTTGATTTCCAGTTGTTAATTCAAGTTGTTCTTAAGTTATTTACTCTCTTGTAATTCAGTATTGTACTCATTTTCACTTATAATAGAATTTCAAGTTGTTGTTAATTCGAATTAAGCTCAATTAATATTAAGAATCAATCAAAAACATTCCTTACCCTTACTATAAGCTTATACAAGCTTATCATAGCTTGTTGTAAGTTTATATTAGTGATAATCTGTTCTAAATTCAAGAAATGGAGAAAGTCAAAGAAAGTCAAACCTGGACCAAATAAGCTCTTCTGGTGAAATAAGCTATTCAGAAAAGCTGAAATTGGGTTTCTAGCTTGTCATTGACAAGCTAGTTGTGTTCTGTTCTTTTAGTTCCATGTTCCATAGCAAATCAGTTGTAAGCTATTTCCAATTTTTTTGCATAATTTCCTAGTTTACTGTTCATTAGCTTATCTTTGTGCTTATTGTCATTTCCTTGCTTATCTGTGTTATTTGGAGTTATAGTAGCCTTGTTTGATCATTAGTTTAAGCTTGAATTTCATTTTCCATTTAATAGCTTAAAACAGTCCAAATTAGCATAATTAGCATAGCTTATTATAGTACTTAATTCCACATTATAAGTTGCTTATTAGAGTTAGAATAAGTTAGACAATCAGTAATAACCAAGAATCTTAGTTAAAATTGGCTGTTTCAATTGAAAATCCATATCAGTCCACACAAAGGACTGTTTGGGTTAAAAAGGCAAAATGGGTCAATTTGGTTGATTCCTGTTCATTTGCATTTTTCTCAAGTTTGATTGAGCTTAACTCAGGTTGTTTGAGTAGTCAGTAAAAGCTTTTAAGCTATCTTGATAGGATTTGTGATTTTAAGCCATCTGTGGAAAAATTAGAACCTCAAATGACCAAATAAGCTAAATTGAGCAATAAGCTCATTTGTCCTTTCCTTGTGGCTTTTCTGAGTCCTTTTAGGACCAATTAGTATATTTGCAAGAGTTGGTTTGGTCTCTGTGGTGTTGTGCACATCTGCACAGGTCTGCATAAAACAGATATCACACAGACTCTTATTCAGCAGTCTGCAACAATTTTCATGCAATCATTTAAGTGCTTATTTGTTACATTCAGTGCCTGATTTTTGGTTTCTAAGTAGCTAGCTAGTTGATCTTTGCTTATTTCCAAAATCAGACCATAGATCAGCTTATTCAAGCTTAAAATTAAGCTCAAAAGTTCCCCTATCACACAAGTATGTACTGATTGATCAGTACATACTTATTGTGAATAGCTGCTTTCCCAGCTTATTCTTAAGCAACAAATAAGCTTCTCTTGTCCTGATTTCTGGTTTTATATAATCCTCAGTAGGTGAATTTTAAGAATAATCAATCTTTGTGGTGTTTAGTGCTTATTTAAGTGCTTAAATCTAAGCTTGAAATTGCCTAGAAATCCAATAAGTGCCCTGTGCATCAGTCACTATTTCTGAGCTTATTTGTGATTATCAGTGCTTATTTCTAAGTCATTTTGCTTCTTCAGTGTTTATTCTAGCTTATTATTGTTTGCTTTACTTATTTCAAGTTTGCTTTAGCTTAATTTCATAGCTTATCAGTCTTTTAATCAAATCCTTGGGCTTATTCCATTTTTGCCCACTGATCAGCAATCAATAGCTGATTTCTGAGCTTATTTGAGTGTTTCATAAAAAGTTCCAGTTATCAAAATTGCTTATCTCATTGTGCTTAATAAGTTTCAATCATAAAAATAAAAAAATAAAATAAAAGCAAAAAGGTCAGGGGTGGGATTCGAACCCTGGTCTCTCAGATAAACACACACACACTCAACCATCTGCCCTAGGGTCTTTATCAGTAATAACCTTACACCCTTTTTTATTTAAACTTGTTTTTCTAAATTAAGCTTATTTTTCCATTTTGCTTTTTATCAGCTTATTAGAATAAGCTGATACCTTGTTAATATTTTTCATAGGTTCTAATTATCATTAAGTAATATTAGAAAAATTTTCAGAATTTTTAGAATAGTTTTAGTATTTTTAATTTATTTTTCTTTTACATTTAGTTTTTAATTCATAATAAAAAATATAAAAATCAGAAAAATATAAATCTTTTTTCTAAAATTTTCTTTTGTCATTATTAACTTAGAAAAAATAATTTAGCACTTGTAGGGTTTCATTTTATAGATTTCACTTTTTAATCGCGTTTTTATAATTCCCATAACGCGTTTTTAATATAATTTGTTAATCTTAATTTTATTTTGAGAATTTGTTTCTCATTATTTAATTAGAATATAAAAAATCAAAAATTTCATATCATCAGTCACTTTAATTCCGAACCTTACACGATCGTCCATTCACTCCTCGTTGGGAAACGACCCGGGTAATCACTTACCTGGTATCACACACACAAACGTGAGTTTTTGCAAGTTAGCCTTTTTCCTAAAGGGTTGATTTGTCTTTATTCACGTGTATCCGTCTGCATAATATTTATATATACACTTTAGCACGGATCAATCGACTGTGCAGTTTCTTGGTCACGTGATAGATAAGCAAGGGATTCACGTAGATCCAGCCAAGATTGAGGCAATTAAGGATTGGGCAACGCCCACAACGCCGACTGAAATACGACAATTTTTAGGACTTGCCGGCTATTACTGAAGGTTTATAGAAGGTTTCTCTAAGATAGCTAAGCCATTGACGAAACTGACCCAAAAGAATGTGAAATACGACTGGGGAGATACGGAAGAGGAAGCTTTTCAACTCCTTAAGGAAAGATTGTGTAGTGCACCTATTTTGGCTTTACCCGAGGGTAGCGAAGATTTTGCTATGTATTGTGACGCATCACACAAGGGTTTAGGAGCTGTGTTGATGCAGAGAGAGAAGGTGATAGCATACGCTTCTCGACAGCTGAAGACCCATGAGAAAAACTACACAACCCATGACCTAGAATTAGGATCAGTCGTGTTTGCACTGAGGATTTGGAGACACTACCTTTATGGGACTAAGTGCGTAGTGTATACCGATCACAAAAGCCTACAGCATATCTTGAACCAGAAGGAGCTGAACATGAGACAGAGCCGATGGTTGAAGTTGCTTAGCGACTATGATTGTGAGATCCGTTACCACCCAGGCAAGGCAAATGTTGTTGCCGACGCCCTTAGCAGAAAAGAGCGGATCAAACCCCTCAGAGTCAGATCATTAGGGATGATGATCAGTTCGCCGCTTCCAGCAAAAATTCTTGAGGCTCAGGGTGAGGCACTTAAGGACGAAAACCGACCACGTGAGAAGATTCACAGAATGCCAGAAATTGAGAATGGCCTTGTAAGAAGATCCGATGGAATATTGTGTTATGGAGACAGGTGTTGGATCCCATTGTATGGAGGAATTCGTGATTTGATCATGCACGAATCCCACAAGTCCAAGTACTCCATTCACCCAGTGTTGGGAATTAAATATTCTGAAGATTAAGTATCGGGAAAATCTCTTAAGTGATTAATTATGGTTGCAGTAATGTTAAGTCTGGTTAGTACCTGGTTAAGTCTGCTGGTTAAGTTTGGTCTTTGAATATTAAGTCTGCTGGTTAAGTCTAGTCTTTGAATATTAAGTCTGCTGGTTAAGTCTAGTGATTAATTCTGGTGAGTACCAAAATTAAGTCTGCTTTTCTAATGTTAAGTCTGCTTGTTGGATGGATAAGTATACACTAAAGTCAAGAATATACGGTAGATAATATCTTTGGACAAAGTGATCAGTAACAAGTTGTGTTCATAGATACATGTTGTATCTAAGTTACTGACACACATAAGATAAGCTAGCAAGTGTTCAACAAGACTTAACAATATTGTAAAGATCTTTCTTGAACTATAAAAGAAAGATCTTAGACTAGATATATGTGTGACTAATTAAGTGCTTAAATCATAACTGTTAAGAACATAGAACAAAGACAACAATATCATAAGTCATAGAAACATAAGATTCAAGGTTTTGTAACCCTAGTGATAGTGAAGATCACTCGTATTATTTTGAATAATATTGAATCGTTTGGTGATAAGCTTTCATTGTTCATTGTTAAATAACAAACATAACTATTCCATTTCCATAACCAAAATAACCTTCTAAGTGTGGTTAAGTAGATTCTGCATACTTAATCATATTAACTCAATATATCATATACACAAAGTCACAAAGGTTTAACCACCTCAAGTGTATCGTACATACTCTCAATTGGTATCAGAGCAAGGCTGATATAGTTGATTTAGAAGAAGAAGAAGAAGAAATGGATGTTGAATCTATTCAAACCAATGTTGCTGCAAAGTTACCAATGCTCAAACAGAATGAGTTTGAGATGTGGAGGTTAAGGATACAGCAGTATTTCCAAGTGCAAGACTATACACTTTGGGAAATTATTGAAGATGGAGACTCTTTCAAGCCTACAACCACTACATCCACAGTTGAAGGCAAGGTGGTAACAACTCTACAGACCAAGCCAACATCTGCAAAAGAAAGAATAAAGAAGAAGAATGACCTCAAGGCCAGAAGTATGCTGATGATGACCATTCCAAATGATCAACTCTTAAACTTCAGCAAGTTCAAAGATGCAAAGTCATTATTTGAGGCCATTATTGCAAGGTATGGTGGGAATGAAGCCACCAAGAAGACCCAGAAGACTCTTCTTAAGCAACAGTTTGAAAACTTCTCATCAACCAACAATGAATCATTAGACCACATGTTTAACATACTTCAGAAAATTGTGAGCCAACTTGCTGTTCTTGGGGTTGAAATACCTCAAGAAGATTTAAACTCAAAATTTCTGAGAAGCTTACCTGAAGAGTGGGCTATGCATGTTGTTGTCTGGAAGAATAAGCCAGACCTTGACACCATGGAACTGATGGACTTGTATAGCAACTTCAAAGTTGTGGAACAAGATTTGAAGAAGACTGGTGTTTTTAGTTCAAGCACTGGGAACATGGCATTTATGTCAGATCCTAGTACATCAAATCCAGTTGAAGATGTTAAGGTTGATATGGGAAGTGGTACTGCTAGTTCATCAAGCAGCACCATGGGTATTTTAGATGAGAAGACTTGTTGTGCTTTTCTAACAAGTCGAAATGATGGGTCCATGTTAACTCATGAAGACCTCCAAGAGATCAATGATGATGATCTGGAAGAAATGGACCTAAAATGGCAAATATCTCTTCTTAGCATGAGGGCTAAGAAGTTCTATCAAAGGACGGGGAAGAAGATCACAATCAGCAGCAATGATACTGCTGGTTTTGACAAGTCAAAGATAGAATGCTACAACTGTCACATGATGGGTCACTTCTCAAGAGATTGTAGAAGACCAAGGCAGCAAGATAGCAAGAACAGAGGTTTTGGAAGCAAATCCAGAACAGGGGAGGTTACTGAGCCAAAAGCTATGGTAGCTATTGATGGTTTGGGTTTTGATTGGAGCTTCATAGCAGATGAAGAAGAAACTTCTTCTCAGATGGCACTTATGGCTTTCTCTACTGAGGTACAAAATCATAAAGTTTGTTCAAATGCTTGTACTGCTCTTAAAGAGCTACAAACTTTAATCAAACATTATGATGACCAAAAGAAAGAGCTAAGTAGAACTCATCAAGACTTAGTAAATTATAAGTGTGGTTTAGCATCTGTGGAAAAGCAAATCCTATATTATAAAGAAAATGAACTTGCTTTTTCTGATGACAAAGCTCTTCTTAAACAGGACATATTCTTTAGAGATGCTGAAATTAAGCTTTTAAGAGATGCTTATGATAGGATTAAAGCAAAAAATGATAATATTCAATTAAGTGTAGAAACTCTAGATCATGCTTCTAGGGGTGTTACTAACATGATTGAATGTCAAGTGATCAACAGAGCTAAGTCAGGAATAGGATATAAGAGTATCCCACCTCTATACAGAGGTATCTCTAAACCCCCAGGGATTGACCTAGAACACTCAGGCTTACCTGAATTTCAACTACCAAAGTTACAATATGGTGTACAACCAAAAACCAATGTAGTTGTTGATGAGCCTAAGAAAGTAAGTGAAAGTTTAAGTAAAACTTCACTTCCTGAGGACAAGGTGTCCTTTGATAGAAGATTAGATAGAGTAGTCATTGAAGACTGGACATCTGATGATGATGATGATGAACAGGTTATGTCTAAACCTGAAGTGGTTAAGAAAGCAGAAACAAGTGTTCATAAGATAGTCAAACAAAATGCTGTTAGGCCTAAAACCAACACTAAACATGTTAGGCAACCAGTTAGATATTGTGAACAATACAGAACCACTAGCAAGCCCAGAGGTAACCAAAGACATTGGAATGGCCTCAAGTCTAACCAATTAGGTGGTGACTTTGACTTTTATAACAAAGCTTGTTTTGTATGTGGAGATTTTGACCATCTTGCAGCTTTCTGCAACCAAATGGTATCTGGGTATACAAACAATAGGGTGAATTACAAAAGGCAAACTCCTCAATTTCACTTTCACTCTAATTCTAAGAGAACAAAACCCAGAGCAGTTACAAAAGCAGTTTCTACTGCTAGACCATTCATGACTGTTAACCCAAGACCAACAGTTAAATATGCAAAATCATTTTACAAAAATGCATCAAAAACTGTTCAAAGGCCCATTCAAACAAAAGCAGTGGTCCAAAAACAAGTTTGGAAACCAAAGAGAACAACTACAAAGCTAGCAGTTTCTATTGCTAAGCATGTGGCTCATACTACTGCTAGGGAAAACAGGGCAAATGTTGTTAAGGCCTCAGCATGTTGGATTCTTAAATCCAATGTTGCATCAACTGTTCTCAAGAGATTAAATTACATTGATGCAAGAGGCAGATCCAAGTCAGTAATGGCTTGGGTCCCCAAAGGAAACTAATACTCCTTATTACTGTGCAGGAACATTCAATTGATAAACAAGAGGATCAAGGATACTCAGATAGTGGATGTTCAAGGCACATGACAGGCAACAAGTCTTATCTCTCAGATTTTCAATCAATAGATGGAGGCTATGTTACCTTTGGAAGAGGTATTGGTGGCAAAATTTTCGGTAATGGTACGATTAAAATTGGAAATTTAGATTTTGAAGATGTGTACTATGTACAAGAGCTTAAGTATAATCTTTTTAGTGTCTCACAAATGTGTGACAAAAAGAACAAAGTTCTTTTTTGTGACACTGAATGTCTTGTGCTTTCTCCTGATTTTAAGATGCCTGATGAAAGTCAAGTACTTCTTAAAATTCCTAGAAAGGGCAATATGTACAGTGTTGATATGAAAAACATTGTTCCTAAAAAGGCTTTAACTTGTCTTTTTGCAAAGGCCACATTGGATAAATCAATGTTATGGCATAGAAGGCTTGGTCACATTAACTTCAAAACCATAAATCAGATTGTTAAGAATGGTTTGGTAAGAGGTTTACCTCAAAAACGATTTGAAAATGACCAAACATGCATTGCTTGTCTTAAAGGCAAACAACACAAAGCCACTTGTAAGCCCAAGATTTTTAACTCTATCAATCAATCATTGTTTATGCTTCATATGGACTTATTTGGTCCTACAAATGTTAGAAGTATGCAACATAAGAGATATTGTCTAGTTATTACTGATGACTATAGTAGATTTACATGGGTTTTCTTTTTAAGTTCTAAGGATGAGACACCTAGCATTCTTAAGACATTCATTACAGAGATAGAAAACCTAGTATACAAGAAAGTAAAAGTCATTAGATGTGATAATGGGACAGAGTTTAAGAATAGAGTTATGGATGATTTCTGCAAAGAAAAGGGTATTAGGAGAGAATTTAGTGTTGCTAGAACTCCACAACATAATGGTGTTGCTGAGAGGAAAAATAGAACACTAATAGAAGCTGCTAGAACTATGTTAGCTGACTCTATGTTGCCTATCACTTTTTGGGCAGAAGCAGTCAACACTGCTTGCTATGTCCAGAATAGAGTTTTGGTTGTCAAGCCTCACAATAAGACATCATATGAACTTTTTAGAGGTAGAACTCATGCAATAGGATTTCTTAGACCTTTTGGATGTCATGTGACAATTCTGAATACCTTAGACCATCTAGGAAAATTTGATGGTAAAGCAAATGAAGGATTCTTAGTTGGATATTCTCTCAATAGTAAAGCATTTAGAGTATACAACTTAAGAACTAAGAAAGTAGAGAAAAACCTGCATGTGGAATTTTTAGAGCATAAATCCAATGTAGAAGGTCAAGGACCGAAATGGCTATTTGATCTTGAGACTCTAACCCATTCAATGAATTATGTGCCTATTGTTGTAGAAACTAATGAATTTTCAGGTTCAAAAGCTGATGAAACATCAGATGAGGCAAGGTTAGAAAAGGAGACAAATCAAGATTATGTGATGATGCCAATATGGACAAGTACAAGTGTGGATTCAACTTCAATAAATGGTGAATCTTCTTCTGGTAAAGCTAAAAAAGATGTTGAAGATGAACGCAAGGAAGATGGAACAAAGGAACAAGAAAATAGTTCTGCTGTTGATAATGCTGCTGAGACAGAATTAACAAAAGAAATAGAATTAACAGAAGAAGCAGTATTAACAGAAGAAGCAGAATTAACAGAAGATGAGGTGGATTTGAGCAATCTCCCACCTGATTATCAAGTTCCTTCTACACCACACACAAGGATTCACAAAGTCTACTCCCTGGAAAATGTGATTGGAGATGTACAATCAGGTGTGAAGACAAGACAACAACTGATGTCTTCAGACCAACAAGGGCTTCTTGATGCCCTTTATGCTTCAAAACAGCATGAGTTTTCAAACTCTTGCTTGTTTGTATGTTTTCTCTCACAAGATGAACCAAAGAACATTCTTAAAGCCCTAGATGATTCAAGCTGGGTAGAGGCTATGCAAGAGGAGCTTCTTCAGTTCAAGATTCAGAAGGTATGGGTGCTAGTTGATTTACCTAAGGATGAAAAGGTAATTGGCACTAGATGGGTTTTCAAGAATAAAAGGGATGAAAGGGGAATAGTGATTAGGAATAAGGCTAGATTAGTAGCCCAAGGGTACACACAACAAGAAGGGATAGACTATGATGAGGTTTTTGCTCCAGTAGCAAGACTGGAGGCAATTAGGCTTTTCTTAGCTTATGCTTCATTTTTAGGCTTCATAGTTTATCAAATGGATGTCAAGAGTGCATTTTTATATGGTACTATTGAAGAAGAGGTGTATGTCTCACAACCTCCAGGTTTCATTGATCCTGACCATCCTGAAAAAGTGTACAGAGTAGTTAGGGCTCTTTATGGTCTTCATCAGGCACCTAGAGCATGGTATGAAACACTAGCTTCCTACTTAATAGAGAATGGATTTCAAAGAGGGAAGATTGATCAGATACTATTCATCAAACAACACAAGAAGGATCTTCTGTTAGTGCAGGTGTATGTGGATGACATTATCTTTAGGTCTACAAGGAAGGAGATGTGTTTGGAGTTTGAGAAGCTTATGCATAATAAGTTTCAGATGAGTTCCATGGGGGAACTTACATTCTTTTTGGGTTTGCAAGTTAAACAATCATGTGAAGGCATATTTATTAGTCAAGATAAATATGTTGCTGAGATACTAAGGAAGTTCAACTTTGCTGATTCAAAAATGGCAAGCACACCAATGGACTCTGAGAAGCCACTTCTTAAAGATTTAGATGGAGATAATGTAGATGTACACACTTACAGATCTATGATAGGTTCTTTGATGTATCTCACATCATCAAGACCTGACATCATGTTCTCTGTTTGTGCTTGTGCAAGATTTCATGTAACTCCAAAGGTTTCTCATTTAACAGCAGTCAAGAGGATTTTTAGATATCTCAAGGGTCAACCTAGGTTGGGACTATGGTATTCTAGAGAGTCACCTTTTGACTTGGTAGCATTTTCAGATAGTGATTATGCTGGTGCTAGCTTGGACAGAAAGTCAACAACTGGAGGATGTCAATTCCTTGGGTGTAGACTTATCTCATGGCAGTGTAAGAAGCAAACAATTGTGGCTACTTCAACAACTGAAGCTGAATATGTAGCTGTTGCAAGTTGCTGTGCTCAAGTCCTATGGCTTCAAAACCAACTTCTTGACTATGGGTATAATTTTATGAACACTGTTATTCATATTGATAATAGTAGTACAATTTGCATTATTAAAAATCCAGTACAACATTCTAAAGCAAAACACATTGAAATTAGATATCACTTTATAAGAGACTGCAATGAGAAAAGATTAATTCAAGTTCTTAAAATTGCTTCAGAACACAACTTTGCAGATCTGCTAACAAAAGCTTTTGATGTTGGAAGGTTTCAGTACTTGGTAGCAAGTATTGGAATGCTTAATCCTCAATGATTTAAAACTGTGTGTTTTTGTATATATGAAATGGATTTCTACTGCAATTATTATCAATTAGTACAAATTTGAATTGTGTTATTCATACAGTTAGTCATATGTTTATTCTAATATAAGACAAGTACTTTGTACATTGTTCTTTTGGTTTTAGACTAACAATTTCAGGTATGAACATGTGAACACAAAGGATGTTTCAAGTGAAATGTGTGAGCAGCAGAATGATAATACAGTTGCTGACATAATAGGTTTATGATGGACTGAGTTTGGGAATTTAATTAACACAGGTTTACTCCTAAGTTAATTGATCCCTTAGAACTTATTTCTTGAAATCTGATTATGATATTTCACATTGAATTGATGGTTCAGTTGGTCAGATAATAACTGACACAACTCACTTTCTATCATTTTATACTTTTAAGTATAATGAGCAAGTCTAAGGACATCTGATAGAAAGAACAGCTAGCAACAGTGAATCTAACACTTGTGTTAGAGGTAACAATTGCTATGAGCTGGAAACCCTGTCAAGAAAGCCTTTTGAATAGGTTTATCTTTACAAAGGCAGTTATTTATAACTGAAAACATTGGTTCTCACACAACCAGAGGTTAATTTTAAACTGAAATCTTGATTAAGTGTCTATTACACACTTAATCCCTTCAAAATGGTTGTAAGCAGTATGATTTTTCATAATAAAATCATTTACATACTGCAAATGGCAAAAGTTTCTTAAAAAGGATTTTCAAAGAGACTCATTTAAACCATCAAATGATGGACCATGAGTCAAATGTCCCATGAATCACCTCTCACAGGAGTTAACACACCTAGAAGTGATGAGGGCAGCAAATTAAACTCTTAAGGAATTGATGGCTACATGTACAACATTGTCTGATAACAAGTTCTAATTGATAGATCAGATGATGGGGAGAGAAATATTTGGTACATTGTGAGAGATCTTCCAAACAGGGGAGGAAATGTTATTTGCAATCCAGGGGAGGAAATAAATCCAATGAAGGAAGATTAACCAATAAAAGGGAGGAAAAGACAAGAGCATACAAGATGATGACATAGAGGTTGAAAATGACAAGAATAGAGCTGATAATCTCTTCTTCATGAACAAGATTCTGGAGTATTATGTATATTCAGAAGGGATGAAGCATTCAAAAGGAGAAAGTTCTATCTAGGTCAAACGGAGAAAAGTTTCAATTTCAGTTCACTATGTTTGTTCATCACTTGCAAAGGCATGCTGATAGATGATTTCACTTGTTGAAACAAAGCATCCAAGATATACAGCACCATTGTCTCTTATAATTTCTCCATCCAAGGAAATTGTACCATCTTTTAGGTCATGTTTGAAGCCTGAAGATGTGTATTTGAAAGATCTTCACAATTCCTCATTTAATTCAGAAAACATGTTGAATGGGTTTCACATGTTTAGGGGAGGATTGTTGGGAATTAAATATTCTGAAGATTAAGTATCGGGAAATTCTCTTAAGTGATTAATTCTGGTTGCAGTAATGTTAAATCTGGTTGGTACCTGGTTAAGTCTGCTGGTTAAGTCTGGTCTTTGAATATTAAGTCTGCTGGTTAAGTCTAGTCTTTGAATATTAAGTCTGGTGGTTAAGTCTAGTGATTAATTCTGGTGAGTACCAAAATTAAGTCTGCTCTTCGAATGTTAAGTCTGCTTGCTGGATGGATAAGTATACACTAAAGTCAAGAATATACGGTAGATAATATCTTTGGACAAAGTGATCAGTAACAAGTTGTGTTCATAGATACATGTTGTATCTAAGTTACTGACACACATAAGATAAGCTAGCAAGTGTTCGACAAGACTTAACAATATTGTAAAGATCTTTCTTGAACTATAAAAGAAAGATCTTAGACTAGATATATGTGTGACTAATTAAGTGCTTAAATCATAACTGTTAAGAACATAGAACAAACACAACAATATCATAAGTCATAGAAACATAAGATTCAAGGTTTTGTAACCCTAGTGATAGTGAAGATCACTCGTATTATTTTGAATAATATTGAATCGTTTGGTGATAAGCTTTCATTGTTCATTGTTAAATAACAAACATAACTATTCCATTTCCATAACCAAAATAACCTTCTAAGTGTGGTTAAGTAGATTCCGCATACTTAATCATATTAACTCAATATATCATATACACAAAGTCACAAAGGTTTAACCACCTCAAGTGTATCGTGCATCCTCTCACCTAGGATCTGACAAGATGTACTTAGACTTGAAGAAGTTGTATTGGTGGCCAAACATGAAGGCCGATATAGCTGAGTACGTTAGTAAGTGTTTAACGTGCTCGAAGGTCAAGGCTGAACACCAGAGACCTTCCGGTCTGCTTGTTCAACCTGAGATCCCAGAATGGAAATGGGAGCGTATCACTATGGATTTTATCACCAAGTTGCCTAAGACGTCGAGCGGTTATGACACGATTTGGGTAATCGTTGACCGTCTCACTAAATCAGCTCATTTCCTTCCTATAAAGGAGAATGAGAGCATGGATAAACTAGCGCGACTGTATGTGAAGGAAATTGTCGCAAGGCATGGTGTGCCTGTTTCTATTATCTCTGATCGAGACAACAGATTTACAGCTTATCATCCTCAGACTGATGGTCAGAGTGAGAGGACAATTCAGACATTAGAGGATATGCTAAGAGCCTGTGTGATTGACTTCGGGAACGGCTGGGATAGGCATTTGCCTTTAGCCGAGTTTTCCTATAACAACAGCTATCACACCAGCATTAAGGCTGCACCGTATGAGGCACTTTATGGTCGTAAGTGCAGATCACCAATTTGTTGGGCTGACGTTGGAGAAAGCCAACTTACCGGGCCAGAACTAGTCCACGAGACTACTGAGAAGATCGTGCAGATCAAGAGCCGAATGCAAGCGGCTCGTGACCGTCAAAAGAGCTATGCCGACAAGAGGCGGAAACCCCTTGAGTTTCAAGTGGGAGACAAAGTGATGTTAAAATTCTCTCCATGGAAAGGCGTGATAAGATTCGGCAAGCGTGGTAAGTTGAACCCTCGCTATATTGGACCTTTCGAAATTTTTGCCAGAATCGGCCCGGTAACCTACCGACTTGAATTGCCATCTGAGCTCAGCGCAGTACATGACGTTTTTCATGTCAGCAATTTGAAAAAGTGCTTATATGATGATAACGCCGTCATTCCTTTGGATGAGATTCAGCTTGATGAGAAACTAAATTTCATCGAGGAGCCGATTGAAATCATGGACCGGGAAGTGAAACGGCTAAAGCAGAGCCGTATCCCAATTGTGAAGGTCCGTTGGGACTCTCGCAGAGGCCCCGAGTATACGTGGGAGCGAGAGGATGAAATCAAGCGAAAATATCCTCATCTCTTTTCGAAACCAACGAGTAACGTAAATTGAAATCCGGGATGGATTTCCCGATTAGATGGGGAAACTGTGACAAATGATAATTTTCACATTGTTAATTAATATTAAATGAGTATTAATTATTTTTAAGCTGAGCATTTCTATGCGCATTTGCATGTTTCTGAGTATTTTTGAGCATTTTTGGGAGTTGTTCCGCATACTGTAGCTTGCAGTCACTGCAGAAAAAGTATATTTTTGTCAGTAAGCATAAATTATCCTATTTCTGACAGTTACTAACAAGTTTCGTAATTAACTGAGAGCTTTCTCGTATTTTTCTGAAAAACAACCGCACGCGCGTACCGACAGCACAGTACACATGGTAACAGTCAAATAAATATATTTTTGAGTCAGTAATAATATTTTACTACATTCTGACAAAAACGTTGATAAAAACTTTATTTTACGCATATGTGTCCAAAAATGTCAAACCGGGACTTTACGGTCACGATTAAGCTCAAACCGACACACGATACACCAACACGGAGTAAAAATAAATATTACCCTCCCCTAATGCTTCTATGGCCGGCCAAGGTGTTACCTCCCCACATGAGTCCAAACTAAATCCCACTAACTCATTATAATCTTATTTATAATGCAAAATTTACTCTAAATGTTACTACAACAACACTTCTTATCCATTACACTATCTAACACTTACCTTGATCATTTTTCATCTTCAAAACCCACGACACACACTCATCTTCACAATCCATGAATTTTCTTTGAAGTTCAAGCTAATTAGAGTGTATATTCAAGCTTTACGGGTTATTTGGAACGTGGTTTGGGTAAATTTGGTGAAGCTTTGGGTGTTCTTGGTCCCTCATCTCCACGTTAACATCCTAAATCATTGTAAGGATCATCAAAATTTTCTAATCTTGTTAATCTCTTGTTCATTGGATGTCTAATGATGATTAAAAGTGTTAAATGTATATGTTTTGATAATATGGAAAAAGCTAGGGTTTGTGTCCTTGTGGTATAGTGCTCGACATTTTTAATGACCTATGAACAAATTAGTAATTTTTTTGCTTGTGTGGTAAATCTTGTTACATATGATGTTAGTTTGATAATACAAACAAGCTTTACGATTATTACGCGAGATTAAGCAATATAATGACTTTTTAAGCTATATATATGGATCGGACATAATAAAAATAAAAGATTATTGGGGTTGTGAAAAACATAAAATTTTGGCTCAAATGGTGAAATGGTGGAAAAATATATTTAAGTGCTTATTTGGAATAGCTTATTGAATAAGCTATAAGTTATAGAAAATGACTAGTAAAAATAAGAAAATAAGTTGACACAATATGTATGGGTCGAATAGACTTAATTTGGTCATATTTGAATATTTGACTAAGTTGCTTATTTATTAGAGCTTAATTGATAAGCTTAAAGTTTAATACGTAATTAATATTTACTAAATTATAAGAAAATGGACTAAATGGAATTTTGGACCATAAAAGCCCACGTATGGACTGTTGGGCCGAGCCCAACAAAACATTTTGTAGTTTTAACTTTTTGACCAAACGGACTTAATGAACGAATTAAATGATTTTTAGAAACGCGACGATATATACGTTTTAACTAAAAATGTGTTTTGGACTAAAAATGACTATTGGGCTTATTATATGAATTTCGGCCCACTAAGCAATTTAAATGACAAAAATAATTTTTGGAATATTTTCCGACTCACCATGAATATTATAACTTAACGAAACGATAAATGTAACGAAAACTAATTTTGGACTTGTTTTGAGACGCTTAGTCTCCAAAAGGGTGAAAAATGACATTTTGACCAAATTAATATTAATATTGACTTTTGTCGACTTTTTGACTAAGTATTGACTTTGTGTCGAAATTTATTGTTAATAATTAAACGTAACAATAACGATAACTATAACGATAAAAATTACTCGCGACAACCAAAATATATATTACTAACATATTTTGCACACATACTTTACAAGATGAGTTATTTGGGAAAAATTGCAACACTTGAGGAAAATGAAAACGTTGTATAAACAAATGGGTCATGCTCAAATTTTCTAAAAATCTAACACTTAGAGTATTTCAGTGGAAATACTTAACTTAAATAAATGTTCTAAAATTTCTTAACAATATTTTATTTTCTTATAATTAAAATTGTATTATAAATAATAAATAATATTTATAATATAATAATCCTCCACTAATCCCATTATTTTATTAATTTCTCAAAAACCTATTTAATTAATTATAATCTTAATTAAATGCATAAGTACTTAACCTAATATATATATATATATATATATATATATATATATATATATATATATATATATATATATATATATATATACACGCATGATTATATATATAGCACTTGCGCATTTTAAACGGCGAATACTAGCACGGATGTTCCGTTACGTATTCTCACCGTGCACTTTCACCACGAGCCACCACCACCAAGAGTTACAACGATAAATCATTTTAAATATATTTTACCACACAGCAAGCAAGAAATACACGAGCACTGTTCACGCGTAAACTTTTCAAATAAAATAAAGACATATGAGACACGAATATTTCACTAAGACTTACCGTACTGATTTAGGTTGTGTGTCGGCGCGGTTGCATTATTTTGTTGATTAGCAGATTGCTGTTGTTTGCAAGGTGAGTTTATAGCCCCATATTTTATACGATTTTGTTTTATAAGCTTGGGGTGAGAAACATGCAAAACTGTTTTCATGGACCAAAAATGTAATTTGTTTTTATACACACTAATATGCAGAAACCTAAGTTTAGCTGAATCTCATTGCCGCCCACTATCATCAACCGTTAATTCCTTTCTAGAAAGCCGTTTGATATAAATAGATCTATTGGGGATGACACCCCCGTTCGGTTGGCTCGACATAGCCAAGGCGAACGTATACCAATCGAATAATAGGCCGAGTGTCTGGGGATTAACACTCGCGGGCACCCTTTTTATGCTAATGCCAGTCAGGCACGTGGCAATGTCATAGATCGGTTAGATGAGGCTTAGTGTTTGCATAGCTGAGTAGTGTGTATTTGCCGAATTGTTTGTTGATTGTTGCTATTGGTCCATATGTGCTATTTACTTTAAACCTATGAACCCACCAGCGTTAGCTGACTTTTAGCATGTTTTTCTCAGGAAACTGAGGTGCGTTAGCTGAAGGCAGGGCATGACGATGGTCATAATAAATGTTGGAAATGTTTTTAATAATGCGTAAACTTTGAAATTTGGACCTCTTGTTTAATGGGCCACATTTTCATTTAAAATGGATTTTATGTATGACAACATAACTTAAATTATGCAATGTATTTTAAAACGGATTTTTAATCCGTTCCCTATATCTTGTGTTGTGATTATCGATTTAGTAGCACCCAAAGTGTATGCTTCCGCAATATTATGATTTTGGGGGTGTTACATAAGGATCATCACACTCACATATACGCAACCATGACATGTATAAAAGAAGTGAAATCACAACAAGATGCAACCATGAAAATATCATAAATATAATCATAACACACATGAATATATAAGATGAAAATTTCGGCCTACATAGACCGATATCAGGCATAGCACAACCATATCCATATAGTAGAGTCAATACTTGGTAAATTCGTTGTACAACAACTAAAATACTACAAGTTTCTTTGAACTATGCCACACATCCCGTGGCTAGGATAATAGTAAAAGCTACTAAAGATATAAGTCTGGTCTAGAGGCTTCCTGGTGCTTCCCTGGGTGAATCCTGGGTTGTGGCATCAAGGGGTTGTGATGAGTTCTGATGTGGGGCCTGGAGTTGTGCATCAATCATATCCGAGATAGTATAGATCCCAAACCATTCTTGAGGAATCTGCTGATGTTCCTGTTGAGTCGGTGATCTTGGTACTATCCACAGAGTGTCATCTAATTCCTGATATGTGGGAATGGAAAAGGGGAATGACAATGGTGATAGTGGGAAGGTAGGGGCAGCCTCCTGAGACTCGAAGGTCTCAGCGTCACATCTGGCTGTCTCCTCTAGGTCTGTCTCAGGTGATGCTAATACCTCAAATAAGTGGAAGTTATCATCTAACGATGGTGAGTGATATGGGGATGTCGAGGCACAGGAAGGTAAGAATAGTAATGTAGGTGCATTAGTGTATGAAAAAGCATCCTCGATATCCGAGTCTGATGAAATGATGATAGGGTGGTTGGGTGAAGACATGACTCTGTAACAACCCGATATAAAATAAATGTAAATACCTCGTATTAGATAAGTAAGTAAAAGCATGTATAACAATTGCACACACATCATGATATTGTGAAGTGTTGTGACCTAATGGTTATAGTCTAGGGTCTATGATGCATCCTAGTTCTCTATAACCTTGGCTCTGGTACCAATCTGTCACACCCCGAAATTTAGATTGCAGCGGAATGGAATTTCGAGGGTGTGATGTTCATGGATAACAAAGTACAAGGAAATAAAGAATGACCTCTAAGTGAGTCATTTTAAAACAAGCGTTTGATTTAAATATAAACATTTTACAAAAGCATTAATATCAGAGTTCACCATCAAATGTAAGATTTGAATACATAACCAAACGCTAAGTAATGCAAAGAAATCTTAATCATGATGTGCGTTCCAAAATGTGACTCTAGTACGCTCCATACGTAGGTGGTTATTAACATCTAGTTACCTGAGAATACACGCTAAAAAGGTCAACATAATTGTTGGTGAGTTCATAGGTTTAAGTAAACAAGTAAAGTGCGGACCACAAGATTTCAATAGCCTGTCAATCACAACAAATATAACGTCATAGCCAAAAGTAATATACAGTGCCCTAAGCTCATGACCACGAAGCTCAACGAAATGGTATGCAATCAAGCATAATAATAATCAATGCCCCAAATAAGTGTTTGCCAGACACTCAGAAATAATCCGAATGATATGCGTCCATTTGACAGGTTAGCACGACCAACTCGGACGGGGGTGTTAACCCAAATAGATCTATTCATAGCATCCGCGCTTACAAGTAATTAACGGTTCATGATTCAAGAAGACTTTAACGGCATAATGGTAACTTAGGCAATGCAACAGTTTTAATACTTGTGTCCGAAAAAAATAAGCAATGTATTCCCACCCCGAGGGTTTGAAAATAAGATACAAACAATGTAAAAACCGGGGATATGAGACTCACCTTAGTTATCAAATCTCGATTATAATTTGGTAAACTGTGAATAATGGTACAGTAACTCTAACCGCAACCTAAATAAGTACCATGTCTTAGGTTTGAAAACAAGGTCGTGCATGCAAGTTCATATGCTATTATATCACTTGTACATGTTTGTTGCAACATTTAACGTCAAAAATATAGTCATGACAACTCGTTAAATTATAAAATACATTATATATAACGATTAATTAATTTGTCACGAAACTTTAGGTTTGGTCATCTTATTAATAAGTATTTTAGAAAAATCATCGTTACGCTTTAACAACCTTCTACGATAGTCTTCTAAGTGATCTTTGAGAAAAATAAAGATTTACGTCAATAATTAACACCTTGTTGGATTCCTGAAAATGACCAAGTGGCCCAGTAAAGCTAGCCGTAAAACAGTTTCTACTAAGTGTTACTAACTCAACTCAGTGGATTTAGAAAGTATATAGTAAGGTCGACAAAATCTAACACTGACTTTTAGCCCATTCGGATCCCGATCCCACACTTTTATGGCCATAAATTTAGGTGGTCAGGCTGTTTTTATAGTTTCTGGGCAGTTTTCAGAGAAGTTTGAGAGGTCATAAGTTACTCATGATAAATCCCTTTGATGAACGGTTGGACTTTTTGGAAACTAGGCCAGGTGAACTTTATTTTACCTACTAGTGCCATTTTTCCATAACAGACCCTACCTATGAGAAAACGGGGTTAAACATGGTCACATGGGAAAACAGTTTTGACACTTAGAAAAGTTTCAGTTTAAGCTGATGGTTTTGGCCAGGTTTCGTCATAATTCAAATCTATGTATCTTGGTCGTTTTAGCTCTGTTTCTTAAGTTCTTTATATCCCCGGGTTCGTATTTAAGGGTAATAACATGTTTTTAGTGCCTCGGAATATCTAGCTAGATTCTAATGTCCATTTTCACCCTTTGAAAAACCCTTAACAGCATCCTATTTTTCAGAAAATTAATTTTTAGATACTTAACTTGTAAATAGCGTAGTTTCTTCGTTATATATCCGTTTTAATCCATTCAAGTGACCACGTTTTCGTAATAGAGTCTAGTTTCTATATTTTTACTCAAATCATTCATCCAACTTACTATTTTTTCCAGATTTTACAAAATAGGACAGCCTTGTATAAAAGTGTTTCAAAAATGTAGTATCTAGTTCCCAAATTATACCAAACCACTTTCAATCACTATAAAACCATTCTAACTCTACCACATACTTGCCAAGAGTGTCATGTAACTCAAGTATGCATAAAAATGAGAGTTTTTAACATAATAGCTAGTTGTCATTTAATATGTTTAAGAAAATCACAAACATGTACCAAAGTGATTCAACGCATATGTAATCATGCAAAAGTGATACTAGGAAGTGAAATAACTCATAAGTAAGTAGTGTAAGGTTGTAAAATCAACTTGATGACTTACTTGAGGTGATTAGTAGAATGGAAGGATAAAATCTAGTTTTTACCCAAACCAAAACTCTTAAACCCTTCTATACTAACAATTTGCCTTAGAATACTTGAACTTGTGTACAATCAATACCCTTGCTTCCTCCTCTCCTTGTGGTTCGAAATATATGAGAGTGTAAGTGGTGATTATAGTTTTTCTTTCTCTAGTTGGTAGTGTACAGTAAAAATGAGAAGTAATGCATGTATTTATAAATAGGATTTTCAAAGTTGGTCAAAGTTCTTGGTCTTTGGTCTTTGGTCCTTGCTTGGCCTACCTAGCTAGGAGGGGGGGGGGGGAGACAAGACCTTAGTCAAGCCTTCAAAAGTTTACTACTCCTTGTTTTGTGGCATTTGTGTCTAGTAATTATGGTTGTAAAGAAATTAAATGTGATGCCAAGAATCGCGGGAGGGGGGGGGGGTAGGGGGGGCGGCCTATTGTCTCCATGGGAGATTTTTATAAAAATCTTGTATAAAAATGTGTATATTGAGTGTATTTGGTATTAAAAATGCTTATTGGTTATTAGTTTGGTAGTTACCGGTAAATACGTATATTTGAGTTGCGTTTGTAAATGAATTGAAAAATGTTTGAAAAATAATTCTTGACACTTTTGAAATAATTTAAGGAGTATGAAAAAGTATGAAAAATAATTGTTAGGAGTGACGGGTGCATTGGTGTTTATTTAAATTGCGAAACACTTTGTTAATTTAATAAACGTAAGTAATTAAAAGGAATTGTTTTAGAGATTAAAATTTTTGAACCGGAGAAGGAGCAAGGTATTGTGATGTTGTAGAGTAAATATAGCCTAAAGTCATAGTGCACATGAAAGGTATTCTAAATTTTATGTTTATTCAACTAAAAAGTTATGCGTAAATTGTTCTCAGATAAGCGTCAAAATAAATAGTTTGAGTTTAATAATTAGTTTTGACCTGTAAAATAGCGGGTTGTCATAGCTAATACAAACATTCACCACATTTTTAGACACCTAACAGTACTTAAAGTTGAGTTTTTGTTGGCTAATAAGCAATCTCAAACACGACTGAAAATCTCAACCATTTTAAAACACTCGAAATGCGGATAAGCATATCGAATAGTCAACCTTCATCCATAACCAAACACGACTAAATCACTCAAAACCAAAATCACTGAAAATTTGAGTTGGACCAAAACAGAAGGAAAAATTAAACGTAACGTACACTCAGCTATTCAGACGCAAACGAAAAAACATACCTTTATTCTCGGATCGATTATAAACGCCGCATTGAAAAAACCCCAAATTTGCAACCCTGAGTCTTGTTTCACCAAATCCTCAAAGGAAAAAGAAATGTAATCATATTCTAATCCAATCTGCTGTAAAAATAAAGTTGAACCTTCAGTTAACAAACACTTACCAGCTTTATTAAGGTGTCGACCGCCTTTCTTGAGGCCGCCAGAAGGCTTGCTACTCCAACGCCTGTGCTTCCCATCAGATGTAAGAAAGCCATAATTTTTTGTAGGGCTGATCGAATGAGAATTCATTGATGGATGTTTCGATTTGTATTGTCGTGGGTGTTGTTTGTCCTTTTGATAATCAAGTTAGTCTCTTGTTTTTTTTGAAAATATTTTAGGTTACTGGTGTTGATGAAATGGAGCAGAAGAATGGAACGACTGGAAATTTCTAGGAGGTGATAGAAAGGGTTATATGTGTGGGCGGGATTAAATGATAGTACATTGATAGTGTCTAACTAAGTCAAATGATGATGAACAGTAATTTTCCAACTCCCTTTAAACCAATAGGAAATGAACACATATGTTAAGAATACTCTGAGGCAATTTTTTTATTCTTTCTCAGCCATTAGGGTGTGAGATTAAGAGTTTTAATTGCATTAATTTATGTCACATCAAAGTTGCTTTTAGTATATACTATAATAAAGAAATTTAGTAAAATTAAATTCGAGTATTTTATAACCCTTTTGTTTGTTTTATTAGGGCATTTAGTACTACTAAGTAATTTGATGATATACACTGCATTTTGCTTTATAATAAAAAAATTCAGTAGGATCAAAATCGAGTTTAGTCTTTGGTTTATGGCTCATTTGAGACTTAGGTTGTGTTTCAATGAGCTTTAACTTTTATAAAATATATACAAACTTTTCTTTTAAGTTGATCTAATTTATAAACTTATCTTTGTTTGAGACACAAATTTATGAAAGTTTTTATAAAATATAAGAATTTATAAGTTCAAGATAACGGAAGTTAGCTTTTGATAATGAGCCAAAACTTGAAATATAAGAAAAGTTAATTTTATGTATCTTTTATGTAATTTTACGATAACAAAGTCTAGTTACAACTGATTCGTCAAACATTTTTCGAAAAATAAAAACTACAACTTTAAACTCATAGTATAAGCTCGAGCCCGAACGGGCACGGGATAAACGAAATTCTGATGATTCACCGGAAAATTTTATTTCAGGGTAACCGCCGCTGCAACGCGCGGGTACCCTGCTAGTTATTTCAATACAAATATGTGATTTCACAAAATTATTGTGACAAAGCAAATCAAGAAAACATCTTGAATTAATCATGCAGCCAAATAACATTTAACTATTACATTAAACAAACAAAAAATTGCATGTGTAGCACAACAAAATCCACCACATGAAGACAATTTGCATGTGCAATTTGACCTTATTCTTTCCCACCGGAATCTCACCGGTGCTGCCGTCACTAGCCACCACCCACGGTGGCTCTTGATCACTTATTTTATTTATAAATACAAACTAACTCTTCATTTTTTTTCACTATCACATTTCCTTCATACATTTTTTCTCATCTAAGAAAAATGTCTTCTATGAAAATGTCTTTTGTTTTCTTGCTTATTACTACACTTCTCCATACTACGACCGCCAGCTATGGCGGTTGGCAGAGCGCCCACGCCACTTTTTATGATGGCGGGGACGCTTCTGGCACAATGGGTATGTTTCGAAACTTCTTCTACTTGCTTTTTTCGTAATATATTTAACTACAAATACTTATACACGTGTATCTGATAAGGTTTGAAGGCATAACCTATTGTTGATGATATATATAGTAAGTACATATAGGTTATTGCTTAGTAAGCTTTTGCATATGTGATCACTGAAACATGTATGCTATAGTTGTGTCCTGTGAGAATGATAGAATGGTGTTTTAATGTAAGCACTTTAAATATATCTTGCACATTTTATGGGACAACAACATTTATGTTTGGTTTCCCAGTCATGAAATTTCTTGAAATGCTGTTTATGGAAAGTTTTATGTGACAATAACCTTACACTATTTTCTTGTTTTTGTTAAACATAAGTATTTTCCTACCAAAAGGGTATATAGAGAAAAACCATTTATGCTGTACATAAAACATGTGAAACGTTTTTCAAATTAGCATATCTAACTTTATTTAGCAAATTGGCATTTTGCCTTTTTAGATATCCATAATTTTCTAATATTGCTCATTATGTCGAACAAGCATGATCATGTAATTCATGGTTCATCTATGTGAACAGATCTACATCGTCTGCAGCGTATGTGCATATGCAAATGCTACCTTGAGTTTTTCGAACTGTTTTAGTGTAAAACAGAACACTATTACTCCATCCGTCCCAAATTATAATAAGTCCATAGTTGTCCCAAAATACTTTTCCACTTTTATATTCCAACCAATCAAAAGAGTGTTTAGTGGAGAAAGATGATATTTGATTGGCTAATAGAGTATTTAGTGAAAATTTCTTAAACTTTGTGCAAAGTGGAAGTGGACTTATAATTTGGGATGGAGGGAGTAGTACTCTTTTCCCCCCTGTACAATTTGCTACAGTATTTTCATATAGAGGTTGCTTAAGTTTATACAATTAGAATTAAATAAGATAAGGGTCATTTACATATAGTATTTTAATTTTATACATTATAATGCAGGTGGAGCATGTGGTTATGGAAATTTGTATAGCGAAGGCTATGGTACAAACACTGCCGCACTAAGTACTGCGCTTTTCAACAACGGATTGAGCTGTGGGGGTTGTTACGAGATAAAATGTGTCAACGATCCACAATGGTGTCTAAGAGGAAGCGTGATCATCACGGGCACCAATTTTTGCCCACCCAATTACGACTTGCCTAGTAACAATGGGGGTTGGTGCAACCCGCCACTACAACATTTTGACATGGCACAGCCTGCTTTTTTGCATATTGCAAAGTACAAGGCTGGGATTGTGCCTGTGTCTTACAGAAGGTAAATCAAGAGTAACTTATAGTCATTTACTATTTACTACATTTCTAAGATTCTGATTTCTGATTTACATACATACTAAAAGTTTAATCATATAATCAATGAGCGCTTTTTGTATGATAGGGTTCCTTGCATAAGAAGAGGAGGAATAAGGTTCACAATGCATGGCCACTCTTACTTCAACTTAGTTTTAATCAGCAACGTTGGAGGTTCAGGTGACGTACATGCAGTATCAATCAAAGGGTCCAGAACAGGATGGCAATCCATGTCGCACAACTGGGGTCAAAATTGGCAAAGCAACTCATATCTTAATGGCCAAAGTCTCTCTTTTAGAGTCACAACTAGTGATGGAAGGACGACAACTAGCTTAAACGTCGTTCGTGCTGGTTGGCAGTTTGGCCAAACATATCAAGCAAGATATTGATGGTTTAAAATTTGAAGAGGTCCATTCAAAATTCTTCTAAAATACAAAGCTTTAAGTTATTCGATCTTTTTCAATAGCGTCTTTATGATCATGACAAATATTCATATAAAAATCTATTTTATAAACTAGCAGCTAATGAATACATGTCATGGTCTTAAAGTCGTGTAAAAATGTTGGTACTAGTGTACTACAAGTCCATACTTGTGCTATGGACCCCATATACTTCATGTGTGAGTTACTCGTTACACGCCTCTTTTGAAGGTTTTATTCATTAGTAGATTTCGTGGTGAGACAGAGACGAAGATATATCCGAAGTAATCTATATTTGTACAATATTTATTGTTGTGTGTCGGTTTCTTGGACAGTCGTGAAGCTGTGGTGTTGAATAGCATCCGCTGAACGTTGTATTGAATTGGACTGAATAAATGTTAATTTATGATATGGTTGTCTTGTTATATTGTTTATTTGTTAACCTTTCTTATACAGATGCTTTTCAATTCACAGATCAATTCTCATCTTAGTTTGTGAAGAAACATATATTAGTTCATACATTGAAAGGATCAAAGATTGTTGATTAATATCGGTTATAGTAAAAGTGGATTTGTGATTGAAGACTTTTAAATAATGCTTTATAATGTTAAGTTAGATAGTTTATATTATGTATTAGTATTAGTATTGTAGTGGGTCGAAATGTATGGCTGTAAATGTGATGGGTTGGACTTTTAACCCAAACAGCCCATTAGAAGTTAGTATGACAGTTAATGTCGGTTATTGTTAAACGTCACAATGGTTCATAGATAACTGTTGGTGTCGTTTCAATATATATAAATAGGGTAAGTCGAGTCTGTAAACAAATATCATTCAACATCAATAAAATACATTGTTTACTATTATTAAATTTCTGTTACAACTTTGTTTTCTACTTTGTTCTTCGATCAAACCTGGGCAACAGTGGTATCAGAGCAGGTTAAGAAATCGTAGAAAGAAGGCTCAAAGAATCGTTGCAGATAGCATCAAAAGATCAGTGAGTGATCGGAAATTTTTTCCGTTCAACAACAACCGGAAAAGCAGAGTCGGTGATTTCTGGGAAGGAAATCGTTTGAAGAGGCTGTTTGTTTGTGATAAACAACCACTAGAAACTTGTTAATCGAAGAAGATCAAAAATCGAGTGATTCGATTACGAAGTCGAAGAAGAAAAAGGACGTACCTTTTGCGAGTCGGAGAAGAAGTCGTTGTTTGTGTGCACTAACCGGAGAAGAAGACCAGAGATTAACCGGAGGTTACAACCGGCACAAACACGCGATTGAAGAAGAATCGCTAGAGGACACAAGCAATTGCAAATAAAGTAGATACGTTCCTCTTTTCCTCCTTTTGAGATAAGTATCAGTTTTTTTAAAAGAAAGAAACTTATATATTAAATTAATTACTCGTATATCTAAAAGATTTTATATATAGTTTTTAGAAATCTGATAAAAGTGATTTTTTATAAACCATTTTATTTACTAGTATATTGTTAAAGGACTTTGGTGACTCTCTTAACAAAAGTTCATAGTTTTAAATTTAATCGTATTTGTTTTTCCTTAAAGCAACGACAAAATTTCTTTTCAAAGAAACGAAAACCATATTAGAAATTTCTTTTAGGAAAAAAACTTGGAAAACATGTCGGATTCAAGCGGTAACAACAACAATAATGCACTTGGGGGATCATTGGTACATTTTCAATGTCCGGTTTTAAGTTCTACAAATTACCCTGTTTGGGCTATTCGATTCAAAACGATTTTGGAAGCAAATGATATGTGGGAATTTATAGAACCAGGCACTAAAACTGATGTGAAGAAAAACAAAGCCGCGATGGCGTATTTATTTCAAGCGTTGCCAGAGGATCTAGTGTTACAAGTGGCAAGTTATAAGACCGCAAAAGAAGTGTGGGATGCACTTAAGATAAGATATGTTGGAGAAGATCGAGTACAAAAGGCACGATTACAAACACTCAAATCGGAGTTTGAGATGTTGCAAATGAATGAGGAAGAAACAGTTGATGCATTTACCGCGAAGTTAAATGGGATTGTGACCAAAGCAGCGAATTTGGGTTCAACATTTGATCAACCAAGTCTAGTACAAAAGCTTCTGAATTCCGTACCAAATAGATTTATACAGATTGTTGCATCCATAGAGCAACATTGCGATCTAGAAAAAATGACTTTAGATGATGCGATTGGAAGATTGAAGGCTTTCGAAGAGAGAATAAAGTTTAAAAAGAATAAGGAAAGTGACGATCAAAACGAGTTATTGTTGACACGTCACAACAACCAAGGAAGGCGTTTTGGAAAACGTGGACGAGGCAAAGGGAGATATAAAAGTGAAGGACACACCTCAAATGAGTCGGAAGGAGACAACAACAAACCGCGAAGGTATGATGATAAGTCGCAAATAAATTGCTACAAGTGTGGAAAACTTGGGCACTATGCCTATGAATGTCCAAGCAAGAAAAAGAAGGAAGATGCGGCACTATTAATGGAGAATGATGATGATGATGAACCGGCACTTCTGATGTGCCTTATTGATGAAAATTAGAAAGTTCAAAGATACTTGATTGTGTGACACAATCAAGGCAAAGCCGTGTGATACGGAGGAGTAACATGTGAAGGGTCAAAGTAAAGATTCAGTGAATGGGTCAAAGTAAAAATTCAGTGAATGGGTCAAATTAAAGATTCAGTGAATGGGGCAAAGAACGTGTGATGCTGTGAAGGACCAAGATTCTGTGAAAGAATTAAAGGATTGTGTGAAATAACCAAGTTAGCCGTGAAGGATGTTTCGTGAAGAGATCAAGGTGAAGTCGGTGTGAAACCAAGTTGTGTGAAACAAGCAAGTTGTGTGAAGCAAATTCGTGTAAAGCAAGTTTGTGTCAAGCAAAGTTCGTGAGGAGCAAAAGATGATGTGAAGTTATCAAAGATTTATTGAAGACTAAGTTTGTGCTACAAGTCGAGAAGATTTGGATCAAGCCAAGCATGAAGGATCAACATTTAAAGCATTAAGGGGGAGAATGAAGACTTTTAAATAATGCTTTATAATGTTAAGTTAGATAGTTTATATTATGTATTAGTATTAGTATTGTAGTGGGTCGAAATGTATGGCTGTAAATGTGATGGGTTGGACTTTTAACCCAAACAGCCCATTAGAAGTTAGTATGACAGTTAATGTCGGTTATTGTTAAACGTCACAATGGTTCATAGATAACTGTTGGTGTCGTTTCAATATATATAAATAGGGTAAGTCGAGTCTGTAAACAAATATCATTCAACATCAATAAAATACATTGTTTACTATTATTAAATTTCTGTTACATACTTTGTTCTTCGATCAAACCTGGGCAACAGTAAAAGTGGATTTGTGATTGCAAAATTATGATCAAAAGAAGAAAACTCTTGTTAGGTCATACCAATTTGACACAAACATATAGCTTTGGTTGCAAATTCTACATGTGAAACCACTACTACTATGAATGAGGATCATCTACGTTTTCATTGAGAGAGATTCTGCTCTTGATTCTTATTGCTACTGAATACTAATATGAATATTGAAACACAACATGTCAACATATTTTTGGACTTTGTATTGCCAATTCTCAGACAAAAAGTAAAAATGACAATAATGTCGATTCTGTCGTCTCAATTTCTTTTACCTACTTCTTCGCTCCCATTCCATACGGAAGTTGCCTCGCAAAAATTGTGATCACCAGTCACACGGAAGAAGCGACTTTTAGAGTATCAGAACTTGCATAAAGGTTGTAAGTCCTCCAAAACACAATTAAAAATACCAACCTTATACTACATCTTCGACTCTGATATTCAAACTCGAGTAACCATGAAAATACCATTAGTTACAAGAGTGAGACTGGGATGCATCTAAAGACCTTTATATTATAATGTTAAAGCCCTATTTTGCTGTTCAATACGCTATTAATCACTTCTGTTTAAATATTTTAATAAACTCAATTGCATTATACTAGTATATGATAGTAACACGTTAAGCCAATAAGCACATCAAATAAGCTTAGACGAATATCTCTTAATCACAAATCCATTGGTGGATGTTTTTTTTTTTTTTTGAACGGCGATTATTATTAAAAGAAGAAACACTAGCAAGACGCTAGATTACATCGTAATGAGGTTTGGGCTTTTAAACCATTCGTCCCAACCAAAATGAGACTTGCATCTAGAACGACACCAATTGAAAGACATACAAACGACATCGTCAAACAAAGATGCCTTCTTAGGACTTTTTCTATCAAATAAGGTCTTATTACGAAAAGACCATAATATCCACCATAGAACATAAAAAACTCCTTCCAGCAGAATCTTATTCTTGCGAGGAAGGCGAACACTATCAACCCATTCCACCCATTCTTCAAAGGAGTCCCATTCCACAGCGTCTAAAAACCACCAACGAAGAATCTGACTAGCCACTTGACGCGCAATCGGGCAAGAAAAGAACAGGTGGGATGTCGTCTCCACTCCTTTGTTACATACACCGCATAAAATTGAGTCAATAAGAATGCCTCGACATGAGATTTTAAATCGAGTAGGTAGCGAGTTAGTCATCATCTTCCAGGTGAGGATATTTACTTTGATGGGAACCCACTTGTTCCATCTAGTTTGGAAATCTGCACCAGGTAACATCTTCTCATCAATCAGATTACGGGTAGAGGATACCGAGTACTCCTCTGATTTTTCCAGCTCCCACACCCACTTATCAGGAGACGAACTCAGACCTGTGACTTTTAACATATTCACCATATTAACAAACTGCTCCATCTCTATACCGCTTCTGGGAAGTCTACGAAAAGAATCATCCAAAGTTGTATGAGCCAATTTCCTTCCAACAGTGATTTGTTTATTATCCTCAAGGGCGTATAAGCGATGAAACCTAACTTTAAGCATACCCCCATCACACCACTTATCCTCCCAAAATTTTGTATCCTCCCCATTCCCTATTTTCCTCCGAAGATATTGCATAACATTTATCCCTTTATTCAATAACACATTTAACTCCTGAACAATACCCAGCCAACAGGAATTATACCCACCTGATAAAGACATACCAATTTTTCCGTTGACTCCGTGAATAGCTTGAATTACTCTAGACCAGAGAGTTTGTTTTTGAGTGAAAAAGCGCCACACCCATTTAAATAATAAACCACGGTTCATCGCATATAAACTAGAGATGCCTAACCCTCCTCTATCTTTAGACGTTAAGGCTTTCTTCCAGTTCACCCAAAGAGCTTTCTTGCTGTTGCAATCATGGCCATTGAAGAATCTGTTTCGTAAAGCTTCAATTCTATTCAGGACACCACTCGGAGCTTTAAATAAAGACATATGGTATAAAGGCATGGAGCCTAAAACCGATTTGACTAAAGTAAGGCGGCCTCCAATTGATAGGGTTTTCATCTTCCAAGTTGATAACCTCTTCTTTACTTTCTCCACAACGGCATCCCAGAATTCAATCCGGGACATATTCCCACCCACAAGCGTACCCAAATACATAAAGGGAATTTTTAAAACCAGGCATCCCAGCTTCAAAGCAGCTCTGTGAATTAACGTACTATCCACATGAACCCCTAAAATTTTACTCTTGCTCATATTGATACGTAAACCGGAAACCTTGTGAAAGCATTCAAGAACATGAGTTAAGGTGTTTATGTTAGTCTCACTCCATTGGCCAACAAAAACCGCGTCATCCGCAAAAAACATATGAGACAAATTTACCAACCCACCCCCTAACTTAATACCTTGAAACATACCCGCGTCGACAATACGTTGGAAGGATAAATGCAAACTTTCCATAATCAGAATAAAAAGAAAAGGCGATAACGGATCACCTTGCTTAAGGCCTCTTCCAAATTGGAACTCTTCCGTGGGGCTGCCATTCACAATAATAGATCCCCTCGAAGACGTGAGACACCCTTGAATCCATTTGCACCACTTATCCCCAAACCCAAACTTCCTAAGAACTTCGTCCACGAAATCCCACCTAACCGAGTCATATGCTTTTTCAAAGTCTACATTAAAAATGAGAGCTTGTTTCTTCTTTATCTTGCACCATTGAATCACTTCATTGAGAATAAAAGGCCCGTCAAGAATCTGCCTATTAGCTACGAAAGCTGATTGGACCTCATTAACAATATCATTCAGGACACCCGTAAGTCTATTCGCTAAAATTTTAGCAATGATCTTGTATAAGCTCCCAATCAAACTAATAGGTCTAAAGTCATTGACTAAATTCGCGTTAGGGATTTTAGGAATTAACGCAATAAAAGACGAGTTACACCCCTTAGGAATATCAGAATGCATAAAGAAAAATCTCACAGCTTCGATCACATCCTCATGAATGAGATACCAATATCTACGATAGAATCCGAAAGTAAATCCATCCGGCCCGGGTGCTTTATCCGTACCACAATCCCACACCGCCGTTTTAATCTCTTCGTTGGTTATCTCCTTCTCTAAATCTCTAACCTGGTCATCCGAAATTCTCTTTGGAAAGTCCATATCAATGCTCGCAGTTTTATTGTCCGGATTACAGAATCTATCACAGAAGTGTTTTAAAAACTGATTCTTAACCTTATACGGATCTTCAACCCAAACACCATCCACCATAAGACCGCGAACACTCAAATTATTGCGTTTTTTATTAAGCATACCATGGAAAAAACGAGAATTTTCATCTCCTTCAATGGCCCACTTAATTTTTGCCTTTTGAGCTAATTCCTTCGATTTAAGCTCGCCAATTTTGTATAATTTGTTAATGACATCTGTTCTTTTGCATACTTCCTCATCCCCTCCATTTCCACTGTCAATAATGGCATCAATCACCTCAAGATCATGCTTCCACTCATCTGCTTCCTTCTTGTTATACACATTCCTATCCGCGTTCCATTCCCGAATTCGTTTCTTTAAATGTTTGAGTTTAGCCATCAGGTATCGCATCTTATTACTATCCTTACCCTCATATTCTTTCCACCCATCTTCCACAATTTTATTAAACCCATCAACATCAAACCAATAATGGAAACACTTAAACGGGATAGGCCCGTAATCCACATAAACTTCTCGGAGTAAAATGGGGCGATGATCAGACAACATCCGATCAAGAGAAACCGCAGAAATATTCGGGCACTTATTAAGCAAGGTCTTAGAAACCAAAAACCTATCCAGTTTACTCATCTTCTTGGCGGACTTGTGACACCACGTGAATTGACACCCCCCTAGATTTATTTCCATCAATCCCGAATTCTCAATGAACAAGTTAAACAAAGTAGCACTTTGAGTATTAAACACCGACCCGAATCTATCAGACTTGTATCTAACCTCATTGAAGTCACCCCACTAGTACACAAATGGTTTTTAAGAACGGTTAAAATGCATTTTTAAAAACGGAATTGGACCGTTATATTATAAAGGGTAATAAATAATGAGGATCATTATTTACAACGGTTCAAAACCGTTATAAAATACATGCACCCACATGACCAATTCATTGCATATAATATTAATATATAACTTATTTGGAACGGTTGAAAGCAACCGTAATATTTATTTTTTACTAAAAAAACAACCGTTCTTTTTAATACATGAAAGAAAAGAAAGAAAAAAAAACCCTTTCTTAAAATGGGTGATGCCATAATTTCCTTTTTCTTTTTTTCTCGTACAAAGCTAATACCATACCAGAATCTTTTTCTTCTTTTTTTTCCAATACAAAACTAAACTAGAAGATCATGCTACAATAAAAATAAACTATAATTTCAACAACAAATCAAATGGATAAAATCATTACTTAACAATTTAATAAACTAAGGTGACAATCTCATACAAAAAAATATCATCAAATGTCATTATAACAAACTTTCATATTCAAAGTTGTTCATAACCTAACCAATATACATATACAATGAGTTTGACAATAGAAACCTCTATTGGTAAAAGAATTATGTAAAATTATGACATCGAATTCTCTACCCATTCATCAATAATTCTCTACCCATTCATCAATGTGTTGCGTAGTTATGGGTTTCAAGTGATTCCAAACCTATAAACAAATCAAAATAAAGAGTCAATGAGTCATTTTATAAGAGAACAAGATTTAGTGTAGAACAAAGTAAATAAATATTTACAAGTACTCATAATTAAAAAAAAAAAAATTCCAAATAAATATTTACAAGTACTCATAATCAATATAACTATACGATATACAATAGCTTTGTCGCTTTATAATTAAAAAAATAAAATGAGATAATGTTGAACACATAGAAAAAAAATGTAAATTACTTACCTCACATCTTATGAGTAAAAAGGTTGAAACTCTAAAACATAATTTTTTTCCCTAAAAATGCAAATTTTGCCAGAATTTGTGGATAATTTCTTGTTACAATATGATTTTGAAGGTTTTAGGTGTTAAGTGGTGGTGAAAAATGAAAGATTTGTTGGTTAATTGTTGATTTTGAAAAGGTTTTGATAGAAGAGAGAATAAAGAGATACAAGATCTAGGATTTGGTGAAGTGTAACCGGTGAAGTGTGAGGTGGGTGTATTATTGTGTATTTTTTTTAGAACGGTGACTATGTAAGAACCGTATCAATTAATGTCAAAGTAATTGCGTATCCCGCCCAAAAGTTTCACCAAATTTTTTATCCCGCCAAGTTTTGGTATTTCAAGTTTTGGTATTTCACATTTAACCCGCAATTTACTTTTTTATTGTCCAATTCATTTAGAACAATTATCTACAACCGATGTAAATAACAAAATTAAGTTATAAAATATGCAATTCTCATAATACGGTTATATACAACCGCTACAAATAATAAAATTAAATTATAAAATATTCATTTTTTAGAACAGTTATCTACAACAGTTGTAAATAATAAAATTAAATTATAAAATATTCAATTTTTTAAAACACTTATCTACAACAGTTGTAAATAATAAAATTAAATTATAAAATATTCAATTTTTTAGAACACTTATCTACACCCGCTGTAAATAATCAAATTAGCAATTCTTCTTTTAGAACGGTTATATAAAACCGCTACAAATAATAAAATTAAATTATAAAATATTCAATTATTTAGAACAGTTATATACAACCGCTTTAAATAATAAGATTATATTAAATAGACAAAACAACCGTTTTAAATGACATATTTTATACTACGTTATCTTTATTAATCGTAATATATAATCTTTTTCAAATTATTTAGTACGGTGGAATTGAAAACCGTTTTAAAATGTCTGTTGTAAAATACCCATTTTCTACTAGTGCCCATAATTACCACCTCTCCTCTCCATCCGCCAATCACATGGTGAAGATAATCCCACAACATGTTTTTCTCCCTAGCATCGTGAGGCGCATACACCGCAATCAAGAGAAGTTTGTGACCCGTAGGTCGCCAGGTCCCGTAGAGAATAACCACTGAGTCAGACACTGTAACGTTCTCCTTTGCAAAACAATTTATATCCCAAACACATAGAATTCCACCCGAATTACCAACAGCCGCACTATGGACAAAATCAAACGCCAAATTCCCCCAACATGCCCTAATACACTGATCATGCATGTCATTCATCTTTGTTTCCTGTAACGCTAAAAAATTCACCTTGTTTTTATTACACATCTCCTTAACCCAGTCTTTTTTTGCCTTCTGGGCAAGGCCTTGAATGTTTAAGGATAGAAAATTCATCTACCCACCTCCTTCGCTCCTTGTGTTTCAATGATCTCGGCTATGTTAGACACACAACCCTCCATTTTATATCCCATAACCTGACCCACCTTCACCACCTCATCCAAAAGGTCTAAGATTGATCCTCCTGTGCGTGGCATCTCGGATGTTTTGAAGTGACCTGAAGACGCTGAAGCGTTACTAACCTCATAACCCTGTTTTTTGCTCTTATATTTCAAAGAAGTATCATTCATTCCAATACTGTTATCTATATCCTGACATTCCCCACCAACATTACAAGAATTTTCATCCTGATTTTCTTTAGGGGAAAAACCAGGAGGGTACTTCAAACTACTATCCGACTTGTTCACCTCCATATCCTTTTTGTCATTCTTGTCAAGCAAAGGATATATATCCATTGGTGGATGTCGTCATTCGTCAACACATTGTGGCCAGTCATTGTCTGTCAGGGAGGAGTTCGTGGCTCCAACCAAGGGCAACTTTATGTGCTTATGTGTGGTATATTTTGGTGAAGAGATGTGGTCACGGTTATAACGTAACTAGGGATAGACGATCGTGTAGTGATTGAGAAAGAAAAATGATATAACACATTTATCAACAATAGTCGCTTTAATATGAGAAATGATTAACATAACTAAAAACATGCCAAATAACTTGACTAAATCTATGTGGCAATAATCTTTTAGTTTTTGAAAACCTCAACCAACAAAATAATGACAAGACAGATTAAGCATAGACATATTTTTTAGTCATTCAAATAATTTCCCATCTACATACCCTTTACTTTAACATACTCTCGAGTGTTTAAACTTTAAACCACTTTTAAACTCAAACCAAAATGGTTGCAGGCCAAAATATCCTAAACTAAACCAAACACAAAGATACCACAACACAATAAACACTAAAAATCACTAATCCAAACACCCCTTTTTTCTTCTTCTCCCACCAAAAAATCCCACCTTAACCACTTCTCCCTCAAATATAACTTATAAAAAACACACACTTTTTATACACCAAAAAAAACAAGAACCATGAAAATGGGGTTTCATAATTTTCAACTAAACCATGATTTCAAGACTAACCCTTTATCAAATTCATCATCTTTAACAATACCCAGATGCTCAAATCAGTTTATTTCATGTTTAGCACCCTCAAAAACCCTTAATTTTACTGTTTTCAACCAACCCAGATGGTTAAAAGGCTCAAAACAGAGTCTTTTTAGCTCTAAACCATTAAAGGTACAAACTTGTGCTAATTCTGAAATGGGGTTTTTGAAATTTGGTGGAAAAAGTAAAAAAGTAAAAAAATTGGTGAGTTTTGGGGTAAAATTGAGTAATTCTGTTATGGGGGTTGGTAAGGTGGCTGAGAGTGGTCATGTGGCAGTTAAGGGGGGTGGTGGTGGTGGTGGTGGTTATGATGCAATTGTGATTGGTTCAGGGATTGGTGGATTGGTTGCTGCTACGCAGTTGGCGGTTAAGGGTGCGAAAGTGTTGGTGCTTGAGAAGTATGTGATTCCGGGTGGGAGTTCGGGGTTTTATGAGAGAGATGGGTATACTTTTGATGTTGGTTCATCTGTTATGTTCGGGTTCAGCGATAAGGTAGTTATTGATTTCGTGTTGTGTTTGATTCAATTTTGTTGTGTAATGTACTAATGAATTGTGATAGCAAAACTTTTTCTTTCCCTGTTTAATCTGGTCCGCCTATTTTGTGTATTAAATGACCTGATTAAATACACCGGCGTATTGTGTGTAATAAATGACCCGGTGCCACTTCAGCTTCGCCCGCCTAATATGTTCATTTAGTACACATAATAGGAAGATTAGAAAGTTTGTGTATTAAACAGGAAAAAAAGTTGGATACGCGCTAAATGTGCTCCGTTAGATACATTTATAACATATTATCCCTAATGAATTTGTTTTTGGTAAAGATTATATGAGTATGATTGTAGAGTTAAAAATAAATGTATAAAGAGCTTTCATTTGAGTATGGAAAATATTTAAGGGTGAATGGATCTGTGTTTTTTACGTGATTAAAGTTAGAGATGGTTGGCCAATTTTGCCTGTAGTTAGTCTTTTTCCGACAATTATCAATGCTTCTACATCTTGGACTACTTTGACCCTAGATAATCAGAGAATTAGAATCTTAACAAGTTTTTGTCACAATAGTCAACTGATTGTTATTACTTTTTAGTAATGCGTATTCATATACACCCTTAGGGAAACATATGATGCATATTTATTATATGCAAGTGTGGATATAATGTGATCATGGTCAATCCAGAAATGAATGTAAGACCTGCCAAACATGGAACAAAAAAATCATATGAAAGGATGTTAATTTCGTTTGAGAAATATGTCATGTTGAAAAATATGCATTTATCTGTTCAGGCATCTGGTGATTTACTTGTCATATTCTTTTCTTTTGTCACAGGGAAATCTGAATTTAATAACTCAAGCATTGGCGGCAGTTGGATGTAAAATGGACGTCATACCCGATCCAACCACTGTCCATTTTCATCTACCAAATAATCTTTCTGTCCTAGTACACAGAGAATATAGTGATTTCATTTCTGAACTTACGAGTAGATTCCCTCACGAAAAGGAAGGGATTCTCAAATTCTATGATGTTTGCTGGAAGGTCTGTTTTGACTTTTGATTAAGGTGATTAATACATCTAGCTGTTTTTTTTTCTCCTTGGTGTTGAATAACAAAATTGGCTAATTGTTTTTTATTTTTTCATCTGTCTCAGATTTTTAATGCGTTGAATGCATTGGAACTTAAATCACTTGAGGAACCAATATATCTCTTTGGACAGTTTTTTAAAAAGCCCGTGGAATGTTTGACACTAGGTACGTATATTGTGTGTAAGAGAACTGATTATCTGATATAAATGTAAAATTTAGTACATCCGTAGCTCTAAGTAACTGATGATATGAGGTTGATTTTTCAAGTTAAAATAATCACCTTCAAAACGCACCGTAAAATGTTAATGCTTGGCATCTCTCTTTAGCCTTTTCGATCCATCTTCACCATTTGACGTCTGACTTTTTCCTTTTGTGGTTCTATATGTCTGAGAGAGCTAAAGATATATACTATGATTGTGGGTTCCATTTACTCATTTAGTTCAAATGTTAGCGATTGGTTTCTTTATGTTCAATTTGTTCAAGTGTTAAAAAAAACAAACCTAAATGCAAATTATATTTATACGCTATATGTGTCTTTTGCAGCTTACTATTTGCCACAAAATGCTGGAAGCATAGCTCGCAATTTCATCAAAGATCCCGAAGTGCTCTCATTCATAGATGCTGAGGTGAGCCTACTACCGGTTTGTCAGTCTCAGTTACGACCCATTTACTTATGAATTTGTCAATTTGGGCTGTTTCTTATAAAAAAAATCAATTAGCTAGCCGGTGGAAAGTCACAATGGTGTTTTTATCTCTTAAGTTGTTTTATCCAAAGATTTAGGTAATTATTGTAGTAATCTTTTTTTCTAATCATAGTTAACAAATTAACTAGTCATTAAAAATATTAGTAACTGAAAAACGTGTTTTGGGATCAAATCCAATCCGATTTGACCCGTTCTCAACACACCCATATAGCCCCCTTTTTCCAGCATTGCCTCCTAGGTTTTGTACTCTCTGCTTGTTTTCTTTAAAAACTAGTTATCTGGTTCTTGCAGTGTTTTATCGTTAGCACGGTTAATGCTTTACAAACACCCATGATCAATGCAGGCATGGTAAGCATCACCACTTTTTTTAAATGGTTTGTTCTTCCTCTTGTACCCATGTTTATGATCTTATGTTTCTATTAGGTGTTATGTGACCGACATTTTGGGGGCATTAATTACCCTGTTGGTGGGGTTGGAGGGATTGCAAAGTCCTTGGCAAAAGGTTTAGTTGATCAGGGAAGCGAAATACTTTACAAGGCAAACGTCACAAGCATAATCATTGATAACGGGAAAGCTGTAAGTTTAGCTTTGATATTAATATAGTTTTATGTAAAATGTTTCCAATTTCAAGTAGTTTTAAGTTAAAAATGACCAATTTCCCCTTTGTTAACATTACAAGTAGGATGATAGTGTTGATTTTGGGTCCGTAAAGTTCCTTCATTTTATGTTTATGGAAGGGTCTTGCTTACAGTTTCAAGATAATTCCTAGTTATTTGTTATCATTGCAGATACATTTATAGTGTATTGTAAGTCCATAAAGGCTCCATAACTAAATTCCTGTCTTCGTCACTGATTATCGTAGGTAGGAGTGAAACTATCAGATGGAAGAGAGTTCTTTGCCAAAACTATAATCTCAAATGCTACTAGATGGGATACATTCGGTTAGTTTTCACTCAAATATTTTTAACCCCTATATACTTAACTATACTTGATAATATATTTAATTAGCTTATACTCTTTTTTGTTGGAATTATAGGCAAACTTTTGAAAAAGCAGGATCTACCGAAAGAAGAAGAAAATTTTCAAAAAGTTTATGTAAAAGCCCCTTCTTTTCTTTCTATTCACATGGGAGTCAAAGCCGAGGTGTTGCCACCTGATACAGATTGCCACCATTTTGTTCTTGAGGTACTCGCTTATTATTCGCAGTTTCGACCCATTTACTTTTGAATGCGTTGATATGGATTACAAAATTATCTCGAAGGGGTCAAATACAAGACTTACCTTAAATTAAGTGGGTCGAAAGTTGCCCAATTCGAATTATTAGGTTATCAAAGCCTCTTACGTTTACTTATTCAAAATTTTAGATTATTTACTGAAATAATTTAGTTTTTTGCAGTTATATTCGACACACACATTATTTGTAGATAAATTTTTATTTGGTTCTGGGAAATAAGTGTTTTGTTATGAATCTGACGCATGTTGACATCTTACCCTACGCGACTATTTTGCCGACTCTGCTTGTGATTTCTTTCAATCGAGCAGGATGATTGGAAAAACTTAGAGGCGCCATACGGGAGTATATTTTTGAGCATCCCGACTATACTTGATTCATCGTTGGCTCCAAGAGGACGTCATATTCTTCACATATTTACAACTTCATCTATAGAGGATTGGCAGGTATATATTCTTTGATTCACATCGCAGTGTTTGATTCTAGATGTTCTCTTTTTTATTAACAGTGCAGAAATATTTTTTGGCAATAAGTGGTGGTTATTAATACAATAGGTAAATTTGTAACTTTAGGTAGACGTCTTTACGATATAAATCCGAACTTTGCAGTTAATATCAGACACCTAGGACGACAAGTATACACGTAATTTCTTATAATTAATGTTCACTTGGCATAGTATGTACATTCTTACATTTTTTTTGCAAAATAAAAATAGGGACTTTCCACGAAAGATTACGAAGCTAAGAAGAAGCTTGTTGCAGACAAAATAATCAGCAGACTGGAAAACAAACTATTTCCGGGCCTAAAATCATCCATTGAATTTATAGAGGTATACTACACTTGCCATGTTTCCTGAAATATAATATTTTTTTTATTTCTCTTTGAACGACCCAAAAAGTTTACTTTTTATTTCCCTTTTAAATACTTGTACCATTGGGTATTCGTTTCTGCTCACGTCATATAACTGGGACCCACAAAATGGATAGATTTAAATGACTGAAACGCGCACAAGACCTTAACAGTTATACTCTTTGGCAGGTGGGAACACCCAAGACACACAGACGGTATCTGGCTCGTGACAGTGGCACATACGGGCCAATGCCACGTAATGTGCCCAAGGGATTGTTGGGAATGCCTTTTAATACCACTGTAAGTTCAAATTAAAGATATATTATGACATTTTAATAATCATTTTGCTTTGATTCTAACTCGGTATATTTACCGTTGTTAAAATAAACCTTGTAGGCTATAAACGGTCTATATTGTGTGGGAGATAGTTGTTTTCCAGGACAAGGTGTTATAGCTGTAGCTTTCTCAGGAGTCATGTGTGCACATCGAGTAGCTGCAGACGTTGGTAAGTGTATTTCAGTATCTTAAAATTTTATTTTATAATTTTCCTGGTATAACATTAAGTTAATAAAAATTTGGATATCGGAGCTTAAACTATAATAATTTTTTGAAATCTAAGTTGTAACCAAAAGTTTAATGTCTGTATTGGCTTGCAGGACTTGAAAAGAAGTCAGCGGTATTAGATGCTGGTCTCCTTGGAATTCTTGGTTGGTTGAGGTCTTTAGCGTAAGAAGCTTACTTCGTGTAATCATGTATAAGAACTTGAGTGTTCATTTAGTTTTTTTCCCCCGAAAAGCAATGCTTTATTAAAACCCTCCAAAAGAGAGAAAGCCGTGATGCAACTGATGACGCTGAGTGATTGTGGCATGTGGACGAACGATACCGCTGCTACTCTTCTCACTCTTACTGTATAAACTCCATATCAATTAAAAGTCCAAAAGAAAAGTTTGATATGAAATGATTTGAAGATCAACTGAAGTTTGTTAGGATCAGCAGAAGTTTTTGAGGAGTATCTGTATCTTACCTCCCCGTACCTCGTTCCAGCAAGATAGAGTATTGTTTTATAAAAGTTTGGCATGATCGGTAACTTGTTGGTCAAAATTACCGCTAGACCTAAGGGTATGTAAGGAATGCTTGGTATGTCATTGCAACCATCATTTACAGTTGGAGTGAGGGAGTACTTGCATATCAAAAACAAGATTTTGCGAGCCTAATCAAACTCCAAGTAAAAGGCACCGAACAAAGTCAAGTTGTTCCATTATATTAAAACTATAAAATCCTTTTACATGTAATTTTTCTCTGTCCCAACCAAAATATTGTCAGCACACACGGTTTGAAAATAATGCAATAATTACCTCTTTGATTTTGGCAAAACTATAAAAAAATATGATTTTGTTTTTGTCATTGACCGGTAATTATCTCATCCGTCCTAAAACTCTTAGGCTATGCACAGTGGTGACCCGGGCCATCCCCTGCCACATCAGCTTTCTCTCTCCGATGATCAGACACGACCAAGTTGGCACAGTCGATGACCGAGGTTTTTTTTTTTTTTTTTTTAATTCAAATATTATATATATATATATATATATATATATATATATATATATATATATATATATATATATATATATATATATATATAGTGTTGTATTCTATGCAGTACCAATATTAGATGCAGTACTTTACAGTACTCTTAAAATAAATCTAGGCCATTAGATGAGTTTAATCAAAGGTTAAGATTAAAAATGCCAAAATTGCAATTAAACAAAAGATAAAGGTTTCTTTTTCGATTAAACTAAAGGTTGAAAGGGTATTATCGGTACTCCACTATAATTTTTATCTCTCCATAAACTGTCCCAAAATATATGGATCTAAAATTTTTGTCACCATCAAAATCGAACCCAAGTAACCAACAACACAGCCACGAATCTATTTCGATATGCACAACCTCTCAATCGTCACCCCCAAACCTTTGATCTGTGTAACCAACATCCCAACACTTGACTAAGATCTTCTTTTATAGTCCAAGAAGATCTTTACAATATTGCTTAAAGTGTAGCCGACCTATTTGTTAACTTATCTTGAGTGTGTCAGTACATAAGATACAACATGTATCTGTGTACACAACTTGTTAACAAAGCACATGGGGTAAGATATTATCTACCGTATATTTTTGACTTTAGTACACTAATATCTTTTCAATACTTATCCATCTAGCAGTCTCAACTCAACAGTATCAACTAGCAGTCCCTTCTTTGTACTACCAGTTAGAACGGTTAGTTATAGCTTGAGCAGTCCTAAGATATACATCAGCAGTTGGAACTGTTAGAGTATTCTTCTCAGCAGTTGAAACTGTTAATACTTGTAATTCTTGATACTTAATCTTCAGAACATTTAATTCCCAACAATCCTCCCCTAAACATGTGAATCCATTTCAACATGTTTCTGAATTAAATTATGGATTGTGAAGATCTTTCAAACACTTCATAGTCAGACCCTTGATCTGAATTTTCTTCTGTTCTGAGAGATTGAATATCTTTCTTAGTAGCTCATCTGCTTTCTGATCTTTGACTTCAACAATATCAATACACTAATCTTTAGTCTTCAAACATTGACCTAAAGATGGTGCAATTTCCTTGGATGGAGGAATTATAAGAGGCAATGATGCTGTGTATCTTGGATGCTTGTTTCAACAAGTGAAATTATCTATCAGCATGCCTTTGCAAGTGATGAACAAATGAAATTGAAACTTTTCTTCATTTGACCTAGATAGAACTTTCTCCTTTGGAATGTTCTTGTCATTTTCAACCTCCATGTCATCATCTTGTATGCTCTTGTCTTCTCCTTCCTTTCATTGGATTATCTTCCTTTTCTGGGCTATTATTTCCTCCCCTGAGATTGTTACCTCCTCTGAGATACAAATAACTTTTGTTTCCTCCCCTTGTTTGGAAGATCTCACTATGTACCAAAATATATCTTTCCTTATCATCTGATCCATCATTTAGAACTTGTTGTCAGACAATGTTGTACATTAAGCCATCAATTCCTTAAGAGTTTAAGTTACTGCCCTTATCACTTCTAGGTGTGTTAACTCCTATGAGAGGTGATTCATTGGACATTTGATTCATGATCCATCAATGGATGGGTTTTGTGAATCCTTTGAAAATCCTTGTTTAAGAAATTATTTGACTTAGCAGTATGTTCATGATTTTAGAATTGAAAAATCATACTGCTTTCAACCATTTTGAAGGGATTAAGTGTATAACAGACACTTAATCAAAATTTCGGTTTAAAGCAACCTCTGGTTGTGTGAGAACCAATATTTTCAGTTATAAATAACTGCCTGTGTAAAGATAAACTCATTCAAAGAGTTTTCCTGACATGGTTTCCAGCTCATAGTAATTGTTACCTCTAACACAAGTGTTAGATTCACTTTTACTAGCTATTCTTTATATTAGATGTCCTTAGACTTGCTCATTATACTTGAAAGTATAAAATGATAGAAAGTGATTTGCATCAGTTACTATCTGATCAACTAAGTTATCAATTCAATGTGAAATATCATAACTAGGTTTCAAGAAAGTAGTTTTAAGGAGTTTTAAATTCCCAAACTCAGTCCATCATAAACTTGTTTTGAAAGCAACTGGAATCACTTTTCTTTTGCTTCCATTTCACTTGAAATTTCCTTATTGCTCAAAGTTCATACCTGAAATTGTTAGTCCAAAACCAAGAAACAAAATGCATAGCATTTGTCTTATAGCAGTATCAATATATGACCAACAGTATGAACTGTTTAAACAAAATATGAACTAGCAGTACAAACTGTTCTATTGAACAGTCTCAATTTACAAAGATATCAGTACAACCTTAACATATATAAAAACCACAAAGATTAGAAATTTTAAGGATTTAGCATTCCAATACTTGCTACCAAGTACTGAAACCTTCCAACATCAAAAGCTTTTGTTAGCAGATCTGCAAAATTATATTCTGAAGCAATTTTAAGAACTTGAATTAATCTTTTCTCATTGCAATCTCTAATAAAATGATGTCTAATTTCAATGTGTTTTGTTTTAGAATGTTGCACTGGATTTTTAATAATACAAATTGTACTACTATTATCAATATGAATAACAGTGTTTAAGAAATTGTACCCATAGTCAAGGAGTTGGTTTTGAAGCCATAGAACCTGACCACAGCAACTTGCAGCAGCTATATATTCAGCTTCAGTTGTTGAATTTGCCACACTTGTTTGCTTCTTACACTGCCATGAGACAAGTCTACACCCAAGGAATTGACATCCTCCAGTTGTTGACTTTCTGTCCAAGCTATCACCACCATAATCACTATCCGAAAATGCTACCAAGTCAAAAGGTGATTCCCTTGAATACCATAGACCCAACCTTGGTTGACCTTTGAGATATCTAAAAATTCTCTTGACTGCAGTTAAATGAGAAACCTTTGGAGTAACTTGAAATCTTGCACAAGCACAAACAGAGAAGATGATATCAGGTCTAGATGATGTAAGATACATCAAGGAGCCTATCATAGATATGTAAGTGTGTACATCCACATTTTCTGCATCTAAGTCTTTTAGAAGTGGCTTTTCAGAGTTCATTGGTGTGCTTGCTATTTTTGAATCAGCAAATTGAAATTTTCTAAGTATCTCTGCAACATATTTGTCTTGACTAATAAATATGCCTTCAGATGATTGCTTAACTTGCAAACCCAAAAAGAATGTAAGTTCTCCCATAGAACTCATCTGAAACTTATCATGCATAAGCTTCTCAAACTCTAAACACATCTCCTTCCTAGTAGATCCAAAGATAATGTCATCCACATACACCTGCACTAACAGAAGATCCTTCTTGTGCTGTTTGATGAAAAGTGTCTGATCAATCTTTCCTCTTTGAAATCCATTTTCTAATAAGTAGGAAGCTAGTGTTGCATACCAAGCTCTTGGTGCCTGATGAAGGCCATATAGAGCTTTCACTACTCTGTACACTTTGTCTGGATGGTCAGGGTCAATGAAGCCTGGAGGTTGTGTAACATACACCTCTTCTTCAATTTTACCATATAAAAATGCACTCTTGACATCCATTTGGTAGACTGTGAAGCCTAAAAATGAAGCATAAGCTAAGAAAAGCCTGATTGCCTCAATCCTTGCTACTGGAGCATAAACCTCATCATAGTCTATTCCTTCTTCTTGTGTGTATCCTTGGGCTACTAATCTAGCCTTATTTCGAATCACTATTCCCCTTTCATCCCTTTTATTCTTGAAAACCCATCTAGTGCCAATTACCTTTGCATTCCTAGGTAAATCAACTAGCACCCATACTTTCTGAATCTTGAACTGAAGAAGCTCCTCTTGCATAGCTTCTACCCAGCTTGAATTATCTAAGGCTTTCAGAATGTTCTTTGGTTCATCTTGTGAGAGAAAACATACAAACAAGCAAGAGTTTGAAAACTCATGCTGCTTTGAAGCATAAAGGGCATCAAGAAGCCCTTGTTGGTCTGAAGACATCAGTTGTTGTCTTGTCTTCACACCTGATTGTACATCTCCAATCACATGTTCCAGGGAGTGGACTTTGTGAATTCTTGTTTATGGTGTAGAAGGAACTTGATAATTTGATGGGAGATTGTTGAAATCCACCTCATTATCTGAGAATTCTGCTTCTTTTGTTTCTGAAGGGCCAGCAGCAGAGTCATTTGGCCGAACAGCAGAATCAGTAAGCTTAGCAGCAGAATCGCCAGCAGAAACAGATACACTACCAGCAGCAGCAGAAATGCTACCAGCAGAAATATTTTGTTGTTCCTGAGTCTCATCTTCTTTTCTTTCATCTTCAACTCCTTCTTTAGCTTTACCAGAAGAAGATTTATCAGTTGTTGAAGTTGATTCCACACTTGTATTTGACCATATTGGCATCCAAACATGATCTTGGTTTGACTCCTTTTCTAACCTTGCCTCATCTGTTGCTTGTGAACCTGAAAAATCATTAGTTTCTGCAACAACAGGCACATAATTCATTGATTTGGTTAGATACTCAAGATCAAATAGCCTTTTTGGTCCTTGACCTTCTACATTGGATTTATCTTCTAAAAACTCCACATGTAGGTTTTCTTCTACAATCTTAGTTCTTGTGTTGTATACTCTAAATGCTTTGCTATTAAGAGAATATCCAACAAAGAAACCTTCATCTGCTTTACCATCGAATTTTCCTAAATGGTCTAAGGTATTGAGAATTGTCACATGACATCCAAAAGGTCTAAGAAATCCTATTGCAGGAGTTCTTCCTCTAAAAAGTTCATATGATGTCTTATTGTGAGGCTGTATAACTAAGACTCTATTTTGGACATAGCAAGCAGTGTTGACTGCTTCAGCCCAAAAAGTTATAGGTAGCTTAGAATCAGCTAACATTGTTCTAACAGCTTCAATTAGTGTTCTATTCTTTCTCTCAACAACACCATTCTGTTGTGGTGTTCTAGCAACACTAAATTCTCTCCTAATACCTTTTTCTTTGCAGAAATCATCCATAACTCTATTCTTAAACTCTGTCCCATTATCACATCTAATGACCTTCACTTTCTTATCTACTTGGTTTTCTATCTGTGTAATGAATGTCTTAAGGATGCTTGTAGTCTCATCCTTAGAAGATAGAAAGAAAACCCATGTAAATCTAGTATAGTCATCAATTATAACAAGACAATATCTCTTATGCATTATACTACTTACTGAAACAGGTCCAAATAAGTCCATATGCAGCATAAACAATGATTGATTGATAGAGTTAAAAATCTTGGGCTTACAAGTGGCTTTATGTTGTTTGCCTTTTAGACAAGCAATGCATGTTTGATCATTTTCAAATCTTTTGTGAGGTAAACCTCTTACCAAACCATTCTTAACAATTTTATTTATGGTTTTGAAGTTAATATGACCAAGCCTTCTATGCCATTTCATTGATTCATCCAATGTGGCCTTTGCAACAAGACAAGTTAAATTTTTTTTAGGAACAATGTTTTTCATGTCTACACTGTACATATTGCCTTTTCTAGGAATTCTAAGAAGTACTTGACTTTCATCAGGCATCTTAAAATCAGGAGAAAGTACAAGACATTCAGTCTCATAGAAAAGAACATTGTTCTTTTTGTCACACATTTGTGAGACACTAAAAAGATTATAATTTAGCTCTTTTACATAGAACACATCTTCAAAATCTAAATTTTCAATTTTAATGGTACCTTTACCGGAAATTTTGCCACCAGCACCTCCTCCAAAGGTAACATAGCCTCCATCTATTGATTGAAAATCTGAGAGATAAGACTTGTTGCCTGTCATGTGCCTTGAACATCCACTATCTGAGTATCCTTGATCCTCTTCCTGATCATTTGAATGTTCCTGCACATAAATAAGAGTGTTAGTTTCTTTTGGGGACCCAAGCCATTACTGACTTGGATCTGCCTCTTGCATCAATGTAATTCAAAATTTTAAGGACAGTTGATGCAACATTGGATTTAAGAATCCAACATGCTGAGGCCTTGATGCGTGGTTTTGCAACCTTACGACAGGTTTTACCTCTCGAGGGATCTCAAGAGGCTTACAACCCCACCAGGCAGTGTACCTGACCGATGTAGTATAGTGTAGTGGTAAGTACGGGGGATTGATCATTCTCCATAGGGAATAGTGTCGTTAGGTATGAAAAACTATTCTAATAGGTCTAAGGGTGAGGGAAGATTCTTTTTTGTATTTTTATAATTTTTTATGAAAGCAAGTAAAATCTCGGGTTTGAAAGAGTGGGCGGAATTAGTTGCTAGTCAACTAACCCAAATAACTACGAATGCAAATAAAATAAAATAACAGAAAATAAAAATGTGGTGAAACTTATATGGAGAGAAATGTGTTTACTTAGATTTCCTTACTCCCTAACTATCTTTTACCGGTTGATTAGTGTGTATTAATGATGCGTGGGTTTTGCAACCTTACAACAGGTTTTACCTCTCGAGGGATCTCAAGAGGCTTACAACCCCACCAGGCAGTGTACCTGACCGATGTAGTATAGTGTAGTGGTAAGTACGGGGGATTGATCGTTCTCCACAGGGAATAGTGTTCGTTAGGTATGAAAGACTATTCTAATAGGCCTAAGGGTTGAGGAAGATTCTTTTTTATGTTTTTATATTTTTATGAAAGCAAGTAAAATCTCGGTTTTTGAAGGAGTGGGCGGAATTAGCTGCTAGTCAACTAACCCAAATTACTACGAATGCAAATAAAATAAAATAACAAAAATGAAAATGTGGTGAGAAACTTATGTGTAGAGAAATGTGTTTACTTAGATTTCCTTACTCCCTAACTATCTTTTACCGGTTAATTAGTGTGTATTAGTCGCGTGGATGACGGGTGTATTCCTTAATACCATTCGTGGGGTGGCGTACTTACTTCCCCAACTCTACAAGCTCCTACTTCACTCCTATGTCGAGCCGGCTAGGAAGCTCCTAACATGGGATCACTAGAATTCGCTCATGCATTAAATACAACCATAAAAACCTTAGTACGCATTGGTTCATGTTTCTTAAGACGTTCAAGCAAGTTACCGAATAGGAAGTTAGCCAGTTTTCTTAAGCCTAACATAGATAAACAATCATCCAATACAACTAATAACACACTAATAACCAATAATCAATAGCTAGGTTTCATTAGATCTAAGCAAACACAAGATAAATTTAGCCTAACATGTTAATCAAAAGACAAGAATAAGATAAAATCAAACAACACATAGACATATTGAATGATTAATTGATAACTTATCTTCAATGTAACATGGAAGATCTCAAGGCAAAAAGCCTTGAAAAAGAAGCTAAAATCGTCTTAGGGTTTTCTCCCAAAATTCCACACACTAAGCTCTCCTCAATGACAAAAAATTAGAAAACTATATATAGACTTTTGCATCTGACGGCGTCACCTTATGGAGTGTGACGCCGTCACCTCGCCGCTTCTAGGGTTCCCGGATGACCTTCTTGACGCCGTCCCTCTTTAGCTCTTCAAAAATCCATTCTGGCTTATCAAGGCTTGACGCCGTCAGCTCGTGAACGTGACGCCGTCCCCTTATGATTTAAGCCGTGACGCCCTTGATCAAGTTAAAGCGTGACGCCATCAGAATTCACATGCTATTTTCACTGGCTCATCATGAGTAAATTTCACGTCCACTTTTTCTTGCCAAAGCATGACGCCGTCCAGAGTTAATTGTGACGCCGTCAAAGGTAACTTTCAGCCGATTTTTGAGACTTTGTCGTTTTCTTCACTTTTATGCTCCAAAAACGTCCAAAATGCCTCCTTTTCCAGATTTCTCCTCAAAAGTACCTAAAATGACAAAAGGAACGATTTAGGGCAATATTTGATCAAATAAATACGATTTAGGGCTTAAATGACCCCTTAAAAGCGGTACACTTTTCGCTTCATCAAATACCCTTACACTTGAGATTTGCTTGTCCTCAAGCAAATGCGCTTTTATTCTAATCAAAATACAAGTTAGGGGTCATTTAATGCAAACATAAAAGTAATTACAACAAATAATCGCTCCTACTTCAATCATAATAAGCATGGAGATTACATACTAGCACCTCACAAGTAGTGTTTAGATACTCACATCTCTCAAGTGTCATCAAAATAAATCTCATAAATGAAAACGGATAATATCTCTCACTACCTGTCATATCAAATAGATTACCATAGGCTTGGGAAAGGATCGAAAACCTCCTCCACTAGGCGTAAGCACCTAAGATAAACTATCAAAGAGGGTTTTTTCATGGGTTATAACGTTAGGTGTAGGGAAAAGGAAAACACGGTTTGGTTGGATAAAGGATATTTTACTGGTGGCGAGTTAAAAATCTTGATCAATTACATGTACTATACAATGTTGCTAAGCCAAGACTCGACTCGATCTTAAGCTAGAAACAAAATAACAAAATAACAAAAACATAAAAATAAACATAAAATGAAAAGGGATGGTAGTCCGTATGTTTTTTTCTATTTTTCATTTTCTCATTTTTTTTTGTATTTTTCTTGATTTTTTTTTTTTTTTTTTTTTTTTTTTTTTTTTTTTTTTTTTTTTTTTTTTTTTGCATACACTCTTGCCCTACCATCCAAAATAATACATCATAGGGGCGTTGCATTCCCCTTACACTTGAACTTTTACATAACTTTACAAATACTAATCTAACGACTCGAATTAAGATAATCGAAAAACTTGGAGTACTTTTAAAACATTTAGCACATATAGGGGTAATAAATGATGTTCTTCCCCATTACTCCATTACACTAGTACTTTACCCATGAGTCCCAATCGTCCCAAAACAATATGTACAAGGATATGACTCGACTTAGCAACCATGTAATCAACTAGATAATTAACTTGGGTTTAAACAAATGTTGTCACAATAATGCACTAAAAATGAGTGCATACAAGGTAGGCTAAGGCAATTTGGGTGTACATTTAAGTGGGGTGTAACAAATTCTTCCTTTAAGTAAAATGCTTAAAGGTCGAAACGAAAAGATAGGCTCTGAGGGGTGTACTAGGGGTATCGTGTACTAAAAATGAGTACAACGCAAAGGGTGTGGGAGAATTACTTGACCAATGTAGCCAACGCAATTATAACAAAATCACAGGTGTAAAACAATGGGTTTATCCTAATGCCTCTTATCATGTAGTAAATCTAACTACACGAATGTAGTCTCACTTGTGGCCTTGGAATGGTCCTAACGCAAGTTCTAGAATCTAAGTGCTACCGGTACACACATCATAGCATAAATGCTTTTCCTACCAATTCTAGGGGTGAACCTCACATATTTGGGGGTGGAAAATTTTTTAGTGGTACGGTTTTTGTGCTAGTCATATAACTCCTATCCGTGAGACGCTCATTAAGATCAAAGTTTCACTCCTATATGTTGTAAAAAATTTTAAATTTGGCACTAAAATTGCCCTAACAGGTATTTATCTCAGTTTTATAACACATCTACCATTAAACAAACAAAAATCAAGCGCAATTGTATTCTCTAAAATCGTACTTTTACCCTCCCCTTACACTTAAGATGAACATTGTCCCCAATGTTCAAATAACAAGATGTAAAAGAAAAAAGTAAGAGAATGAAATCAAATACTCCCCTGATTCGCTTGGTGGATAATGAAATTACACGGTTAGATCTTCCTCCAAGGTAATGTTGAAGCTCCATGACTAATGCATCGCCATAAGCTTGATTCCATAAACATCTCCTTGTCCAAAATAACCTGTTAAACCTGAGAAAACAAACACGAAAACCTGCATAACATCGGCGGGAAAAATCTATATATAAGGATATAATGCTTGTGGAATGATAATTTTGCAGATTCCTGGAGATTATAAGTTGGAGATTTTAATAAAAACTTTTCAAAAACAAAACTTTCAAAAATTTCTGAAAATTAAATCTGACGCCGTCAGGTTATAAACCTTGACGCCGTCAGAAATGACCTGACAAAAATTTTCATTTTAAGTTTCCGGAAAATTTCTGGAAAAACCTTTACCTTACTTCCTGGAAATCCTGCAAAACATCATTATGACTCGATACAAGCATTTGACTCAAACAAATACGAATATGTATGCTAATTTAATATTATTACGATTCATGTTCATTTGTGTTCTAATAAACCGATTTAGATTTCCCTTACACTTATCTTTTGAAAAATACCTTTATATGTAGTTAAGACGAAGTTAAAAACAAAATAAAGCATTTTCACAATTTACTTTTGAACATGAATCAATAAGAATAAAAATTAAACACACATACGGAAAATAAAATCAAACAAACAAATAAATAAACACACAAAGCAAATAAAACAAATAAAGCTTGGGTTGCCTCCCAAGAAGCGCTTTTCTTTATTAACGAGTCTTGTAGCTAGACTCAAAGTCCCGGGGTCTACGTTTTTCCGTTTTGCTTCTCAATTGCCCCTCTAATCATCCTAACAACCTCCGTATCAATTTTGTATTTAAGTCCAAGGTTTAAGCAATCTTTATAATAAAGGCTTCTCTTATTCCAAACATGGTCCATGCCTTTTTCTTTATCCTCTTCATTGATGTCCTCAATCGCACCAATGTTGTCCATGTCAAATCGAGGCACAAAACGAAATTCATTAACCCGATAAGGCATCCTATATGTGATCCTATCTATGTGATTAGAAAACTGAACCGTGCCTTTCAAACGGTCATACCTTAAATTGGATGCTTCGATAAATGGCTTACCTAACACAACGCGAGATAGGCGGCAGTCAACAACACTTGCCATATCTTCTAAAATCATGAAGTTGGTGACAAAGGTAAAGTTCCCAACAAGGATATGTATATCCTTAATCCTACCAACGAAGTTGCAAACTCCGCCTGGACACTTGGGGTCCATCCTAGGCTCAAGTGGTGTGTTTATGATTTGGCTATAAAGGCCTGAGGACATAACGTTGATTGGGGATTCACAGTCAATGTAAGCATGCTCAACGTATTGGTACCCAATCATACATGGTATCTTCACATTCCCGGGATCACCTCTCTTAATCTTTGGGTCAATTCTAACAAAAGGTGGTCGAGGGTTATCAACTAGGTTGTTATAGTAAGCAATCTCCTCCTTAGTGGGGTATTCATTGAAACAATCATCCAACCTAGGATCTACCTTCACTTCCTCAATTTTCTCAATCAACTTATCAACCGTAAGATTATTACGTTCTAAGTAATTATCTGAGTATATGGCGGTCCCTAAGTTGTTCAAGGCATAATCAAGCTCTATATATATCATTCTACTGAGCTCCCTGAGCTCACTAATCTCATTCTCAAGTTGGCTACGCAACAAAGCCACTTCGCCAGGTGTAAGGGGTGGATTCGCGTTTTCCATAATGGCAAACTGAATAGTCAATGAAAATCTGTTACGAACAAAAGCACAAAGAAAATAGATAGACTAAAGAATATCTAGAAAAAGAAAATAAAAATCTCACTAGAAAGGAATCTAGTGAGTAGACCTAATAGAAATAAAAATTCAACCTAAACAATAACTATTCCCCGGCAACGGCGCCAAAAACTTGATGCGTGGGTTTTGCAACCTTACAACAGGTTTTACCTCTCGAGGGATCTCAAGAGGCTTACAACCCCACCAGGCAGTGTACCTGACCGATGTAGTATAGTGTAGTGGTAAGTACGGGGGATTGATCGTTCTCCACAGGGAATAGTGTTCGTTAGGTATGAAAAACTACTCTAATAGGTCTAAAGGTTGAGGAAGATTCTTTTTTATGTTTTTATATTTTTATGAAAGCAAGTAAAATCTCGGTTTTTGAAGGAGTGGGCGGAATTAGTTGCTAGTCAACTAACCCAAATTAATACGAATGCAAATAAAATAAAATAACAAAAATGAAAATGTGGTGAGAAACTTATGTGTAGAGAAATGTGTTTACTTAGATTTCCTTACTCCCTAACTATCTTTTACCGGTTAATTAATGTGTATTAGTCGTGTGGATGACGGGTGTATTCCTTAATACCATTCGTGGGGTGGCGTACTTACTTCCCCAACTCTACAAGCTCCTACTTCACTCCTATGTCGAGCCGGCTAGGAAGCTCCTAACATGGGATCACTAGAATTCGCTTGTGCATTAAATACAACCATAAAAACCTTTAGTACGCATTTGGTTCATGTTTCTTAAGACGTTCAAGCAAGTTACCGAATAGGAAGTTAGCCAGTTTTCTTAAGCCTAACATAGATAAACAATCATCCAATACAACTAATAACACACTAACAACCAATAATCAATAGCTAGGTTTCATTAGATCTAAGCAAACACAAGATAAATTTAGCCTAACATGTTAATCAAAAGACAAGAATAAGATAAAATCAAACAACACATAGACATATTGAATGATTAATTGATAACTTATCTTCAATGTAACATGGAAGATCTCAAGGCAAAAAGCCTTGAAAAAGAAGCTGAATTCGTCTTAGGGTTTTCTCCCAAAATTCCACACACTAAGCTCTCCTCAATGACAAAAAATTAGAAAACTATATATAGACTTTTGCATCTGACGGCGTCACCTTATGGAGTGTGACGCCGTCACCTCGCCGCTTCTAGGGTTCCCGGATGACCTTCTTGACGCCGTCCCTCTTTAGCTCTTCAAAAATCCATTCTGGCTTATCAAGGCTTGACGCCGTCAGCTCGTGAACGTGACGCCGTCCCCTTATGATTTAAGCCGTGACGCCCTTGATCAAGTTAAAGCGTGACGCCGTCAGAATTCACATGCTATTTTCACTGGCTCATCATGAGTAAATTTCACGTCCACTTTTTCTTGCCAAAGCATGACGCCGTCCAGAGTTAATTGTGACGCCGTCAAAGGTAACTTTCAGCCGATTTTTGAGACTTTGTCGTTTTCTTCACTTTTATGCTCCAAAAACGTCCAAAATGCCTCCTTTTCCAGATTTCTCCTCAAAAGTACCTAAAATGACAAAAGGAACGATTTAGGGCAATATTTGATCAAATAAATACGATTTAGGGCTTAAATGACCCCTTAAAAGCGGTACACTTTTCGCTTCATCAATTAATTACGTGGATGACGGGTGTATTCCTTAATACCAATCGTGGGGTGGCGTACGTACTTCCCCAACTCTACAAGCTCCTACTTCACTCCTATGTCGAGCCGGCTAGGAAGCTCCTAACATGGGATCACTAGAATTCGCTCATGCATTAAATACAACCATAAAAACCTTAGTACGCATTGGTTCATGTTTCTTAAGACGTTCAAGCAAGTTACCGTATAGGAAGTTAGCCAGTTTTCTTAAGCCTAACATCGATGAACAATCATCCAGTACAACTAATAACACACTAATAACCAATAATCAATAGTTAGGTTTCATTAGATCTAAGCAAACACAAGATAAATCTAGCCTAGCATGTTAATCAAAAGACAAGAACGAGATATAATCAAACAACACATAGACATATTGATTGATTAAACAATTACTTATCTTCAATTAAACATGGGAGATCCAAGGGTATGAAAACCCTTAAAAATGGCAGAAATTCGTCTTTAGGGTTTCTCCTCACAAAGTTGCATACTAATGACAAAAAATTGCAAAACTATATATAGAGTTTAAGGGCTGACGGCGTCACGTTGTAGATCTTGACGCCGTCACCTCGCCGTGTCTAGGGTTCCCGGATGGCCTTCCTGACGCCGTCCCTCTTTAGACCTCCAAAATCCGCTCTGGCTTATCAAGGCTTGACGCCGTCAGAAATGGGCTTGACGTCGTCCCACTTTAAGTTAAACCGTGATGGCCTTGATCACTTCAAAGGGTGACGCCGTCAGAAATTCATTGTAAAATTCTCTGGCTTATCATGTGTATTTTTCATTTCCACCTCTTTTGCCAAGCCATGACGCCGTCAAGAGCAATACTTGACGCCGTCAAAGGTACTTTTTCAGCCGATTTTGAGACTTTGTCGTTTTCTTCACTTTTATGCTCCAAAAACGTCCAAAATGCTTCCTTTTCCAGATTTCTTCTCCAAAGTCCCTAAAATGACAAAAGGAACGATTTAGGGCAATATTTGATCAAATAAATACGATTTAGGGCTTAAATGACCCCCTAAAAGCGGTACACTTTTCGCTTCATCAAATACCCTTACACTTGAGATTTGCTTGTCCTCAAGCAAATGCGCTTTTATTCTAATCAAAATACAAGTTAGGGGTCATTTAATACTAATATAAAAGTAATTACAACAAATAGTCGTTCCACTTTAATCATAATAAGCACGGAGATTACAAACTAGCACCTCACAAGTAGTGTTTAGATACTCACATCTCTCAGGTGTCATCAAAATAAATCTCATAAATGAAAACGGATAATATCTCTCACTACTTGTCATAGCAAATAGATTACCATAGGCTTGGGAAAGGATCAAAGACCTCCTCCACTAGGCGTAAGCACCTAAGATAAACTATCAAAGAGGGCTTTTACATGGGTTATAACGTGAGGTGTAGGGATATGATAAACACGGTTTTGTTGGATAAGGGATATTTTACTGGTGGCGAGTTAAAGATCTTGATTAATTACATGTACAATATGGCGTTGCTAAGCCAAGACTAGACTCGACTTAAGCTAAAAACAAAATAACAAAAACATAAAATAAACATAAAATGAAACGGGATGGTAGTCCGTATGTTTTTTCTATTTTTCTTTTTCTCATTTTTTTGTATTTTTCTTGATTTTTTCGATTTTTTTTTCATACACTCTTGCCCTACCATCCAAAATAATACATCATAGGGGCGTTGCATCCCCCTTACACTTGAACTTTTACATAACTTTACAAATAATTATTCTAATGACTCGAATTAAGATAATCGAAACACTTGGAGTACTTTTTAAAATATTTAGCACATATGGGGGTAATAATGTTGTTCTTCCCCATTACTCCATTACACTAGTACTTTACCCATGAGTCCCAATCGTCCCAAAACAATATGTACAAGGATATGACTCGACTTAGCAACCATGTAATCAATTAGATAATTAACTAAGGGTTTAAACAAATGTTGTCACAATAATGCACTAAAAATGAGTGCATACAAGGTAGGCTAAGGCGATTTGGGTGTACATTTAAGTGGGGTGTAACAAATTCTTCCTTTAAGTAAAATGCTTAAAGTTAGAAACGAAAAGATAGGCTCTGAGGGGTGTACTAGGGGTATCGTGTACTAAAAATGAGTACAACGCAAAGGGTGTGGGAGAATTACTTGACCAATGTAGCCAATGTAATTATAACAAAAACACAGGTGTAAAACAATGGGTTAATCCTAATGCCTCTTATCATGTAGTAAATCTAACTACACGAATGTAGTCTCACTTGTGGCCTCGGAATGGTCCTAACGCAAGTTCTAGAATCTAAGTGCTACCGGTACACACATCATAGCATAAATGCTTTTCCTACCAATTCTAGGGGCGAACCTCACATATTTGGGGGTGGAAAATTTTTTTTAGTGGTACGGTTTTGTGCTAGTCATATAACTCCTATCCATGAGACGCTCATTAAGATCAAAGTTTCACTCCTATATGTTGTAAAAAATTTTAAATTTGGCACTAAAATTGCCCTAACAAGTATTTCTCTCAGTTTTATTACACATCTACCATTAAACAAACAAAAATCAAGCGTAATAGCATTCTCTAAAGTATCGTATTTTTACCCCCCCCTTACACTTAAGATGAACATTGTCCCCAATGTTCAAATAACAAATGTAAAAGTAAATAAGGTAAAAGAATGAAATCAAATACTCCCCTGATTCGTTCGGTGGATAAAGAGGTAACATGGTTAAATCTTCTTCCAAGAGAATGTAGAAGCTCCAAGACTAATGCATCGCCAAAAGCTTGATTCCACATACATCTCCTTGTCCAAAATAACCTGTTAAACCTGAGAAAACAAACACGAAAACCTGCATAACATCGGCGGGATAAATTCTATATATAAGGATATAATGCTTGTGGAATGATAGTTTTGCAGATTCCTGGAGTTTATAAGTTAGAGATTTAATAAAAACTTTTTATGAAAACAAAACTTTCAAAAATTTCAGAAAATTAAAACCTGACGCCGTCAGAAATGATCTGACAGAATTCTCATGTTAAGTTTCCGGAAAAATTTTGGAAAAACCTATACCTTACTTCCTGGAATTCCTGCAAAACATCATTATGACTCGATACAAGCATTTGACTCAAACAATTACTAATATGTATGTTAATTTAATATTATTACGATTCATGTTCATTTGTTCTAATAAACCGATTTGGATTTCCCTTACACTTAACTTTTGCAAAATACCTTTATATGTAGTTAAGACGAAGTTAAAAACAAGATAAAGCATTTTCACAATTTAGTTTTGAACATGAATCAATAATAATAACAATTACACATACATACGGAAACAAATAAAATCAAACAAACAAATAAATAAACACACAAAGCAAATAAAGCTTGGGTTGCCTCCCAAGAAGCGCTTGTTTTTGTTCGAGTCACGAGCCTGACTCTACCCTTATTTAACGGAAATAGGGGAGGTTTTCCCTACACTTAGGATTAAGTGCGGGTAGAAGTAGCGATACACACCCTTAGGGTGGAAATATGCCACGTGAGGTGAAGGGGGTGAGTGAATGGCTTCCTTCATCCTAAAACTACCCGGATAATATTGGTTTATGGGTGGGTCGGTTCCTCTTTTGTCTCCTAGATGTAAATCTAAGGATGAAAAGTTGTGTAAGGGTTGAGGTTCCGGCTCATCAACACTAGGAAATTCCCTAGAACTAAGAGTAAGGTCATCACTAAAAGTGTTCAAACCTATATCCTCTAGTTGTGCTTGGTCCAAGGGTTCTACCTCCATCGGGATTCCTAAAGTCTCTTCTACTTCTTCCGGGTAAGTCACGGGCGGTGTGGGTGCCTCAAATGATGGTTGAGTATTTTGTGAGCTTATGGTGTTTACCTCATCATTCTACGTGTCAAGATCACCTATATCCTCATCAATTGTTTTCTTAGGTAGTGATGATAACAAACCTAGCGCTTCATCCAACTTATGGTTTATTGCTTCGGCTCTATCCATAATTCCTTGGCAAACTAGGTCGCTTTTCCTATTGGCCTCACTAAGATGAGATCCTAAACATGGAGGTTGTTCATAAGAATCAATCCTAGGTGAAGGCTCATATGATTCATAGGTGTCTCTAAATGAGGTATTTTGAACTCCTTGGTGTTCTAGCCACTCAACCATATCTTGCAATCTTAGAAGTCTAAGAGAAAAGTCCATTTGAAGCAAATTACAAACAAAATCACAAAGAAAAGATAGACTACGAGAAAGCTACAAAATAAGAAGAAAAAATCTCACTTGATAGGAATCTAGTGAGTAGACCTAATAAAAATAAAATTTCAACCTAAGCAATAACTACTCCCCGGCAGCGGCGCCAAAAACTTGATGCGTGGTTTTGCAACCTTACAACAGGTTTTACCTCTCGAGGGATCTCAAGAGGCTTACAACCCCACCAGGCAGTGTACCTGACCGATGTAGTATAGTGTAGTGGTAAGTACGGGGGATTGATCGTTCTCCACAGGGAATAGTGTCGTTAGGATTGAAAAACTACTCTAATAGGTCTAAGGGTGAGGGAAGATTCTTTTTTGTATTTTTATAATTTTTTATGAAAGCAAGTAAAATCTCGGGTTTGAAGGAGTGGGCGGAATTAGTTGCTAGTCAACTAACCCAAATAACTACAAATGCAAATAAAATAAAATAACTGAAAATGAAAAGATTGTGAAACTTATGTGGAGAGAAATGTGTTTACTTAGATTTCCTTACTCCCTAACTATCTTTTACCGGTTGATTAGTGTGTATTAATTGCGTGGATGACGGGTGTATTCCTTAATACCAATCGTGGGGTGGCGTACGTACTTCCCCAACTCTACAAGCTCCTACTTCACTCCTATGTCGAGCCGGCTAGGAAGCTCCTAACATGGGATCATTAGAATTCGCTCATGCATTAAATACAACCATAAAAACCTTAGTACGCATTGGTTCATGTTTCTTAAGACGTTCAAGCAAGTTACCGAATAGGAAGTTAGCCAGTTTTCTTAAGCCTAACATCGATGAACAATCATCCAATACAATTAATAACACACTAATAACCAATAATCAATAGCTAGGTTTCATTAGATCTAAGCAAACACAAGATAAATCTAGCCTAGCATGTTAATCAAAAGACAAGAACGAGATATAATCAAACAACACATAGACATATTGATTGATTAAACAATTACTTATCTTCAATTAAACATGGGAGATCCAAGGGTATGAAAACCCTTAAAAATGGCAGAAATTCGTCTTTAGGGTTTCTCCTCACAAAGTTGCACACTAATGACAAAAAATTGCAAAACTATATATAGAGTTTAAGGGCTGACGGCGTCACGTTGTAGATCTTGACGCCGTCACCTCGCCGTGTCTAGGGTTCCCGGATGGCCTTCCTGACGTCGTCCCTCTTTAGACCTCCAAAATCCGCTCTGGCTTATCAAGGCTTGACGCCGTCAGAAATGGGCTTGACGCCGTCCCTCTTTAAGTTAAACCGTGATGGCCTTGATCACTTCAAAGGGTGACGCCGTCAGAAATTCATTGTAAAATTCTCTGGCTTATCATGTGTATTTTTCATGTCCACCTCTTTTGCCAAGCCATAACGTCGTCAAGAGCAATACTTGACGCCGTCAAAGGTACTTTTCCAGCCGATTTTGAGACTTTGTCGTTTTCTTCACTTTTATGCTCCAAAAACGTTCAAAATGCTTCCTTTTCCAGATTTCTTCTCCAAAGTCCCTAAAATGACAAAAGAAACGATTTAGGGCAATATTTGATCAAATAAATACGATTTAGGGCTTAAATGACCCCCTAAAAGCGGTACACTTTTCGTTTCATCAGGCCTTAACAGCATTTGCCCTGTTTTTCCAAGCAGCAGTACTAACTGCTTTCCTAGCAGTCTTAACTGCTGGCTTTGCAGTTTTACTCTTTGGTTTCCAAACTTGTTTTTGGACCACTGCTTTTAATTGAATGGGCCTTGTAACAGTTTTTGTTGCAGGTTTGGAAGTTATTTTTGCACTTTTAACTGTTTGTTTTGGGTTAACAGTCTTAAATGGTCTAGCAGTTGAAACTGCTTGCCTAGCAGTAGAGACTGCTGTCGAAACTGCTCTGGGTTTTATACTTTTGGACTTAGAGTGAAAGTAAGTTTGAGGAGTATGCCTTTTGTAATTCACCCTATTGTTTTCATAACCAGATACCCAATGGTTGCAGAAAGCTGCATGATGGTCAAAACTACCACATGTGTAACAAGCTTTGTTATAAAAAGCAAAGTCATCACCTAATTGGTTAGACTTGAGGTTGTTCCAATTCCTTTGGTTACCTCTGAGCTTGTTGGTGGTTCTATATTGCTCACAATATCTAACTGGTTGCCTAACATGCTTAATGTTTGATTTAGGCATATCAGTATTGTGTTTGACTATCTTAGGAACACTTGTTCCTACTTTCTTAACCACTTCAGGTTTAGACATAACCTGTTCTTCTTCATCACTATCAGTTGTGCAATCTTCAACAACTATAGCATCTAAGTTCTTAGCAAAGGACACCTTGTCCTGATAAAGTAAAGTTTTATCTAAACTTTTACTTACTTTTTCTACCTTAAGGCTCTTGCTAGCCTTAATTAGAACCATATTCCATGATTGGTTCTTGAAACTCAGGTAAACCTGAATTTCCTAGGTCAATCCCTGTGGGTTTAGGGATGCCTTTATAAGGAGGTGGGACACTCTTATATCCTACTCCTGACTTAGCTCTATTAATCACCTGACATTCTACTATATTGTGCACACTTCTAGAAGCATGTTCTAGTGCCTCAGTAGTCAAGTGAATGTTTTCATTTTCCTTTTTGACCCTATCATAAGCTTCTCTCAAAAGCTTAATTTCAGCATCTCTAAAGAATATGTCCTGTCTTAGGAGAGCTTTGTCATCAGAAAAAGCTAATTCATTTTCCTTATAGTGTGTGATTTGTTTCTCAACCTTTTCTAATCCACACTTATAGTTTATAAAGTTTTGAAAAGTCTTGCTTAGCTCTATCTTTTGATCATCATATTGTTTCATTAAAACCTGTAGAGCATTAAGAGCAGTGCAAGTATTTGAACAAGCTTTATGATTTTGTACCTCAGTAGCAGAAAAAGCCATAAGTGCCATCTGAGCAGGAGTTTCTTCTTCATCTGCCATGAAGCTCCAATCAAAACCTAAGCCATCAATAGCTACCATAGCTTTTGGCTCAATAACCTCCTCTGTTTTGGATTTGCTTCCAAAACCTCTATTCTTGCTATCTTGCTACCTTGGTCTTCTGCACTCTCTTGAGAAATGACCCATCATATGACAGTTATAGCACTCTATCTTTGACTTATCAAAACCAGCAGCATCAGTGTTGCTGATTATGAGCTTCTTCCCCTTCTTGTGATAGAACTTCTTGGCTCTCATGCTAAGAAGAGAAATTTGCCATTTTAGATCCATTTCCTCCAGATCATCTTCATGGATCTCTTGGAGGTCTTCATAGGAGAGCATGGACCCATTGTTTTGACTTGTAAGAAAGGCACAACAAGTCTTTTCATCCAAAATACTTATGGTACTACTTGATGAACTAGTAGCACCAACATCATCAACAACTTTCACCTCTTCACTTGATTTTGAGGTACTAGGAGTTGACATAAATGCCTTGTTCCCAGTATTAGAACTAGTACCTCCATTCTTCTTCAAATCTTGCTCCACAATCTTGAAGTTGCTATACAAGTCCATTAGTTCCATGGTGTCTAGGTCTGGTTTGTTCTTCCAGACAACAACATGCATAGCCCACTCTTCTGGTAAGCTTCTCAGAAATTTTGAGTTCAAATCTTCTTGAGGCATTCCAATCCCAAGAATAGCAAGTTGGCTCACAATATTCTGAAGCCTATTAAACATGTGGTCAAGAGATTCATTGTATGTAGAGGAGAAGTTTTCAAACTGCTGCTTGAGCAGTGTCTTGTGGGTTTTCTTGGTGGCTTCATTTCCACCAAACCTGGCAATAATAGCTTCAAATAATGACTTGGCATCTTTGAACTTGCTTAAGTTTAGCAGTTGATCATTGGGAATGGTCATCATCAGCATGCTTCTTGCCTTCAAGTCATTTTTCTTCTTTATTCTATCTTCTGCAGATGATGGCTTTGTCTGCAGAGTTGACACCACTTTGCCGTCCACTGTTGATGTAGTGGTGGTAGGCTGGTAAGAGTTTCCATCTTCAATGATTTCCCAAAGTGCATAATCTTGCACTTGGAAATATTGCTCTATCCTCAGTCTCCACATCTCAAACTGATTCTGTTTGAGCATGGGAATCTTTGCAGCAACATTTGTCTGAATAGATTCAACATCCATTTCTTCAGCTTCTTCTTCTAAATCAATAATATCAGCCTGAGCTCTGATACCACTTGTTAGGATTGGACACACGGTTAAGGTGGTTAAACCTTTTGTTCTTTGTGTGTATAATATATTGAGTTGATATGATTAAGTATGCGGAATCTACTTAATCACACTTAGAAGGTGATTTGTGTTATGGAAATGGAATGGTTATATTTGTTCTATGACAATGAACAATGAAAGATTAACACCAAACGATTCAATATTATTAATGATAATAATACGAGTGATCTTGAAATATCACTAGGGTTACAACCTTTAATCTTAAGTTTTTACAACTTGTGATATTCTTGTGTTTGTTCTATGTCTTAACAGTTATGAACTTATTTAACTTATTCACTTATATCTTTTATGCACTACTTGGACACACACATATCACTTGACTAAGATCTTCTTTTATAGTCCAAGAAGATCTTTACAATATTGCTTAAAGTCTAGCCGACCTACTTGTTAACTTATCTTGAGTGTGTCAATACATAAGATACAACATGTATCTGTGTACACAACTTGTTAACAAAGCACATGGGGTAAGATATTATCTACCGTATATTCTTGACTTTAGTACACTAATATCTTTTCAATACTTATCCATCTAGCAGTCTCAACTCAACAGTATCAACTAGCAGTCCCTTCTTTGTATTACCAGTTAGAACGGTTAGTTATAGCTTGAGCAGTCCTAAGATATACATCGGCAGTTGGAACTGTTAGAGTATTCTTCTCAGCAGTTGGAACTGTTAATACTTGTAATTCTTGATACTTAATCTTCAGAACATTTAATTCCCAACATGTTCCGATTAAGAAAACAATGGTATGGTTGATAGCTCGCAGTGAAGCGTGGACTATAGCCCTCATACGTTACAATAGACTAGGAGAGAAAAAGTATAATGTTCTTGGATGGCAGAAAAAGGGTTTAGTGTTAAAAATTTGGATTAGGGTTGTGAACTTGTGATGATAATTTTGATATTTTCTCAAAGCGTGTATATTCACTTTCAGAAGAAAGTATTTCGACTCTTAAATGCTCGGATATCATGAAATTTTTATTGGGGTAATTCAAAGAAAAACACTTATAATCTAGGCAAAAAAAAAATAATAAAAAAAAAAAAAAAAAAAAAAAAAAAAAAAGGGAATTGTGTGAATTTTTGTATATTCAAATGAGACCAAAATGAACCTATTAAAGGCAGATTTTGTTGACAGATAAAATCTCTTTAGTCTCTAGTAAACCACAATTACCTAAATAGAAAATTCTCTAAATGTCCAAGTCGCCCAAATTGTTCACCTTTTCTAGACAAAAAAGCATGACTTCTCAAAGACAAGGCGACTAGTCTCTCAAATAAAATGTCGCCCAAAGTACAATCAGGGGACACTGTCAACATTTTATTTGAGTGACTTGGGCGACTTGGAAAAATACCTTAAACAAAAAGTCGCCCAAAGTACAATCAGATAATACTTGTCAACATTTTATTTGAGCGACTAGTCATCCAAGTCGCCTTGTCTATTTTGAGAAATCATCTTTTTTTTCCTAGAAAATGTCAACAATTTGGGCGACTTGAGCATTTAGAGAATTTGCTCTTACCTAAAAATAGTCGATGACACTAAAATCACAAACATTTAGCAAGATCAAGATATCGAACACAAGAAAACCAACGACAATGCAACAACATTGGTAGTGTTTTTTTGGACAGGCCATTCTTTCAATTTGACTACAAAATACGATAGTACACATCCTCGAATATACCTTGTAATCGTATACTCAACTCTCACATTCAAGAAAAAGCAAGACAAAAAATATGTTTGATTATTACCTATAACCTATAGCCTACTTGTTGGATATTAATATCATGACAATCATAATTAAATACAATAAACATCAAAGAAAACATGCGGAAGTGAAGAAATAATAACACATAATTAATTAACCGGATTTAAATGTGTGCATACCTTAATGATTCTATCAAAACAAGAATCAATCCAAGCAACAATAGTGATGAACCCTAATTAGGGTTTATAAGGATTACACGAATTGCCCCTTATCGATTTTGCAATTCAATCCAAGAATCAAACAATAGTGTGTTTGATTCACGTTCTTGTACACACGTACTATTACAAATTAAAGTTATGCTAGTAAAAGAATCACAAAATTACACCAAACGTTTTGTTTAATAAACAAAATCGATCGGTCCTATTAGAGGGTTTTAGTCGATCGGCCTAGAGAAAAAACAAGGAAAGAAAACGATTTAGGGTTTAATTTGTGTGCACAAGAGATACAAAAACAATAACCATTGGTTTGCTTATATACTAGAAGAAACTTAGAGTCCAAGTTATGTTTGGATTGGGTAAACCCAATACAAACCGATCAGCCTCTATACAAGAGGTGGATCCGGAATCTTCTTGACATCTAATTTCATTCTAGTCCATTTCTTTTCTTATTTTAACGATCGTTAGCCACTTCCCGTTAAATACTAACGTTCGTTATACGTTTTGTGATAATTAATAATTAAATATAACGTTTTAAATATACGTTCGTTAGCCACTTCCCGTTAAATACTAACGTTCGTTATACGTTTTGTGATATTAATCTTTAATTCTCATACGTAAAGTGTGCAATCCCGTGATCTCGAGTTCGATCCTAACATACGACTACTAAAATAATGTCCATAAACTAACAGCTCCCACTTGGACATATTTTAATAGTGTAATCACATCGGTTAGCGTCTAGCAACACGCCGATGCCTCTAGTACAACTCGAGTAGGTCTCTTGGAAAAACCTTTAATGATTCATCATTATTATTATCCTTTTGTTACTAATACTACATTAAAAAAAGATATGGATTAAAGTCATTCTTTATTCAAATATTATGTTTCTCGTTGTTTGTGATTAAGCAAGATTACCAAATCTTCTGAAAATATTCAGGGGAGATCTTAGGCGTGGCCACGCAAACATCTTGTCAACCCTACGAGGGGCCCAACAGTATTAAACTCCAAAATAAATTTGAAGGAACAAATTCTATCTTGACTACAAGCATAACCTATGAATTTTGCAACAATTCCGAAAACAATCCTTATGACTACCAGTTACGTATAGCGTTAAATTGTTCCACATAATGCACTACATTCATAACAGTTATCTGGTATCTCAAGTCTGAGGATAAATATTCATGATTTACTTAATAACAACATCCATAAAGTAACATCATGTAGTTTGGGATAAGTCCTATACTCAATTCATTGAATATCATGTTAATTTGGCATGTCAACGCATCAATATACCTTCAAGTATATTATACCAAAACTCATATTTGTCTTAATTTAATGATATTCCCATATCATTAATTGACAACGGACGATTTAGAATAACTAATTTATTCACGGATTAAACATGCAAATATAGGACAACAATCTTAAATAATGAACATAAACATAACCAATACTTTATTTCATTAAAAATAATAAATGTTTACAATATCCTTTATCTAAATACTAAACACAGTCATGCAAGAAACTACTAGCTAATCTAAGTCCAATGTCATTGGCAAGTTCAGTAGGATTTTCTTTAGCTAAAGCCTTAGTGAATGGATCAGCTAAGTTATCATCTGTGTGAACTTTTAAGAGATTAATTTCTCCTATGCTGACTTGCTGTCGAACATAGTGATACTTCCGTAGAAAATGTCTGGTGCCCTTCATGACTCCAGGTTCATTGGCGAATATGATTTCAGCAGAATTGTCACAATACATATTAATAGGCAATTCAATTGAAGGCATAACACCAAGCCCTGAAATGAATTTCCTAATCCAAACAGCCTCCATTGCAGCTTCTGAAGAAGCTATGTATTTGGCCTTTGTCGCAAACATCGCAATTGTACTCTGCTTCTTGCTTCTCCAGTCTACTGCTCCTCCATTGATAACAAAGACATAACCAGTCTGAGACTTCGCATCGTCTTTGTCACATTGCCCGGACGCATCACAGTAACCTGTAACATCAAGTTATGTAGCTGGATTTCGACCATACACAAGAAACATATCTTTCGTATGCCTAAGATACTTAAGAATATGTTTAACAGCAATCCAGTGTTTTTCACCTGGATTCTGTTGAAATTGACTAGTGATATTCTGAGCGAACGCCACATCTGGCCTTGTGTATCTCACCGCATACATAATAGATCCTACAGCCGAAGCATAAGGAAATTTGCTCATGCGTGCTACCTCTGCAGGTGTTGAAGCACATAACTCACTGCTCAATCCATGTTTCACTTCCATTGGCAAATATCCTTTCTTGGAATTTTGCATATTAAATCTTTTCAATATTTTGTCAATGTAAGCACTTTGACTTAATCCAATTAATCGCCTTGATCTATCTCTATAGATCTTAATTCCCAGAATATATGTAGCTTCCCCTAAATCCTTCATAGAAAAGCACTTTCCAAGATATGCCTTAACCTTTTGCAAACTTGGAATGTCTTTTCCCATGATCAATATGTCATCAACATATAGGATAAGGAAAATTACATTACTCCCACTAGCTTTGTGATATACACATGGCTCATCAAGATTCTAAGTAAAACCAAACCTTTTGATTTCTTCATCAAATCTTTTATTCCATTGCCTAATGCTTGCTTCAATCCATAAATGGATCTTTGAAGTTTGCTTACACGGTTTGGAAATTTTGGATTCACAAACCCCCTTAGGCTGCGCCATATAGATGTCTTCATTTAGGCGACCATTTAAGAAGGCGGTTTTGACATCCATTTTCCAAATCTCATAGTCATAGTACGCTGCTATAGCTATGATAATCCTAATAGCCCTAATGTCAGCTACAGGAGAAAAGGTATCCTCGTAGTCAACACCATATGTTTGAGTAAAGCCTTTAGCTACCAAATGAGCCTTATAGGTGTGTACCTTGCCATCCATGTCAGTTTTCTTCTTGAAGAGCCACTTACTTCCAACTACCTTGGCATTGGGAGGAAGGTATACTTCAATCCATACATTGTTATCTTTCATGAATTGCATTTCCCCATTCATAGCAACTACCCATTTATCCTTTTCAGGACTCTCAATAGCAGCCCTATAATCAGTAGGTTCATCAAGATCCCCTAATATAGTTTCCTCAACTTCTGCGTTAAGACATAGATGTTCAGGAGCTTTCACATGTCTTGAAGACTTGCGAATGGGAACAATTTCAACTTCAGGTGGAGGACCCAAACTTTCAGGTTCCACAGGAAGTTCGCTAGTGTTTTTAGAAGGTAATGTACCTTCTTGATCATCTTCCAGATCATAAATCCTCCCACTGAATTCTTGAGACATGAGATCCTTTTCAAGAAAATCTCCATACCTAGCAACAATTACTTTGTTTTCAGGTGGGTAGTAAAAGTAGTAACCCATCGTTTCTTTTGGGTATCCTACAAAGATACACTTTACAGATCTCTGTTGGATTTTATCTGCTGAGTCACGTCTTATATACGCCTCGCAACCCCAGACCTTTAAATAAGACAAGTTTGGAGCTTTTCCATTCCATATTTCATATGGTGTCTTATCAACCTTCTTGGTAGGAACCATATTTAAAATACAAACTGCAGATTCTAAGGCATAATCCCAAAAAGATAAAGGAAGAGTTGTAAGATTAAACATTGATCGTACCATGTCTAATAATGTACGATTTCTTCTCTCAGATACACCATTTTGTTGTGGAGTATATAGAGATGTGAGATTCTGGACATTTCCATTCTCAGCTAAGTAATCTTTAAACTCTTGGCTTAGGTATTCACCACCTCTATCGGATCGAAGAGCTTTAATCTTATTTCCTAGTTGCAATTCTACTTCTGCTTTAAAAACATTAAATGTTTCAAACACCTCATGTTTATGTTTAAGCAAGTAAACATAACCATATCTGCTGAAATCATCTGTAAAGGTTAAGAAGTAGCTAGCACCTCTCCTTGACACATGTCTAAGTGGTCCACACACATCGGTATGTATTAAACCAAGTAGATCAGAAGCCCTTTCCATATTACTATGAAAAGGTTTCTTAGTCATCTTCCCAGAAATACAAGACTCACGTTTATCATATGATTCATCATTGATACTTTTCAAAAGCCCATCATGTTGTAGCTTTTTCATGCGAGTCTTGCCTATATGAGCAAGTCTACAGTGCCAAAGGTAAAAAGAATTCAAGTCTAACTTAATTCTCTTACTTATGCTATAGATTGAATTATTTTTATTTGATACATAATCATTCATGTCAATCTCAAACACACCATTCACAGCAATAGCATTAAAATAAAAAATATCATTTAAAGAAACAGAAATTCCATTACTCATTTTAGTGTGAATAAAACCCAAATCCAACAAACATGAAAAGGAAACAACACCTCTAATAATAGAAGGTGCATAATGAAAATTGTTTAATGACAGTACTAAGCCCGAAGGCAAAACTAAATTAAACACTCCTATGGCTTCAACAACTACAGGTGCTCCATTTCCCACATGCAGATATTTCTCCCTGTAGCAAGCTTCCTTTCCACTCTAAACCCTTGCAGCGTATTACAAATGTGAATACCACATCCAGTATCATATACCCAGGAATTAATTTTATGATTTAGAGTAAATAATTCAATCATAAGTAAGTTACCTGAAGTGCTGGCGCCCAAGTGCCCAGACTTCTTGTTCTTACTTTCTCGCAACTCTTGGATATAAAGAGGGCAATTCCTCTTCCAATGACCAACTACATGACAGTAGTGGCAAGCCTGATCCTTCTTTGGATTATCCTTCTTCTTAGGAGGGTTTTTCTTAGGTTGAGGTTGATAAGTCATAACTTGCTTACCCTTATCAGCCTTTCCCTTTCCCTTACCCTTCTTGTTCGCATTTGGCTTGTTAATTCTACCCCCGTGAATAGCAAGTACCTGGGGTGTAGAAGCCTTTGGAGGTAAACCTTTCTCGTAATCAATAAGCAGTGCGTGTAAATTAGAAACTGTCTTCCCCACGCAGTGCATATTGAAATTACGCACAAAACCACTAAATTCCTTATTCAGTGATCTATTGATTAAGTTAACAGCAATGTCTTGTTCATAGACCTTGCCAAGTGCTTGTAGTTGATCCATGTACCCTTTCATTTTCAACACATGAGCACTTACAGGTTCATCATCTGCCTGCTTACAACCATGTAGAGATTCCATCAAATCATAGACCTCAACGGTTTGTGGTTTCTCAAACATTTTTCTGAGTTCGTTTAGCATGTCTATAGGGAAGAAATTCTCAAACTGATTTTGTAAAGCAGGTGTCATCGCTCCCAACATCAAATAGGACACATCATTATGTGTCTTAAACTCAGCTTTTCACAATGCTTTTTCCTCATCAGTTGAAGTTTCAGAAGTAGGTTTAGCAGAACAAGGCTTATATAAGTATTCAAGTTGATCTGTCACTCGCAGGACAATCCTGAGTGATCGAAACCAATCATTGAAATTCTGAGAGCCAGTCAATTTTTCTCGTTTAAAGAATGATTTGAACGCAAAACTCATAGTAGTGTTATTGTTTTGAGCCATTTCTACAGATAAAGAAAGTTCAAATATTAGTATTTTCGATAATACAATTTTTCAAGAAAATAAAATACCCAAGGAAATATTCATATAAGCATAGAATTTTCTTGAAAACTAGGATCCAAATTAACATAGTTTCATTACATCAGTTGATCTGCTAGTAATGAAAGTATAAAATAAGGTAATCTGTCGAACAATAATTGGCAAACAATTTCCAATTCCTAGATCATTATGGGATTTACATTGGCAAACAATTTCCAATGTAAGCATGTTTTATCCCTATCTTATGCCTTGAGTCCAAGCTCTCACTTACAACTCAATTAAGTCGTCTAATTAAAAAACTGTAAATTAACATAGTTCCATTACATCAGTTGATCTGCTAGTATTGAAAGTATGAAATTTACCTTTCCATTATAATCTAGTCCAAGCTCTCACATGACGTAAATTACAACTTCAAGTGTTCTTTTAATTAGATGGCCTTAACTTAATTGTTAAGGGTACTAGTTTTTTATGTTTATAATCAAAATGTACGAAGAAGCATGCATACATCTTCGTATCATAAGTTTAATAAAACCTTTTATTTACCAATTCATTAAGATCAAATTTACAAACGTTTTTACTTGAGGTATTGGGTTCACCAATCAAAGAATTTACCTTTAATTATCGTCCATTATATCGTACTTTTGCATAAGTCTAAAGACTTAGTGTTTTGGATAATTACCACAAAGTGGGGCATGGAATTAAAGCTAATTCACCCTTAAGGTGATTTTGCACATAAAATAATCGTACTTGGTAGCTCCAATTTGACGCACAAAGAAGCGTAGAAACAAAGGCCAGCGCGAAGCTTATTAAAAACCCGTAACTACTTATACCCCTCTTATAGTTTGTCACAATTGGGTGAGCCGTTCGTACTATTAGTACAAAACTCAACAATCAATTAAAACACTTGAAAATTTAACTATTTGAAAACAATTCATTGTTTCACCATTATTTAGTCCATATTATTTTTCTATTCAAAATTATCCTTTTTCGTTTATAAACATGTCTTTATAATTATTAAAAATAAATAAATAAATAAATAAATAAAAATAAAAAAAGTAATACAAATAAAAAATAAAACAACTAAATAAACTTACATAACATAACAATTAATTATGTAAAAAACATGTAGCCACATGTAAATTTAATTCGATAAAACCTATTAATAATCAAGTCTAGGTTTATATTGTATATATTCAACTAAGACTATCACTTACAAAGGTAAGTGAGTCACATGCATCGACGTATCGATTGCATTAGTCATAATTAAATATACACCACATAGCACGTAATTAATTACTTAATATATTGGAGTCTTCCCCAATTCGACGTCTATCAATTAAATTACATGTGTATTCATATAGCAAATTTAAACAATTTTAAATCATCACAATAATGAATCCATGCCAAACATGCACGTTTTCATGGATTCTACATAACAATTATCAAGTTGCCACAAGATCGCATACTTAAACACATAAACATGTTAAACCTAGAGTTTCTAATCAAATTAAATTACAAAACCAAACCCTAAATAATTATAGGGCAATCGGCCCCTAAAATAAATTAGGGTTTCAATTTTGTATAAACCCTAAATCGGCCAAACATGAAAAACACAATCAAGATTCGTTTTTTATGTGTTTCGTTAATTAATTACACGTTATAACCTGGCTCTGATACCACTGTTGGATATTAATATCATGACAATCATAATTAAATACAATAAACATCAAAGAACACATGCGGAAGCGTAGGAACAATAACACATAATTAATTAACCGAATTTAAATGTACGCGTACCTTAATGATTCTAGAAAAACAAGAATCAATCCAAGCAACAATAGTGATGAACCCTAATTAGGGTTTATAAGGATTACACGAATTGCCCCTTACCGATTTTGCAATTCAATCCAAAAATCAAATAATAGTGTGTTTGATTCACGTTCTTGTACACACGTACTATAAGAAATTAAAGTTATGCTAGTAAAAGAATCACAAAATTAAACGAAACGTTTTGTTTAATAAACAAAACCAATCGGTCCTAGTAGAGGGTTTTAGTCGATCGGCCTAGAGAAAAAACAAGGAAAGAAAACGATTTAGGGTTTAGTTTGTGTGCACAAGAGATACAAAAACAATAACCTTTGGTTTGCTTATATACTAGAAGAAACTTAGAGTCCAAGTTATGTTTGGATTGGGTAAACCCAATACAAACCGATCGGCCTCTATACAAGAGGTGGATCTGGAATATTCTTGACATCTAATTTCATTCTAGTCCCTTTCTTTTCTTATATGTTTTGTGATAATTAATAATTAAATATAACATTTTATATTAAATTATTAATCTTTAATTCTCATACGTAAAGTGTACAATCCCGTGATCTCGAGTTCGATCCTAACATACGACTACTAAAATAATGTCCATAAACTAACACTACTATGTGTTTGACTAGACATGCTCATTAGCACAAAGTTTTTTTTTCAAACTTCATATATTTTACTCACGAATATTCATGAGTCTTTACTTGATTGATTAACGGTTGGTTATAAAACTTATCACTTATCAAGTATTTTTGTCGATCGATTTAATTGTTTACCTTTTAACCGTAATGTTCATGGATCATTGGACTAGTCAATATCTATATACTATATATAAATACTATACATAAAGGAAAAACCAAAAAAGTGAAAAATGAAAAGTGAAAAGTGAAAGTTGAAACTAAAAAAAGGTAATGCTGAAAACATATGTTGTTGGAGTATGCTCGTGTCATAATAAATAATTATATGACTAGACATATGTGCGCCTATGGGGTCTCACACTTATACACAGAGACATCATTTTATAGATTGTATTTTTGGTATTTGCAATATATAAACGACTACGTAACTTGGGATCTATAATGGGCTATTAAATACTAAGTTAGACTTAGCATTTTTGGAGTGGACCAACAATGAGCAATCCCATTGTAGGCCCATTATATGGCCGGCCTAAGAGGAAGGATTAAGGAGGATTATGGTTCTTTTATATGGTGCTAAGTGTAAGATGTGAATTATAAGATCAAAAGGCATTTAATCATATAAATTACATTTAATCACTTACCATAATTTTGGAGATATTCTCTCCTCCTCTTCCTCTCCTAATTCAAGGAACAAAATCAACCCCCCTAGGGTTTGTATTTTTCTTCATCCCTTCTTTGCATATTCTATTGTAGGTGTTGCAAGGATCGTGGTTACAAGGTCAAAACTAGCATCAATTAGTGATCAAGGACGTGTAGTGTGTTTCACACATAGAAGGGATCGACTTTATTGATCTATTAGGGTTTCTCACTCCATCTCGTGCATATTGGTGTGTTGGTGAATCCGTGATCACGCTGCAAAGGTATAAATCGTTATATTTATTTATTGATTGATCATATGGCTATATGGATCCGTCTCTAGGTGATGTTTCCACTGCGTTTAATTATTTTAATATGTTTCTCATATTCAACATCACCTATAGTGGTATCATGAGCCATCATATGTGCCATATGATTATCGGGTATGCATAAAAATGGCTAAAACGGGTGTTTTTTTGGTGAATTTTGAAACCACATTTAAAACAGCCCCTAGGGCTCTATTTTTTTACAAATGATCGACCCTTAAGGGGTCTTAAGATCTATGATTAGTTACCTCATAGCCATTTGTTATGCATATGTTAATTGGTATACTTGTCGGGTACGCGTAAAATGGCCTAAAATGCACTATTTTGATCGATTTATGAAACGATTTCAAAACAGGCCCTATGGCTTAATTTTCTATGGTAAAATGATAATTAGAAGGTCCTAATATCAGTGGTTTTTGAACCTAAGGCCATTTGACAAGAGTACCAAACGGGGTTTTTAATTCTTGTTAATTAATTTCTTCGTTTCGTTGGCTAAATCTTTAATTCTTGTTATTAATTTTTGTATCCATGGCAAATACATGCATGTTTGTCCATGGAGTTAGCCAACACCTTATTTTTGTTCATAATATTATTTTATTATTATGTGTATATGCAAATCCTATGAAAACCTAGAACACTTGTGCCATGTGTTGTTGTGATTTATCGTTAATTTCTTGTTTTGGGGTTTGCCATTGTTTTGGCTTTTATGTAATGAATTTCATTTTGGTGTTTACCATCTTCTGGGCATTTTTACAGTAGATAGGAAGTAGATTAGTTTTATTTTACTTCATATATAATGTAACCGAAGCTTGGAATGGAATGGCAAAAGAGTGAAAAGCATAAACGCGAAGAATGGCTGCTGGGACATGCTGCAGTAAAACGTAGTTTCCTGGCGATTGGTATGGAGTTATGGGCTGAAATTTTTTGTGCAGGTACACAAGAAATGGGCCTACAACTTTTCAGTTTGGACCTAAGAGTGGGGAAGACTCCTTCCAGGCGTTTTGGGCCTCCCAATACAGAAATTCTGGGCTGACAGAATCACTTTTTCATGTGCATAATAGGCCTCTACTTGCTCTTGATTGTCTTGGAGCAAGTGTGAGCCCTCCGTGTGGTTGTGTAGGCTTGTCCCTAGTTGACCCTTGGTTCTCGTGATGGCTCACGAGACCGAGCATAGGATTTTCATCGGTTGAGGCTTTGCATATTGTGGTTGTGTGTTTGTTTATTTGCTTTTATATATGCTATGATTGTATGTAAATTGCAAATTGTTTTCTAAAAACTTGAAACGAAACACAAACCATTTTTTAAACTAAGTCTTATGATTTAGTTTAACTAAGTTTAAATATGGATTTGAAACTTAAAATCATTGTTTTCTAAATAACACTTAAACTTGTTATGCTTGTTATTTCTTTTATGTATTGTCCAAACTTATTTATAATCCACATAGGATATATATTAGTCATGAAAATGGACAACTCGACACACATAAATTAAAACAATGAGCGAAGAATTAATGCATGCTTCTTTCGTACACCTTTTTTGATTCACATCAAAATATTTTACCCGTCACAAATTTAAGTCATGCCGTCCAATCGCTTGAGAACACTTGCAATTACTTTTTGCCTATGCGTGGGACCTAGGTTGAATTGTAACCCAAGGTGACTATTCTCTATGCGTGGGACCTAGATATATTCTCACACGTTCTCAAATTGGATGACTAATCGAGTTAAGCGGTAAGACCTTGAACCGAGGCAAAGATGGGACTAAACATGCGCACATGACACTAGCTGTTTGACGCTAGATGCCATGAGTCCCATAAGGATCTAAGAGTTATACGTGTAATACAATTGGTAATCGTCGCCTACCAATTGAATCTACTATTGCTAGCAGATCAACTGATGTAATAGTAGAAGCACAATGTGGATCTTAGCCTTTTTGTAAATTAATTGTTTTAAATTGTAAACATGGGGTAGTTAAATTACAAAAAAGGATAATTATCGAAAATACTAAAAATGAACTTTGTAAATTCAATTAATGAATTAATGCAACACAAACTGTAAACAAGAGTTTATTCTTTTCTTGTTAAAAGGACGAACTAAGTCGTTCTTTCCATGTAAGAAAGAGAATTATTCCTATCCTTTTTCTTTATGAGGAAAAGCCATAATAGGAATTTTGAATTTTTGTAATTCTAATCAAACTCAAAGAACACCTACTTTAGAAATCGTGATGTCTTGTAAAAGTCAAAACGGTTAAGTATGGTTACACATCTTATTCTTTCAAGGTTGTTTTATAACCTTAGTTTCGTTTTGAAACTTTGACGAAATATAAGATATTTGGATAACTAGAGAACACGTTTTCTATAGCTACCAAACTAAAATGAGTTTAAATAATTAGAAGACGGAAATATCAATAAACTGCAAAGTGGTAAAGGCAATTACTAGCATGATTACCTAGCAGTTTGTCTTAACCCAATAAACCTACTAAGGTCCTACATACCCTTGTGGTAAAGTAGACCAATTATGGAGGAAATGCATGCCTATTTTCAAGTTAAAATAGCAATGATGGCTAGCCCATCATCGATATGTTAGAACTTGATGCACTTCCTTGAATACCTAAGTACATGTTTACTAGTCAAAGTGACTCACATTAGCAATAATGTGTAGATATTCAAAGAAAGAAGGAAAGTATCCAATCACCACTCACTCTCCACTGGTGACGTAACACTTATAAATGTTGTCTAATCCAGTGGGAGCTACGTGATTATATTACTGGTGACGAAACACATGTAATGTTGTCTAATCCAGTAGGAGCTGTAAGCTTTATTACCTTGCAAGTTGCCCATCTTATTTCCAGATTGTCTTGAAATAATACATTACTTTTCACATGTTAAGCATCATAGTTTATATAAGAACCATTGCATAAATTTTATAAGATAACTTGTCGCGTTCCTGATGTTGCTTCTTGAAATGTTATCTATAAACTTGTTATGCATGATTCATCATTAAAACGATAAACGTCTACATATCTATATTTTAATTTTGACTAAAAATCATATGTTATCTTAGACATTGTCATATTGCTCATACAAACAAACGAGCGTAGTGTTGTCTGTATACTCTCATGATGTTGTGCCATGCACAAGTGGGAGAAATCTTAATTGTGTGCAAGGTACAACATATAACAATATAACTAATGGTTTTTCTTGACTGCAAGGTAAGAAACTAAGATTCTACTAGGACTTCTACACATAAAATGTATGTTGCCCTAATTAGAACAAATATCAAGATAACATGAAAAGCTACTTCAACATATTCACTGAATTGTTTAGTAAATATGATTATGTTTTCTTGTAAATTCATAATCATGAAGTATGAAATTAACTTGAATTTACTATTAAGGCCAAGTGTCGGCGCTCGTAATTACTTTAGTTGAATATGTTTATGTCTCTTGTAAAGACACAAACATCAATTCCGTTAATTGTTGAAAGACTTATAACGTAAAGTAAGACGTTAACTTGTTATGTCTTCTTGTTAAAGATATGTACACTTACGACGTATAGTAAAATATTTAATGTTTATGTTTTCTAGTCAAAACATGCACATGAAGTCATTGACTTGTTAAAAGACTTATAATATAAAGTATGCAGTAGGCTAAAAAATACTATTGATGCCATCTGGTTTGACTTGGTTGGCATATATGTAAGCCAAAGAACATAAGTTCATCTAATAAGTTATGGGATAGTCTCGCAACATCAATCCTCGTGGAATACCACAACTTCATGGTATGTCCATCATGGAAAATCAAACTCTATAGATATTGTTTGATCTTTGATGACTTAAACTGTTTTACCTCCAAAGCTATCAAGGTTAGAAAATTGGATGTGCCATGTGTACACTCAATATGGTTCCAACCCAGAAGGAATTTAAGACACCATTGTATTATGGCATGGGATGAATCTCATTATGTCTTGATTGAAGTTCTGAATTTGTTAAATACCTAAGAGTAAGTAATTAACAAACTAGAGTCAAGAACTAACGATGTATTTTGGATGTCCCACTTGAAAATAATTTATTGTTACTCAAGATGCTGAGTATCTAGAGATTAGTCTCTACTTACAAAAGCAAGTGGGAGCACCTTTAGATCTTGAAGTTATTCAAGAGCAACCTTCTGAGTACACTTGCTAATGTCATACTAAGGTTGAACATGCATATGTTAAACCATAGATTGATATCTCTCATTCATAAATCCGCAAGGATACCTCTTGCACCTGAATGATATAGTTTTTTATATCAATGCTGAGGGATATAAGTTGGAGGATCATAGTGAACCTGCTAACTACAGAAATGCATTATTAGATCTTGTATCTGATGAATAGCTCAAAACTATGAATGTTAAGATGCAGTCCTTGAAAGATAATCACTCATGGAGCTTGATTGATCTCTTACCAATCAGTTAGACTGTGAGGTTAAGAATGAGTTTCTTGATGAGAAGACTCAAAAGGACAAACTTGTACACACATTTAATGCACGTGTAGTAAAAAGAGTTTATTCGTACTCAAGAAATTGACTATGATTAAATTTTCATACCTACAAACATTAAATGTATAAAGATGATTAATTGTCATACCTGTTTTCATGTAAATGAAATATGACAATAGGATATCAAAACACTTTTCTTGTTGATTACCTTTGCGAGGACGATGAGTAATCAAAAATGGTTTATGAATCCATATAATCTTTATTATGTATACAAGATAAAAGAATCCATGTGTGGATCAGATCATGCATCTAGGAGCAGAGATCTTAAGTTAATTATAAAATCTTTAATTTGATTTTGATTAATAAGATTACTCCTAAGTACACTGAGAGCAAGTTGGAGCACTGTATTTATTTTCTTAAATCTCATATGTCATTAACATATTAGAAACAATATTCCATCTAAGCTAGACTTTAATCCTTAGCTTGGAATGAAGTTTCTCTTAAGGGATTTATAAAATAAGACATACAACCTTGTTATATATATGTTTATTAGAATAAACATAAGCGATTATTAAGTCTAAACACAATATGACACGTTATTGAGGGAAGTATCAATGATCAATCTCACTTGATGAGATTGAACACATGAATGCAAACCTTAAGTTTAACTGAAGGATTCATTATGTAAGTCGTATTATGCATTGGACTATTTACATCATTTGCATGAATGCAAGATGAGTTGATAAAAACAAATATCTAAGTGAAAGTCATTAGATAATTGGTAAACGGACATTATAATGGACCTACAAAGGACCAAAGATATGTTCAAACATTTACAGATATTTGAGGAGCTATGTTTTGTTTGCATACACTGATGCTTATTTAACTGAGATGATGCTCAACCCTACTCGTGGTAGGATGTCATCATGAATGATGACATTGCTGACTAGATGTGCTCGACTGAGAGCATTATTGCGTTATACATTAAAAGAATAAGAATACTTTACAGTTTGAGAAACTGTTCAGATGACTGTCTAAAGTAGGTGTTTTGCTAGCTTCAAACACCCCATGGAATGCATTGTTGCAATACTCGTATTGTACTTGAATGCACACATAAAAAGGACAATCATCATTCAAACCTTTCATGAGTTTTGAAACAAGTATTCTCCAAGTTTACTCAGATGACTACTTGTTGTCTTGTACAACATAATTTAATCATGGTGGGAACATCGGATTTCGACCTATGAGTAGTCTTATGCATATCTGTTTTTAGTATTTGGATAATGGAACTGTAAGCAGTCGTATTATATAATGAATTGATATACCTGGTATGATCGTATTCATTTATACTACTGTGTTCTATATTTGCATGTTTAATCCATGAATAATGTATTTATTCTAAAATTGTCCATTGTCAGTTGACGATACGGGAGTATCATCGAATTAAGGCAAATGTGAGCGTGTGGTGATATTTATTAAGAATAGATATTAATTGATGAGTCCACCAAACTCACATGTTGTTCATTGTGATGAACATTGGTCTGACCCAACCTACGAGTATTCACTGCATGGATCGGCGTCAAGAGTGAATCTCGCAATTGGTTATGTATCTTATCCTTAGACTTGAGATGTAAGTAGGTCTTGCACGCATGGAATTTCATTCCTTGATATGGTTAAACGCTGCCCTGAATAAGGTAGTTATAAAAACCATCTTCATGAGTGATATGAAACACATGAATGACACGTGCAGTCAAAATAGGATTTGTTCCTCCACATGTTATGGAGTTAGATACTATTGGGCCCCACGATGAATTAGACAGATGTTTATATGGCCGTACCCAAATGAGATTAAGATGAATCTTGATCCACTTTGCAATCTTGTTCAATATCTATATCGAGAAACATAATAATTGAACAATTAGAATGACATTTGATCCATGTCTAATGTTCAACATGGTATGTGTAACAAAAGGATGGAGGACATATAAACCATTAAAATGATACGTTTAAGAAACTATTCTCACATATTTCTAGGGGCATTGGCGTGTTGCTAGACGCTAACCTTTGCTTGTATAATTACTTGATTATTATGACGTCGCAAGTGGTAGCTGTTGGAGTATGCTCGTGTCATAATAAATAATTATATGACTAGACATATGTGAGCCTATGGGGTCACACACTTATACACAGAGACATCATTTTATAGATTGTATTTATCATATTTACAATATATAAACGACTACGTAACTCGGGATCTATATCGGGCCATTAAATACTAAGTTAGACTTAGCATTTTTGGAGTGGACCAACAATGGGCAAGCCCATTGTGGCCCATTATATGGCCGGCCTAAGAGGAAGTATTAAGGGGGATTATGGTGCTTTTATATGGTGCTAAGTGTAAAATGTAAATGATAAGATCAAAGGGCATTTAATCATATCAATTACATTTAATCACTTACCACAATTTTAGAGATATTCTCTCCTCCTCTTCCTCTCCTAATTCACGGCACAAATACAACACCCCCTAGGGCTTGTATCTTTTTCATCCCTTCTTTGCATATTCTATTGTAGGTGTTGCAAGGATCGTGGTTACAAGGTCAAGACTAACATCAATTGTAGCAACCCGTAGAATTCCCTAGTAATTAGTGAACATTAATCTAGTATTAACCCGTCATTACTGTTCACTTAACCATTTTTCGAGCAAAATTTGATAATTTTGTTTATTACATTTCTATTCAAAAACGTTGTTACGTGATTCACGATACATTGGAACGAGCTCACACGCGGACCACAACGAATCCAACACACACATTGTAAACCAAACAGATCCCCTAAATCTTAAAGTTCCAGCCCAACACTATTCCTAGCCCAACACAAATCAAGCCCAACTTGTGTTTTCCTTTTTATACTAATCGACCAACTCACATACACTTGGCCTCTTTTAATTCTAATTTCGAAATACAAGCTACACTTTATTTTACATAAATCGAATCCTTATACTCCCAAGAATCAGGAATGAAAAATCTCACATTCTATTTCGAACCTTTGATCTATAAACAAGACCTAAAGCTTACCTCATTCGACAACATATACAAATCATATAAGGGTTAATTCATATTCGACCAAACCTATTTTTGCCTACACGTTTTACATTGTTCTCGACATAAGAGCTACTAAAAACATTTCCACACTCCCTCTAATCCATTTGGTCACGTTGAACATTGTTTGGACCCTTTAAGTATGTCGAGTACCATACACATGTATGCCACATGAAATTTGGCCGAACCACACATCCACTTGACTAGTTCTCATGAGTTCCTATCTAATATTATTCTCAAAATCCTATCGTGTCTCCTGCCAATATCGAATAAAATCACAAGTGGTAATTATTATATAATATGTCGATATATAATATATATACATACATACGTATACAACACATACATTTTTCATTCTCTCCTTCTCTCATTCAACACACTATATTTTTCTAAGTTATTTCCCTCCTGTCCAGTCCATTCGAAGGAAATCAGACTAATTTCTAATCACTCGAGTCCATTTTCCGTAAACACAATGTTGATCTCGACTCTTTTGTGACCAATCTATCGAGTTGGTGCAAAATCCTTCGTTTCCTAGTCTGTAAAACCCTAAAAAAAAAATCTAAATCATGTAAAAGACTAAAATGCCCCTGCAAGTTTAAAAATTAATTAAAAGTTTATAAAGTCCCGAATCGATCCCAATCTTCTGGAAACGAACAAGACATGATACAAAATAATTTTGACAACTTCGATTAATATTTATAAAAGTTGTGGAATGACCAAAATACCCTTGTACCACCGAATGGTTATTAATCCATGATAATAATTATTAATTAAATTCTAATAATGGAATTTAAATGCATTTTAATGCAAATTAAGTGTGTAATTATTCCCTTTGACTAGGCCTTTGATTAAGGCCGGTATTGTTGGCTTAACCCTCCCCCTAATCACACGGCATTCCTATTTTAAAAGCAAATCACATTATTTCTTCCAACCCTAATTTGGCCGATTGAAACAAAAACACAAGATAATTCATACCACCTCCATTCGGCATTCTAAAATCCTTAGGCTATTTTTCTGAGTTCAAGCATCATCCAAGGAGTGCAAGAAAAATCATTGTAAAGGTGTTCATCGTTCGAATCGACCGTGGTGAATTCTTGTAAGTCGCGACATACAAAAGGAGGTATAATTCGAGTTGCTTTATTCGACCACCCTAAAATTCGTTTCTTATTTTTCTTGTGTTCCTCACATCATATGTGACCTGTGAAAATTGGTTTCATGATTTTTAGATCGTTTTTGAAGCCGTGGTGATTTTTGACCCATTTTGGCCATACGCGTATAAAAGAATTCGTACACCTCATTCCACACGTTCAAATCTTGATTTGGTATTTTTCTCAGACCCTATATATGTTATGAACACCAAATAAAATGTAAAAGTCGATCCATGCATGATCTAACAATTATTTGTGAATTAAATCTTAAAAACGTGTATAAACCCTAAATAATTCAATTCGAATTTTTGAGGCTTCATATTTATTTTATTTGGACTCCATATGATCATACTAATCTGGGAAAAATTATAGTTCGAATTGTTAAGGCTTAAAATAATTATTCTTGATTTATTTAGTTTTACCGATTTTAAAGAAATTAAAAAGAAAAAGAAATAAAGTGTAATTCGACTTAGGGTTTGGATTGAGGGCTTGTTCTTGGTCATTTAATGAGGATTTAATAATGGTATAATTATTGGATAATGATTTTTATTTTTAGGGTTAGGGTTTTGATTAAATAAAGTGTTATACGATTTGCTAAAAATGTTTTGGGTGAGTTTTGTAACTTTTAAAGCTTAAGGGTTATTTTTAGAACTTATTTTGGGGCATATACTTACTGTATAAAATATAAAAGGAGGGGGTCAAGTGTCATTTTTGTATTTTAAAGGATTAAAATGTTTTTAGGGTTTAATATGGTTCGAAATGTAAAATAATTAAATGGAGGGACTAAACTTGTAAATTCTGGATAGATAGTGCTGTTTTGAGTAATATAATATATTCAGGGGGTTAAGTGTCGTTTTGGTAATTTAATGGCTTAATATGCAATTATTGATAATTAAAGGTTGAAAGTGTAGATTAAGGGTTAAATATGTAACTTTGATAAACTAAGGGTCTAATGTGTAATTATGGACATTATAAGGGTATAAAATGTAAATTATGAAACCTAAAGGACTAAAAGAGTAACTTGAGGAATCTAAAAGCTAAAAAGAGGAAAATTTCTAAAATGGAAAGTTACTTAAAATGAAAGGGTTTGTAATTCTTGTCTACCCCCTCTAGGTGTGAAGAAAGAGAGGTCCTGATCCGCTTTGTGTCACCCATTGACGATTTGTGGTTGCTTCTGGAATAAGGTACAGATATTCTGACCTTCTCTGTAAGGTTTCCTATGATTCTTTTCTGATCTGTTAAAATCTCTTATTTGATACTCTGTTACGATCCTTTGCTATGATACCTTTGCTTCGACCTTTGATCTCTGATTTTGGGACATATATTGACTTAAAGAAAACTATTTTTGAAGTTCGTTTTATGAAAACTATTTGAAAGATCATTTATGAAAACTATTTTGAATGATTGTTTTAATTGAACCTTAAGAGAAAACCTTTTTGAAAAGTATTTTTGATATTGAACCTTTTGAAGATTTGACTATCTGATACTTTGACCCTTTTGGATATTTACCTGGGATATTTTCCCTTCTGATATTGAACATTCTAATATGACACACTGATTTTGATATGAACCTTTGACCTTCGACCTTTGACTCCCAGTTTGATACCCGAGCCAAAATTTGTTCCCTAGCCATGAAGGTAACATGGCCGTGTCTGTGATGCACCACTGGCATGACTAGTGTGTAGCCCTAGTGATCTGGTTACACCGTCCCCATTCTGATTTTGATTATGCATGCACACTATATGATTTATTATGGCCGATCTGTTCTGGGGGGCGAATGGATGCATCCTAGATTTGTTCTGGTTTCTGATATATCTGGTATGTCTGGTGACTGGTACTGTGTGCAATACATGCCTTTCACAACCCTGGGAGCTTGCAACTCCAACCCTGGAGGTATCCCCTCAACCTTGTCTTGGTATGCTGAGGTCACCCCTCCATACACCCTGGTATGTGATATGATATGAAATGTTTCTGGGCTCGTGGTGGATCACTGTCCTAAACCTTACTCTTTATTTCCTTTTTCCTATTTCTCACTCTTTATGATATGCCTGTTCATTTCCGTTTGTTTTTGTTTCCGTTTATTATATATCTGTTCACTGGGCTTTGTAAGCTCAGCCGCACGTTTTCTTTTCGTGTGCGGCAGGTTTTAGTTGGAAGCTGGGTTATTAATAGAGAGGACCTTGGACTTAGAAGACCTTGCTAGCTAAATTGGATTAGAGATGTTATGAAAAGTTTTATTCAGACTTAGTGATTATTGTATATCTCTTATAACCTTGTAATTTCAGATTTTTGTTGTAACCCTTAGAATCCTATTGTATTATTTATGTCATATGCTTGTGTTTGTTCTGATAAGAATCCGTATCTGTGACACCTTTGCCCTTGTCGGGTTGGGGTGTTACATAGTCCATATCGACGAGTTCTCACCACTTTTCTAGGCATTGTAAGTCATTCGAATTCACTTATCATACATACACATGATTTAGAGTTGTTTTCAAGCACATATATTTCGTACGTATCAATTCTAGTTCCTATGCATTTTTCTAATTCTCGTTATTTTATTTTATATATAATTATGACCTCCTAATTATTGGATTGCTAGATAATCGAGTTATACATTCATACGACATCTATTTCATCTTATAATAGCTTAACGAGATTCATTTTGTTCTCAGTTTGTATATCGAACGTTATATCTTAAATATTTATTTTTGGACCTTTTGTTATTCGACTAGAAAAGGGGCTCGATTAAATCATTTTATACATATAACATATCAAGTAAAATATATCACTCGTTTGTCCATAACCTCATCTAATAAGCTGTGTCAATAAGTTCTTCTAATAAGCTCATTTAATGCCTTTTTAATCGACCAAGTGATGGCTATCGAGATTGTTTTTAAAACACAAATATATATGGATTGGGCTTAAAAGCCCAATAAGCACTTTCGAAGAAGCTGTATTATAAGCACTTTGAAAACATTTTTAGGACTATAAAATAAGTCTAATATCATGCCCAAACTCACTTGAAACCCAAAAGATCGAATTCTCTTATTGAGCTTGTATTTAGCTCGTTAAAAGCCCAATAAGCCAAGAATAAGCTATTTGGCAAAATAAGCAGTTTTGATAAGTTTGAATAAGCTGTTTAAAGCTAGTAAAACTCTCAAAAATTTATTTATATAAGTTTTGTGGATTTTAAACTAAAAATGCAAAACATTTTACTATTAGGGTTAAAATGGTAACTTTCAGAAAAATTGTGTACAAACTGTCAAAACAATAACTTGAGGGTAGAAATGGATTAAACAGTAACTAGTAATCATAAAATGTCATGTTTAAAACCTTTTGGACTTAAAATGTAATTATTTTCTAACTAGGGACTAACGGTGCAAGTGTTTCACCGTTAGGGTTAAAAGTGTAAATTTCATGAAACTACAAGGACCATACAGTAACTTAATTTTACTTATAATCTCACTAATGTTTTATACAATTTCGTATTTAAAAGTCCTTTTTACAATTCGTACAATTTATATACAAACGTTACGTTTATATTTACATAACGTAACTTTTAATGAATACGCATAACTTATCATCCACCAACTTTTGAAGAGACGATATTACTGATTCAATAAACATAAAAACATGATAATATTATATATATAATATTATTTTTGAACTTTAAGCATTTTAAGCATGTCAATCATTCACATCACAATCCAATTCATTATCCGATATTCTTTCATGATCATTATTCACATCCAGTTAATCTTAAACCATCGAAATCTCAGACTTCCCTATTATTCAGGTCGTGTGTTGGAGCCGTTCCCATGATACTTTTGACATAACATTCTTTGACCCTTACAGCTAAGTCGAGATTCATAGCCCCTACTTTTATACGTTTTGATTTACTTTTGGGGGAGATACATGCTCAACTATATTTATTTACTTTTACAAGTACTCTAGAAACTTTCACGATTCACCGTGAGTCATAGCACCACTCTTATTCTTTAATATTCATTTTAAACTACTTGGGGGAGATACATGCTTAGAAATACTTTACTCGCTTGAATTACATACACTATTTGTATTTACATAAATACTTGTATACAAACTTGATTTCACTATTCTTGATTTCTATTGACAACTGTGACTAGACATGATACAAACATACACCCTGACATGGCTATGTCGGAAGAGCATTAATTTGGGTGCAAACAAACATCCTGTCATGGCAATGTTGGAAGGCCATTTATTTGGATGATACGCGATTAACATACTATGTTAGCAGTGGGTTGTAAACACACATGTTGCAAGACTTGTATGGGCGGGGCTTGGGACTGAGTGGATTTACAATGCCTTTGCTGTGAAATCTTTATTCAAATGCTTTACAGTTAAACTAAACTCTATGAACTCACCAACCGTTGGTTGACACTTTTTAGCATGTTTATCTCAGGTTATAAGGCGATAGTGGATGCATGGATCTTAGAGTCATTTGCATACTTGGAGACTTATATCTTTATTGTTTACCATTCGATTCGTCTTAAAAACATCTATGTAACTTTATACTTTGAATCTCTTGTTTAACTCTGATTTTAATAATTCGAATGGTAACATTTTAAAACGTCTCATTTAGAGGTCGTTTTCTATACCTTGATCTATATTATGAAGTAATACCCCCTTGACACTACTGTTCCGCTGTGGTAATTTGAGGGTGTTACAGATTGATATCAGAGCCTTGGTTATAGAGAACTAGGTTGCATTTAGGTGCCTAGACTATAACAACTATATACGTTAAGACTCTCATCCCTATCGCCTTGCTTACGTAGAACTTTTCCCATTTATATGCGTGTTGTTGGATGTTATAGTATTTGTACTGATAGGGGAATCTTAGAATTTAGTCGAGTCATCAAAGATGTGGAGCTCAGTGATAACTGGCTATTTAACTTAATCTTGTGGCAGTTCTTGTTTGATGAGACATGAGATTAAGTTAAATAAAGGTTATCACTTAGCCGCAGAAAATTTGATGATTTTGCTCAAAAATGGGATTTCTCTTGAGGATACTTTTTAGGGATAATCACCCTACACCTTCACCATTTAAGTAACATCGATCGCTGAGATATGTGTGTTTGGTTATATGTACACGTGTGAAAGGAGGCAAGTATAATTATGGTGGCCAACATAATTATAAGTGCATCACGACTCACGTGGACATATGTAACCATGCTTACGTTAATCAGCATTGGCACCCCTTTAGGATAACAGCTAGTGACGGGGTTTTTGTGAGAACGTTAAGTATAGATTGAATAGTCAACAGTTTTCCCTCATCTCTGACGTTCGCTAAATGTCCTTCCATGTAGAGACAATGGCATCAAGGAGATCAGCTTGCAACACTAACCGAGGAGGTGCGACACTAAGGGGTGGAAGGACTAGTGAAAGTGGAGGTCGAGGAGGCGGCCGCGACATTAGTAACAATGATAACAAAGATGGTGGAAATCCTAATTTTGCTGCCATCATCGCTCTACAACTTCAAAACTTGCTTCCTACTATTATCACCCAGGTTAGCAATCACATCAATAACTCGGGAAACCACGAAAGCAGAAACGATGACACCAATGGTGTAGGTGGGAATGATACTAATAACCACACAACTGGATGCACGTATAAGGAATTTAGGGCATGCAAACCGATGGAGTTTGACGGTAAAGGAGGTGCATTGGAATACACCCGATGGATTGAAAAGATGGAAGCAGTAATCGACATTAGTAATTGTGGAACACATCAGAAGGTGAAGTATTCTGCATGCTCGTTGTCAGGAAAAGCATTAACATGGTGGAACACGCAGATTCAAGCTAGAGGCAGAGAAGCAGCTGTAGGTATGACGTGGGACGACTTCAAGGCACTGCTAAAAGAGGAATACTGTCCGGATAATGAAATGCAGAAGCTGCAAGGCGAACTCTGGTATCACACTATGATAGGGGCTGGTCATGTAGCCTACACAGATCGATTTCATGAGTTAGCAAAACTAGTTCCGCATCTAGTTACCCCTGAATCTAAGAGGATCGAGAGGTACATATATGGTCTTGTCCCCGAAATTCGTGGAACTGTGAAAGCAACTGAGCCGTCTAATAGATGAGATGATTAGGACAGGAATGTTTCAGAGTGCAATACTAAGAGCAGGGACTCTAATAGATGAGATGATTAGGACAGGAATGTTAAGAAACGTTGATAAAGGAAAAGGGGCAAATGAGTCAGAAAAGCAGATGGTCCCCATGATTGACTGTTACCCTTTAAAGTTATGTTATACTCGGGAATTGTATAGTATTTAAGTACAAGGACTAGTCTTGCCAATAGGTCAAAGAGTAGCTTGTATTTTAGTATAAATACCCTCCTAGTCTCAACTAGGAGGGTGGGATTCTCTTGTATCATTTGAGGTGTGTGTGTTTTTCTTTACTTTCTAACTCTAGAAAACACACACACCTCCCCTATTCTTGAATCTAATAATATCATGTTTAACCTTTATTTTGAGTTCCCCTGACCTCCTGAACACGTTTCTTGATCATTACAATTAGTATCAGAGACTAAACGTTCAATTTTTACGTGAAATTTAAATTTTGATATAACGGTGAAAATTTTAGCCCAAAATTCAAATTTTTAGGTCAAAATTCTATTTTTTTCGGCAAAATTTGGCGTAAAAATTTCTAAAACTCAAATTTTCCTAGCATGCTTAGAATTGCAAATAATGGCATATTTCAAACTCGCACCACACCAAAATCATAAATAATATTATTGGCCTACTTCCTCAAAACTACCACGTATAGCTTAAAAGATCCTGATCAAGATTCACAATCAAATGACAATGGCTAAAGTTTGAATGTTATCAACTGTGACTACAAGGATGATGATTCATTATTACTTATTTGAATTTGAAGTGGAATATCACGGGTGCGTGTACTTAGTATCTTGAGGATATCGGGGTTGGTTGGATGCATGATTCTTCGAGATCCTTGTTCGAGCTGAGGTTGCTCACAGAGCATACATTGATTAAGACTTGAGTTGTCTAGTTATACCTGATGTAAGGAGTTATATTGTTGTACTCATAGAGTATAGCTATCACTTTAAAGGAGTTACGTTGTAGTGCTCAAGTGTCACAAAAAGCTGTGGATAATTCAAGATGAGTTCATATACAGATAAGGAAAGTTGGATGGGTATATGAAACGATCTATGCTTTAAGGAGTTACGTTGTAGTGCTCAGTATAGGTTCTTAATCTGACAATAGTGCATGTTTAAGTCACAAGTTTGGGTTATTTTACTTCAGTCTCAAGTTCGTCATAGTGGGTTTTCTCCATCAGTAGCCACTACAAAAAGCCGTTGTTTTTTATACCGGAGGTTGATAAAGAGTTAGACATTTCAAATGGTATTATTAGTAGATTGGGTTTATCTACATCTTCTCACGGACTATATGGTTAATGATAAAGTGGTTCCAGTTAATACTTCAAGTACACATCATTATGCTGATTCCGATAAATCGTAACCAGCAGGGGAGAGAAAAGGGTTGATTGTTCATATGAAATATAACTGGGATACATTTGGTGAGATGAAGATGTTGATACTATGTTCCCCCGAATGGATAATCTTGAAGAAGGTCGAGTCTACAGTCTGTTCTACATTTTCCGCTGCGTGTTAGAAGATTAAAGACGGTATCCGCTGCATGTTAGAAGACTAAAGACGGAATGCATTTAAATAACAAAAGACTTATTCACAATTCTGGGCATTCATTTATCAAAAGAATTCTTCAGAATTCAGGGCATTCATCAGAAAGGTTGTCAGTTTGGGGGAGAGCACTAATTAGGGGAGAGTGAAAAGCTAGATTTAATCACCAATATCCTTACCCTAATTAGATTTGCTCACATTGTTCTTCTGCAAGTAAAAGAAATGACAGCTGAGAAGATTCTGCAAGCTGAACGATGTAATGAAGTTTAAAGACCATTCTCAGAGCTGCTGCGCTTATGTTTTGTATTTAATTTTACTTGTAGGGAACGTTGTAAGCAATTCTCGTATAACATAACTTTGGGGAGAGATTGTTAGCCTTTAAAGTTATGTTATATTCGGGAATTGCATAGTATTTAAGTACAAGGACTAGTCTTGCCAATAGGTCAAAGAGTAGCTTGTATTTTAGTATAAATACCCTCCTAGTCTCAACTAGGAGGGTGGGATTCTCTTGTATCATTTGAGGTGTGTGTGTTTTTCTTTACTTTCTCTCTCTAGAAAACACACACACCTCCCCCATTCTTGAATCTAATAATATCATGTTTAACCTTTATTTTGAGTTCCCCCGACCTCCAGAACACGTTTCTTGATCATTACATTGACAACAAGAGAACAAGAAATTTTATAGCCACTGGGTCCGGTCAAAGAGCATATGTAGGTCCACATCCTAAGTGTACTAAATGCGCTTATCATCACCCGAGGTCTGCGCCCTGCCGTGAGTGTACAAACTGCAGTTAGTTCATTCATTTTACAGATCAGTGTAGAGCACCAAGGAATGCAGGCAACATAAGGAATCATCAAAGGGCATGCTATGAATGTAACAGCCCGGATCACCTCAAGAATGCGTGTCCTAGGTGGAATAGAGCACCTGGGTAAAGACAAGGAAATGTAGCTTTAGCAATTGAAGGAAATAACCCAAACCCGGGAGTCCATCATAGTCTACCTCGTGGTAGAGCATTCTATTTGGGTCATTTGGATACAGCTAACAAATAATGGGTACGTTTTACCTAGACAAGTAGTATTCTACCCGAGATACATAAAGTTTTTGCCTGATTTCTTTAAGCTTCGCACATCGACTATTCGTTAGCATCTTTTAACAGATAACACAGACTGAATATCGGGACGAGATTCAAGATAAGGGGTAGGTACTGTATCAACCCGTAGAATTCGCTAGTAATTAGTGAACGTTAATCTAGTATTAACCCGTCATTACTGTTCACTTAACCATTTTCTGAGCAAAATTTGATAATTTTGTTTATTACATTTCTATTCAAAAACGTTGTTACGTGATTCACGATACATTGGAACGAGCTCACACGCGGACCACAACGAATCCAACACACTCATTATAAACCAAACGGATCCCCTAAATCTTAAATTTCCAACCCAACACTATTCCTAGCCCAACACAAATCAAGCCCAACTTGTGTTTTCCTTTTTATACTAATCGACCAACTCACATACACTTGGCCTCTTTTAATTCTAATTTCGACATACAAGCTACACTTTATTTTACACAAATCGAATCCTTATACTCCCAAGATTAAGGAATGACAAATCTCACATTCTATTTCGATCCTTTGATCTATAAACAAGACCTAAAGCTTACCTTTATTCGACAAATATAAAAATCATATAAGGTTAATTCATATTTGACCAAACCTATTTTTACCTAACGTTTTACATTGTTCTCGACATAAGAGCTTCTAAAAACATTTACACACTCCCTCTAATCCATTTGGTCACATTGAACATTGTTTGGACCCTTTAAGTATGTCGAGTACCATACACATATATGCCACATGAACTTTGGCCGAACCACACATCCACTTGACTAGTTCTCATGAGTTCCTATCTAATATTATTCTCAAAATCCTATCTTGTCTCCTGCCAATATCGAATAAAATCACAAGTGGTACTTAATATATAATATGTCGACATATAATATATACATACATACATATACAACACATACATTTTTCATTCTCTCCTTCTCTCATTCGACACACTGTATTTTTCTAAGTTATTTCCCTCCTGTCTAGTCCATTCGAAGGAAATCAGACTAAGTTCTAATCACTCGAGTCCATTTTCCATAAACACAAAGTTGATCTCTAATCTTTTGTGACCAATCTATCAAGTTGGTGCAAAATCCTTCATTTCCTAGTCAATATCAACGAGTTCTCACCACTTTTCTAGGAATTGTAAGTCATTCGAATTCACTTATCATACATACACATGATTTAGAGTTGTTTTCAAGCACATATATTTCGTACGTATCAATTCTAGTTCCTATGCATTTTTCTAATTCTCGTTATTTTATTTTATATATAATTATGACCTCCTAATTATTGGATGGCTAGATAATCGAGTTATAAATTCATATGACATCTAGTTCATCTTATAATAGCTTAACGAGATTTATTTTTTTCTCAGTTTGTATATCGAACGTTATATCTTAAATATTTTGTTAATACAAATATCGTCCTAAAAACGTTATTTATATTTGACGATCTTTGCTTAATTTTGTTAATGACAATTATGAAGTTTATCTTTAAGCAATGCATAAGTATAAGATTAAGTCTTTTACATTTATAGTAACAAGTCTTTTAGAACACATTTTACACATTACATGATCACTAGGAATTACATTATATACATTTACATGTTTACATTTATTTCTTTAAAATAGAAATATACATGACATCATGGCATGCATCATCTACATATATTAGTTGATTTTACAATATATTTTGGAAAGATCTTGAAGCTAAAGAGTTGACTTTGTAAGATCTTGACAAGACTTGACAAAACATGGAAAGATACTGTAAACTCTTAGCTGGCATGTCCCGGTGGAACCAAACCAATATATGGGCGAAACCCATATTTTGGGTCGCCGGATCCGCCACTTGTCTGCTCAGTTTTGCCTATAAATAGCAAGCTGAGCATTCAAGCACAAACATCACTCATATAGCTTAAATTATATATTCATTCATTTGTACATTACTAACCCATTACATTCATTCATTTCATTCTTAGTGATCTCTCTTTTGTAGCAAAGAAGATAAAGCATACAAGCTTCAACACAGTGTTGCAAGTCTTGGTATTTAGATAATGTCTGATTAGTTAGTGTTCACACATCATTGTCTATACCTTTCATTAAGTAGAGTTCGGTTAGTGTTTTAGTCCTCAAAACACATAGAGTGTTGGGAGTGGTTGTACCCTTATTAAAGAACCAACGGGAGTGGTTGTACCCTTGTAAAGAACTTGGTGTTTAGCTTAGTACCGGATAAAGAGTAAGCGACGTGTAAAGGTTTTCTCCGCCTAGAAGGGACCTTGTTTCTTAGTGAATAAAAACTCTCGAGTTAGAGGCTCGAGGAGTGGAGTAGGGCAAGGAAGAGAGTCCTTGTAGCCGAACCACTATAAACATCCGTTTTGTGTGGTTTGATCATTCCTTTACTTACTTGCTTTATATATATTGCTTGATTGTTTACTTTACTTTGAAATCATGTTAAGTATACAAAGCGAAGAAAATTTTAAAATGGTAAAAACTATTCAACCCCCCTTCTAGTTTTCCACATATTTATTTTTGGACCTTTTGTTATTCGACTATAAAAGGGGCTCATTTAAATCATTTTATACATATAATATATCGAGTAAAATACATCACTCATTTGTCCATAACCTCATCTAATAAGTTGTGTCAATAAGTTCTTCTAATAAGCTCATTTAATGCCTTTTTAATCGACCAAGTGATGACTATCGAGACTGTTTTTGAAACACAAATATATATCGATTGGGCTTAAAAGCACAATAAGCACTTTTAAATAAGCTGTATGATAAGCACTTTGAAAACATTTTTAGGACTATAAAATAAGCCTAATATCAGGCCCAAACTCACTTGAGACCCAAAAAATCGAATTCTCTTATTAGGCTTGTATTTAGCTCGTTAAAAGTTCAATAAGCCAAGAATAAGCTATATGGTGAAATAAGCAGTTTTTATAAGTTTGAATAAGCTGTTTAAAGCTAGTAAAACTCTCGAAAATTTATGTATATAAGTTTTCTGATTTTTGGACTAAAAATGCAAAACATTTTACTATTAGGGTTAAAATGGTAACTTTCGGAAAAATTATGTACAAACTATCAAAACAATAACTTGAGGGTAGAAATGGATTAAACGGGAACTAGTAATCATAAAATGTCATATTTAAAACCTTTTGGACTTAAAATGTAATTATTTTCTAACTAGGGACTAACGGTGCAAGTGTTTTACTGTTAGGGTTAAAAGTGTAAATTTTATGAAACTACAAGGACCATACAGTAACCTAATTTTACTTATAATCTCACTAATGTTTTATACAATTTCGTATTTAAAAGTCCTTTTTACAATTCGTACAATTTATATACAAACATTACGTTTATATTTACATAACGTAACTTTTAACGAATACGCATAACTTATCATCCACCAACTTTTGAAGAGACGATATTACTGATTCAATAAACATAAAAACATGATAATATTATATATAATATTATTTTTGAACTTTAAGCATTTTAAGCATGTCAATCATTCACATCACAATCCAATTCATTATTCGATATTCTTTCACGATCATTATTCACATCCAGTCAATCTTAAACCATCGAAATCTCAGACTTCCCTATTATTCAGGTCGTATGTTGGAGCCGTTCCCGTGATACTTTTGACATAACATTCTTTGACCCTTACAGCTAAGGCGAGATTCATAGCCCCTACTTTTATACGTTTTGATTTACTTTTGGGGAGATACATGCTCAACTATATTTATTTACTTTTACAAGTACTCTAGAAACTTTCACGGTTCACCGTGAGTCATAGCCCCACTCTTATTCTTTAATATTCATTTTAAACTACTTGGGGGAGATACATGCTTAGAAATACTTTACTCGCTTGAATTACATACACTATTTGTATTTACATAAATACTTGTATACAAACTTGATTTCACTATTCTTGATTTCTATTGACAACTGTGACTAGACTCGATACAAACATACACCCTGACATGGCTATGTCGGAAGACCATTAATTTGGGTGCGAACAAACATCCTTTCATGGCGATGTTGGAAGGCCATTTATTTGGATGATACATGATTAACATACTATGTTAGCAGTGAGTTGTAAACACACAGGTTGCAAGTCTTGTATGAGTTGGGCTTGAGACTGAGTGGATTTACAATTCCTTTGCTATGAAATATTTATTCCAATGCTTTACAGTTAAACTAAACTCTTTGAACTCATCAACCATTGGTTGACACTTTTTAGCATATTTATCTCATGTTATAAGGCGATAATGGATGCATGGATCTTAGAGAGATTTGCATACATGGGGACTTATATCTTTATCTTTTACCATTCGATTCGTCTTAAAAACATCTTTGTAACTTTATACTTTGAATCTCTTGTTTGACTCTGTTGGGTCCTTCAGTACCTAAGAGTCGTTAGAACAAGATTTGAATACAAATTAAGCTAAGTGTAAATTAAATCGAAAACATTCTAAGTCACTGAGTGAACAGTCACTCAGTGAGTTACCTTCAAGATGCTCAGGACGAGTCTAAGAAGAAAGATTCACCACACAGTGAGGCGGTACTCACTTAAGTGTTACTTGAGACGAAGAAGAAGGTAATGGATCAGTGAGCGTTAGACATGAGCTCACTGAACCCCAAGTCTCCTCAACAACAATAACTAAAGACTGAAGACAAATGACTGAAGAACCTAAAGCCTGAATAAAAGGCGGGATAATGAGGGAAGGTTTTAAGAAGATAAGAACAAGTCTTATCTGGGTCAGACAAACCATCCCTCAAGTGGCTAAAAGTCGAAGAAGTGTAAGGTCTGACACTCGAAGACTTTTTGGCGCAATCCCATTGGTTCTTGGAAATGAAAACTACTGTTGTAGTTGTCAGGAACGCTTCCTATTTGTTTATCTAGTTTTAATCTTCAGTACTCTTAACATGTTTGCCTATAAATAGCAAACAAATAGGAGAAAAGGAGGTTAGGTATTCTTGTGCAATTAAAGCTTAGACTTTCACAAATACCCCTTTTCTCCTACAAAGAGTAACGTATCCCTGAGATAGCTCAGTGGGTCGAATTGTTACCACTTAAGCATAGCTTGAGTTTAGATAGGAGACACCATACCTTGTCTATTCAATCCCAAGTGTTTGTTCCGCAAAACACTTGGGTAATAGATTCTTTGATTCATTTCTAATAAGAATTTAAACGTTGAAAATACTTGTGTGTTTTTATATTTACGTTTCATTAACTGTTAGAATTAATCATTACATTGTATTAGTCATAAACACAAATAGATTAACTTTCTAGTTAACTCTAAGCATGTTAAGGGAACAACAAGTGGTATCAGAGCCTCTGGTTTATAAAATCTTCAAAAATAACCAAGAGTGCTCAAGGTTTTTAAAACCAAGATCCTACTATAACTGATGCAAATGTGCCCCAGCTAGTCGACAAAAAGGGTGGAAGCTTTTCAGCTGTTGCCCCACGACTTGAAACTGGTAAATTTAGCAAGTGGAAAAAGTGAATGCTTTGCTACTTGACTAGTATGGAACCATACTACATCACTTGTGTCAAAGATGGTCCTTATGTCCCAAAGACCGCTGAAGGGCTAAACAAGCCTGAGGCTCAATGGACCATTGACGAGAGGAGGGTGGTCAATCAAGACCAACCCTGAAAAGCATCATTATATCATGTCTTCCTAACGATATAATGGAATCAGTCATCAACTGTTCAACAACCAAGCAAACTTGGGATGACCTGGTCAATAGCTTTGAGGGTCCCTCAGATACCAAGGAAAACAGGGTCATGGACCTGAAACTTGAGTATAACACTTTCAGGGCAAAAGACTCTGAAAGTCTCTCACAGACTTATACCAGATACAAGACTTTGATAAACGAACTATCAAATGATGGTGTAGTATTGTCTAAGCATGAGACAAATGTTGGCTTTGTCAACAGTCTCCCTGAGAAGTGGCTAAACTTCTCACAAGGCCTGAGGAATGCTAATCACATTCAGACCCTTGAGCTCCCTGAGATCTATGGGAAGTTTGTCTATGAAGACAACTTAATCTCAAGGAGATACCCTGACTCAAAAGCTCTTAAGTCCAAAAAGGCCTTGACCTCCACACCCATATCAACTGCTTTTTATACTAATGGTGTTGTGCAGGATTTCCAAGAGGATTCTGAGGATGAAATTGATGAAAGGACTAGTGATGAGTACCTCAAAGATTTAAATTTGGAATTTCAAGAGAGGGCACTCCTTGCTAGTTCAAAACGTTTCATCAAAAGAAACCAGTCCAACTTTTCAAAAGGAAAAGCAAATGAAACCACTGAATGCTTTAATTTGGTAAAAAGGGTCATTTTACTAGGGACTGTTATTCTAAAACCATCTCAGAACCCTCTTACAAATTTTCAGGAAATAGTTCTTCAGGAACTAGCAAGTTACAACCTAGAATGTTTCAGTCTACCCAAAAATTTCAAAACAAGGGTCAAAAAGACTTTGAAGCAAAATACAGGAAAGCTAAGGCTAAACTTGCAATTCTTGAAACTAATCCCTCTATGTCTCAGGCTGCTCAAACATCCAAACCTGTTCAGGCAAAGAACAAGGTTTTAGTAGCTGAAGCTTATGACTGGGATGAAGAAGAGGTCTCCTCAGATGAGGAAATTAGAGTGAGTGCACAGATGGCACTCTCTGAAGGTGATCAGGTGGCTATTGGGAAAAGCCATGCAAGGAATGGAGAGTGGGTAAACATTACCATGAAGAAGGTAAACACTTTACATTCTATGGATGATGATTCTGATTGGCAGTCTTACATGAATTATATTTGTGTAGATCTTAAATTTGTTGAGGAATAAAGGCTTAACCTGTTTTCAAAATATAACAACATAGTGTCAGAATTGAATAAATGTAGAGATGAATTGCTTGTACTGAAGCAAGCCAAATTAGAAACAATTACTCTACAAATTCAGAACACTGAAATTTTGAAACAAAACCAAGCCCTACAAACTGAACTTAACAAAGAAAAGGCTGTCATCCAAGGCTGGACCAAAAAGAACCCCAAGGTCTTTGATACTGTTGGTTTAATCCCTAGGAAAACAATAGGAATTGACCATCACATGGTTAACCCCTATGTGAGTCACAGTGAATTGACCTTTGTTCCAGCTGGCATATCATTTGAGGAAGAAATGCTTCCCAAGTCAAATGACTGGATTGTCAGGGACAACCCAGTCAGTAAGTTACCAAACTTTGAGACTGGAAAGATCTTGCTTCCTGAAAGTCAGGCTTTGAAAAATATGCTTGGACTTACTAACAACTCAGTAAGCTTGAACTCACTGAACAACTCAGTAAAACTGAGTTAGTGAATGAGTCTGAATCAGAATCATATCCACCACTCCCACCACTGAATACCCTTCAGGGTGCTGCACCCAACTTAGGCCTCCCACCAATGGTCTACTCTCAACACTCTCCAAAAGAGAGGTCAGGAATGGGAAAAACAATCCTGAAAAGACCAACACTTGAAGTCTCAGTAAATACTGATGACTCATCATCTTCAGTCCCTTCTGAAGTAATAACCCAAAGCCCTGACTCAAAATTTGATCAGTTGGCTGAAATGGTCAGGAAGCTGGGTGAGAAGATTGCATCTTCTGAGAAACCTTCTCAATCCAAGAAGGAACAAAAACCAGCTTCCTCAAGAACCAAACCCAAACCCTCAAAACCCCTGAAAAGATGTGAACTGTGTAACTATACCAATCATATCACTGATGATTGCTATAGAATTCTTTACTGCATGATTTGCAAAACAGATGATCACAGGACCTCTGATTATAAAACACACTCAGTCACATCAAAGATGGAAAGCCTTAAAGCTCAGTCTTTAAACTACCCTTCTGATTCTAAACAGAAACAGAAACAAAAGGCAAAACCTTTTGCACCTTGCCCTTACTGTGGGTTCAATGACCACCATCCTAAGGATTGTCAAATTAACAATTGTTGTGAAAATAGTGAAAGTTTCACTCATGACACCTCAGGACGTGATAAGGCTATTCAGGCCAGAAGAGGTATGACAAAGTCAGCCTCTCAGTCCATTGAGTCTACATCTGCAATCAAATGCATAATTTGTGGTAGCTCAGTCCACTCCACAACTGACCATAAATCAATTGTAAATGTTAAAAAGACCTCCAAAGCTAAGCCCTCCAAGAAGTGGAGTCCTAGAAAGAACTAACCCAGTTTACTATTTTTGCAGAAACATGCCAGGGATCCTGTTTGGCATCTAGATAGGGATGTTCAATGAGCATGACTGGTGTGAAGGAGTATCTGCACAAGTATGTTGATGAATCAGGACCCAAAGTGATATTTGCTGATAACTCATCATGTCTCACTGAAGGTTATGGTTCAGTAAAATGCAATGGTATAGTCTTTACTAGGATAGCTTATGTAAATGGTCTTAAATACAATTTGATCAGTGTCAGTCAACTATGTGATTCTAAATACATAGTTCAGTTTGATGATAAACAAGGAATCATCTTCAATGCTAACAAGGAAGTTGTCCTTGTTGCACCAAGAAGACATGATGTTTATGTGTTGGACATGTCCAGTCTGACTCAGAATGGAACTTGTCTCTTTACCAAGGCCACTGATACTCTCAACTGGCTTTGGCATAAGAGACTCTCCCACCTTAACTTCAAAAACATAAACAACCTTGTAAAACAAAACAAGGTCCTTGGCTTACCATCTCTTGTGTTTTCAAAGGATAAACCATGCTCAGCTTGTGAAAAAGGTAAACATCACAGAGCATCCTTTAAAACCAAAACCAACTTTTCCATCAGGAACTGCCTACATCTTCTCCATATGGATCTATTTGGACCAATTAGTCCTAGATCCATTAACCATGAGAAGTATACTCTGGTCATTGTGGATGAGTATTCAAGATACACTTGGGTATACTTCCTGATCAAAAAGAGTCAGGCAGCTGAAACAATTATGTCCTTTGTCAGGAACATTGAAAATCAAAATGACATCAAGGTCAAATAGATTAGGAATGACAATGGAACAGAGTTCAAAAATTATGAACTTGAATGTTTCTGTGATGAGAAAGGAATTTCCCAAAAATTTTCCTCACCCTATACACCTGAACAAAATGGGGTGGCTGAAAGGAAAAATAGAACACTCATTGAAGCAGCCAGGACAATGCTAAATGGATCAGTCCTTTCCAAACACTTCTGGACTGAAGTAGTAAAGACTACCTGTTACACACAAAACAGATCCATCATTGTCAAGAGACATAGCAAAACTCCTTATGAGTTATTCAAGGGAAGAATCCCTGACATCAGCTACTTCCATGTCTTTGGGTGTCCTGTGTTTATTCATAATAACAAGGATCACTTAGGAAAATTTGATGCCAAAGCTGATGATGGATACTTCCTGGGATACTCCCTTGTCTCAAAGGCCTTCAGGGTGTTCAACACTAGGAGACAGCATACTGAGGAAACATTTCATGTTACCTTTGATGAGAGCACTGATGCAATCAGTGTCTCTAACAACTCAGTGGAAGAGATAGGAATTGATGAATCATCAAGATATCCTCCTGATGAACATCATCCTGAAAATGGTCCTTCCACTAAGTATCAAGCAAATGCTGACATCTCCTATTACATCATTCCCCATAACCTTCCTTACCCAACCATCACTGAGTTTGTTGAAGCACAAAGAAGTACTGATGAAATCATTCAGTCAGTACAAAATGCTCATGAAACAAACAATCTCAGTGATGAGTCAACCCACTCAGACACTCAAGATACTGAAGATCATCATGTGTCTGATCTTGATCCTACCCATCAGGCCTCAACAAGCTCTAATCAGTTTCCAAGACCTCAGGACAGTTGGACTAGGTCTCAGGATATAGAACTTGTCAATATAATTGGTGAGCCTACTGAAGGCATGCTCACAAGAAGCATGGCTGCTGAATTGAGAGCAGCCTCAGCCAATGAATGCCTATTTGTGGACTTTATTTCCACAATAGAACCTAAAAGTGTCAAGGAAGCACTTAATCACCCAAGTTGGGTTCAGGCCATGCATTATGAACTGGAACAATTTGACAGAAACAAGGTAATGACCTTGGTCAAGTGTCCTGAAGATGTTTCAGTCATTGGCATGAAATGGGTATTCAAAAACAAATCTGATAAAAATGGCATAGTCATTAAAAACAAAGCCAAACTTGTAGCCAAAGGCTATAATCAACAAGAAGGCATTGACTATGAAGAAACATTTGCACCAGTAGTAAGGATGGAAGCCATCAGGATCTTCCTTGCTTTTGCTACAAACATGAACTTCAAGGTGTACCAAATGGATGTTAAAAGTGCATTCTTAAATGGTTCACTGAAAGAAGAAGTTTATGTTCAGCAACCTCCTAGATTTGAAAGCCATGAGTTTCCTGACTATGTCTGCAAACTTAACAAAGCCCTTTATGGACTGAAACAAGCTCCCAGGGCATGGTATGAAACTCTTTCAACCTTCCTAATCCAAAATAAATTTGTCAGAGGCAAGATAGACAACACACTGTTTATCTACAAGACAAATAATGATGTCATACTTGTACAAGTGTATGTTGATGACATCATCTTTGGCTCAAAAAGTTTTAAACTTTGCAAACAATTTGAAAAACTTATGGCAAAGAAATTTGAAATGAGCATGATGGGAGAACTGACCTACTTCCTTGGTCTGCAAATCAAGCAGACTGATAAAGGAACCTCTATCAGTCAAGAGAAGTATGTCAGAAGCCTACTGAAGAAGTATAAGCTCAGTGACTGTGCCTCAGTCAAGACTCCCATGGTACCCCCAAATAACCTTGGTCCTGATCTTACTGGAAAACCAGTGAATCAAACTCTTTTTAGAGGAATGATAGGATCACTGATGTATCTACTTGCATCAAGGCCTGATATCCAATTCTCAGTCTGTTTGTGTGCCAGATATCAATCTGACCCAAGAGAATCTCATATCACTGCTGTGAAAAGGATATTCAGGTACCTGAAAGGTACTCCAAACCTTGGATTATACTATCCAAAATGTTCAGGCCTTGATCTTAAAGGATACTCAGACTCTGACTATGCTGGATGCAACATGGACAGAAAAAGCACCTCAGGCTCCTGCCAAATTCTTGGTGGAAAACTAGTCTGTTGGAGTGCTAAGAAGCAACAGTCAGTTGCCATGTCCTCAGCTGAAGCTGAATTTGTTGTGCAAATGTACTCTGGATGAAAAGTCAACTCAGTGACTATGGAATTCAGTACAAGATGGTTCCCATCTTTTGTGATAACACAAGTGCAATTGCCATCTCAAACAACCCTGTTCTTCATCAGAGAACAAAACACATTGATATTAGATATCATTTCATCAGGGACCATGTCATGAATGGTGACATAGAATTACACTTCATTCCTACTGAATATCAGCTAGCTGATATATTCACCAAGCCATTGGATGAACCAACTTTCACTAGACTGAAAGCTGAACTTGGAATGTTGGATATTGAGAATCAGTCCACTGATTGATTCCATCCAAATAAGTGTAAATTCTGAAAACCCAGGTCCCTGACTGAATGTGTACTTCAGTGAAAAGAATCACTGAAACCTCAGGAACTAAACCCAAGTTCCTGAAATGTTGGACTTCAGGAACTAAACCCAAGTTCCTGAACCCTTGAACCTCAGGAACTAAACCCTAGTTCCTGAACCCTTGAACCTCAGGAATTAAACCCAAATTCCTGAACACTAGAACCATCAGTGACTAAACCCAAGTCCTGACAAAATAGGTTCACTGAATGTAAAGTCATTCAGGACCCTCAAGAGACATTCAATACTAACTTAAATGCTCTAAGTATCTAGTTAGTAAATGTCCGAGGTTGGTAACTGAATTCTTATTTAATATAGAATATTTGTTCTTTTGCCTTTCTAGCTTCCACCTCTGGGCCCCCACATTCCCACTTGGCATTAAATGCCTCTCCAATCATATTACAGATATGTGATGACTCAACTCTGCAAAATACACTTTTGCAGAACTGCTCAACTGTTCACCTCGACTGTTGCGCCAAACCAGGAAAGTAGAGTGGTGGCATTAAATGCGGATCCCAAAACATTTTATTCAAAATGTTTTCAAAAATTCTTTTTGAATAAATAAAATCCGCTAACCCAAATTACCCTCTACCTCACTTCCCTATAAATACCCCCATACAAAAAAAACACACACACGTTTTTTAGAAATCTTAAGCAAAATTTTGCCCTTCTCTTAAAAAAAAAAAAAAAAAAAAAAAAAAAAAAAAAAAAAAAAACAAAATCGTGTGTGTGTTCTTAGCCTTTAGAAACCCAAATCATTTGTTAACCCAGACTTACCAACACAAATGGCTTCTTCTAAAGCTATCAAATACGCCCCTAATGTGGAATTCACATTGGAGGGTGTAGACCTCACCAAGAACAATGTGGTAGGAAACTTTGCCTATCCACAAAAGTTCTATGCGTACAAGAATGTAGTGAAGTATCTTCAAAACTGCTTTCTTGCTACGGCATTCACCAAGACCCCCTCAGTCATCTACCATGACTATTTGAGGGAATTCTGGTGTACTTCAGTGGCAACCAACCCTGAGGACACCAAAGAATCCATCATCACATTCACAGTGATGAATGGGAGAAGGACCCTCTCCCTGGATTACAAAACCTTCATCAAGGCCACTGGTCTTGATTTCGCTGAGGCCTTTTTCTAGGACCTCATGACCCTAAGCGTCCTGAAATGGCCGCAGGAGCCTTATTGGAGAAGGCTCCAATAGTTAAAACCTGGTTCCACCCTATCTGGAGGATCCTGATGACCTTCATCATTCAGGTCCTTGGAGGGAATAAATCCTCCACGGAGCAGTTGAACTCATCACAACAATTGATGTTGTTCAGTCTCCTGGAGGGTAGAAAAATAGATATCGGAGGAATAATCTTCCGTGACCTTGTTGCCAAGCTCTCAGGGAAATCTAGGCAAAGACTTATGTCTTATCCTAGGTTTATTTCCTGCGTGCTTCAGGACCTATTAGGCCCTGACTATGTTAGGTATGACGTTGAAGGTACAAAACTTGACGTCCTACATAAGACCAATTATATGAGCGGCATTACTGAGGTACAACCCATTGCCCTGACCAACTACATGCTGGTGGTTAATCAGGGGGAGAACGCTGTTTCTCCAGTACCTTCACCTACAAAGAAGGTGAAGAAGACAAAGAAGGGTCAGTCCAGTAAGGTAGTTAGACCCAAACCACTCGCCACTGAGACTGATGCCTCAAACAACCCTAAACAAGGGTTAAATATGGCCGATACCTCTAAGACACCCCTCACCGAGACCCCCTTGACCCAAAAACAAACGCCAAGGAGGTCACATGAGAAATCATCCTCAGTGTCCTCGGCAAACCCCCTCTTCCTCAAGGCTCTACTGACATAAACAAGTCACTAAAGTCAGGAACCTCCACCCAATCACATCCCGATGAAGGCACTGACAAATCACAATCAGGGCCTGAGGGAGAAAAGGGTCCTGAATCCTCGGTTGGGCAGCACTACTCAACTGGGAAAGGGACCCACAACCAATCACATCCTACTAACGTCCCTGAGCAATCACACTCAGGGTCTCAGGGAGTCAAGGACCCTGAATCCCCAAAAGGGCAGTACAACCCTGATAGGAAACGGGTCCATCAACATTCACAAACTGTGCCTCGTGATAGTTCTGAAAAACACCCATCATGACTTGAAGGCGATAAGGGAGACAATGACTCAGAGGGATTGAAACCACCCGCTGATACGGGACCCATAACCCCCTCAGGCGGATCCCTTCTCTTGGGAACTGACCCTAAAAGCCAGGCTGAGAAAACCCCCTCAGTTATTATGGCTAGCCAGGCTGAGCAAACCCACTCAGTTTTTATGGGGGGTCAGGACCCGGCCAAAACCAAGGCAAGTCTTCTTATGAAGAGGAGCTGGGTAACCTTTTGGAGATTGAGTCTATGGTGGATATTCAGGCTCTTCTTGATTCTGAAGATGAGCTCAAGGAAGAGAGTGAGGAGGAAGTTTTTGAGGCAGGTGATGATATGGACACTGATGCACAACCTACTAAACAATCGCATCAGTCTTCTCCACATGGTGAAGAATCTGAATCTCAGGCTGATCATTCTTCAGATTCTGAATCATCCTGCCCTCCCGAACTCAGGAAGTATGACAACATTCTTCCTCTGACTGAAAGGCAATTGGTCAAGTTCCTACAAAAGACCAACAATGCTCTCTTTACTGGGCTAACTGAAGAAATTTTTGACCAACACTGTGAAGCTGCTGTTCATTATGTCAACCTGAAGGAATCAGTGGAATCCTATCATGATGATGTTAATGAGCACAAGTCATCTATCTCCTTCTCCCTGACAAATCTTGATAAGAATCTTAAACTGTTCAATGAAGCTCTCACCAACATACACAAGAGCGTTGCAACTATTCAAGAGTAAGTGAAAGATGACCCTGAGCTTAACAAGAAAATTCTTCAGGCTTCTGAGGACTACCATCAACAGTCTACTCAGTTGGCTGAGCTGCTAAACATGCTGAAAACCTCCAATCTTCAGGGACTCAGCTCTATAGTGGACTCCATCAAGTCTTCCCTGGGTCTTATGGAGTCACACTTGGCATCTTGGGCTACATCTTCTTCTTCCTTGGCTTGGAACCTTGGGCCAAGGATGACAGCAATAGAGGCTTCTCAGGCTTCTCTTGAGGCTAAGGTCTCAACTCTTCAGAAGGACACCTCAGACATCAAGTCAATGATGACTGAGATTTATCAGGCTTTCAAAGGTCAGGATGCTCCCTCAACTTCAGTGAGCGCACCAACTCTTGCTCTCACCATGGGTCAAGCAACAGTTGAGGGGGAGAATGTCACTGAAGAACAACTTGAACAACCTCCTTCTCACACTGAGGGGGAGATTCCTGAGACAAACCCATCTTCATCCAGCCAAGACAAAGGCAAGGGCATTCTCACAACCACTGAGCCTGAGTCTACAATCTTGGTGCCTGCTTCCTCTGAAAGAAGGCAAGACCCTGATGAGCCAGTCAGGGTCCCTTATGAGGTAAATGGAAAAATACAACTTCTCACAAATGAGGAAATTCAGGCTCATATGGAGAAAGAGGAGGCAATGAAGAAGGGAGCTGAAGAAGAAAGGGCGAGCAAGGCTGCTCTTATTCAGGTGGTAAACGAAGAGGCCAAAAAGATTGGGTTGCCTCCAAAAGCTGTTTCAGGAAGAAAATGTGGGGAGACCTTTGTGAAAGCTCAGACTGCTGAGATGATTGCTCTCAGGAAGAAAAGGGAAGAAAAATTGAAAAGGACTGAAGAGATTAGGCAGAACAGGATTGAGAGATATCAGTGGGTCATGACAAGCAGGTTGAAGCCAGAACCAATCACTGATGTCAAGATTCATCGAAACACCAAGCCTGCCATTGTTACTATCTACAGAAGTGCTGACAAGAGAATCTTTGAGGTTCATAACCCCTTCAGATTCGCTAACTTCGGGATCACTGAACTGGATGAATTGGGTCCAATGATAGCGAAAAAGTCAAATGTTGTGGTCCCTGGTCTGTTGAAGTCCCTGAGTCTGAGGTATGAAAAACTGGCAGCAACACCTCAGGAACTTGGTATTCCCTCTCTTCTTCCTGCTTCAGCCGAACAACCTGCTCCATCTCAGTCTTCCTCAAGAAAGAGAAAGAAGATTGAAGCTGAGCCTGAGATCAAGGTCCCTGGTCTGGATTGCAACAGAGCCCTCCCAGAAGGAGTTCCATTCAGGAACAACTTGGTCATCGAACAACCTGAAAGAGGTTTGTTCTTCACTGATGAGTTTGGAGACCCAGCCTTCCAAAGATGGAGTGATATTGACTAATCAGGAATCAAGGCAATGCTGGGTTTCCTCATGATGGCCTCACCAATCAAGACTCCTGAGAATGTGAGGTTCTACCAAGACCTGAGAACAAAGATTCAAGAGCATCCTGATCAACATGAGCTAGAGTCCAAGAAGCCAAAGCTTGAAGCCCTAGGTTATAAGTTCGACTGAATGAATCTGCCAACACCACCACTATCCTCGTACTATCTATAGTTTTGTTAGGACTTGTAATAATATTAATAAGATGATGTTTTTATTATTTCAGTGTCCTTATTTACTTTCTAGTACATTCAATATGAGCAGAAGTCATTAGCTCACTCATAACTGATCAAAAACACTTAAGCATAATTTATATCCAAATAGGGGGGATTGTTGGGTCCTTCAGTACCCAAGAGTCGTTAAAACAAGATTTGAATACAAATTAAGCTAAGTGTAAATTAAACCAAAAACATTCTAAGTCACTGAGTGAACAGTCACTCGGTGAGTTACCTTCAAGATGCTCAGGACGAGTCTAAGAAGAAAGATTCACCACACAGTGAGGTGGTACTCACTGAAGTGTTACTTGAGACGAAGAAGAAGGTAATGGATCAGTGAGAGTTAGACAAGAGCTCACTGAACCCCAAGTCTCCTCAACAACAATAACTGAAGACTGAAGACAAATGACTGAAGAACCTAAAGCCTGAATAAAAGTCGGGATAATGAGGGAAGGTTTTAAGAAGATAAGAACAAGTCTTATCTGGGTCAGACAAACCATCCCTCAAGTAGCTAAAAGTCAAAGAAGTGTAAGGTCTGACACTCGAAGACTTTTTGGCGCAATCCCATTGGTTCTTGGAAATGACAACTACTGTTGTAGTTGTCAGACACGCTTCCTATTTGTTTATCTAGTTTTAATCTTCAGTACTCTTAACATGTTTGCCTATAAATAGCAAACGAATAGGAGAAAAGGAGGTTATGTATTCTTGTGCAATTAAAGCTTAGACTTTCACAAATACCCCTTTTCTCCTACAAAGAGTAACGTATCCCTGAGATAGCTCAGTGGGTCGAATTGTTACCACTTAAGCATAGCTTGAGTTTAGATAGGAGACACCATACCTTGTCTATTCAATCCCAAGTGTTTGTTCCGCAAAACACTTGGGTAATAGATTCTTTGATTCATTTCTAATAAGAATTTAAACGTTGAAAATACTTGTGTGTTTTTATATTTACGTTTCATTAACTGTTAGAATTAATCATTACATTGTATTAGTCATAAATACAAGTAGATTAACTTTCTAGTTAACTCTAAGCGTGTTAAGGGAACAACAAACTCTGATTTTAATAATTTGAATGGTAACATTTCAAAACATCTCATTTAGAGGTCGTTTTCTATACCTTGATCTATATTATGAAGTAATACCCCCTTGACACTACTGTTCCATTACGGTAATTTGGGGGTGTTACATCAATTGGTGATCAAGGACGGTAGACCTATTTTTTTGACCCAACCTGTAACCGCCCGAAAATTTCCAAACATTGTTTTAATAATAAAAATTTAATTATTTTTACTTGACAATTTAATTGGGCAATTTTGAACATATTTAGCTATTTCAGAAAATTCTTTCATATTAGTAACGGTTAAATTTATAATTAATCTCCAGAGTCAATGACTTTGTTTTTAAACCATTTTTATAAAAACATTTCCAGAAATATATTCTCGTATTTTTACCAAACCGATGGACCACATTTAAAATTTAACCTAACGGGACACGGGGTACGCGGGGTATTAATAAAACAAATCTACCCTTCTAATCAATATATACCAACCGTCCACACCCTTTTCTTTCCTTATCTCCTTCTTTTATTTTATTTCTTTTCTCTTTCCTCTGTATACCTCCCAATAGCAACATTGTTCCATCACCATCTTCTTTTTCCTTTTCTTTGTCTGCCGTCCCCTCTTCCCCAAAAGCAGGTCACGAGCTCGTATAAATCCTCCCCATTGATAGTGAATTTTGTTGAATTTGTTCCTTCACAAGAATCCACCAAGAAAACCTTGGTCAAAATTGCTTCTTTTCTCCTTTTAAATCTCGATCGAACAACAGGAGAAGACACAACTCATCCCTTCCCTCTCATACTATCTCACTGCCATCATCACCATCATCACACACTCACATCTCCTTATGATAAACAACCACCACTCTCTCTCATCACCTCTTTCTCTCTCTATACCTCGCCGCCTGTCACCACCATAAACCATCATACGCCGCCACCACTCCATCAATCCTTAGCCATTTTTGGGTCAAGACACTGGTAGATCGCGGGTTTAGAATTCGTTTTTGGGAACTTTGTTCGTGTATTTTGGGTTTAGATACTCGGGTCACAAATAGGTTTAATTGGACGCTTTGTTTGTGGCCTGGGCTTCGTCTCCTCCGTCTCCCTCGTCCTTGTGTTGGTAATAGTTTATCTCCTTCTCATTTGATTTAAACCGATTGTTATACGTTTTCTTGGAACCAAAATGGATTAAATTTGTGTTTGTGTGATTTGTCTTGGAAACGAGTATATAAAAATTGTTTCGTGTGGTAAAGACCTTTAAAAGGGTATTGTTAGTTGATTTAGCCTAATCGGCTCACTAAGTCAACTCAGTGAGTGACTCGGTAGTCGTCCTTGTTCTGTGTCTCGCCATTCTGCTTCTATTATTATTATTGAGACGACTTGAGTCTCGGATTTAATTTAGGTATGCCCATTTAGAAAGTTATCACATTCTTGAGTTTTGATGAACTCCTCTTGCTGCTCATGTTTGTTTGTGGCTTAAACCCGTTTAGTATTCGGATCAGACACACCCGGGTCATGGTTTGGCCTCGGATTAGATCCTGAATTGCTTAAATATTATAGGTTTGAGTTAGTGTGTTAGTTAAATAGTGGGTTTGATGTGATTTTGGGTTGAGCCGGGACCACTTTGGTCTCGGATGCACCATTTAGTCTCGGTTACGTTACATAGGTTCGGACGCATCATTTTGGTCTCGGATGCGAATTGGGTTCTTTCGTATTAGAGTTTAGAATTGGGTTATCCCGAATTTGGCTACTAAGTTTCGATTCCTAGAAGCTTGTTTCTTTTCTTTGAATGTTGTCACAATTCTCATCCGGGTTTCATTGTTCTCGTTTCGTTAAACCCCAAGACGGTGTGTTGTTGATCTTTTGTGTCTCGATTTCGGTTTACTATTGTCATAACGAAAGAAAAAAAAATATATATATATATATATACATATATATATATATATATATACATATATATATATATATATATACATATATATATATATATACATATATATATATATACATATATATATATATATATATATATATATATATATATATATATATATATATATATATATATATATATATGTATGTATATATATTACAAAGGGTGTGTTTGTTAATACTGCAACAAAACACAACATGGTAAATTATATGTGAACTTGAATTAGAACCTGTATAAGCTGTAATCAAATTAAGGTGCATTTGGGAATTGCAGTATATTAGATACATTGGGCTAAATTAAGTCTTGAGTTGGACTAACATTAGGATTAATTATATTTTGGGCTTGTGTGTTGGGCCGTAAATAGATGTGGGCCGAGCCCATTTAATTCATGCCAAAGAGATGTATATTTAGTTTGACAGTAAAGTTAAATACTAATTATTTGGGGATTGAAATCCACGCGACTAAAATAAACTACTAACGAGGCATAAAACCCGACACTAATAAACACATTTTATCAATGACTATTCGAGTCTAATATGCGATAATATTGATAAAAACGAAACAGGACATTATTAAACATTGTGTAGAAGGTTATATAGGGTTAACATTTATGGTCGTCACATATAAATGTTGTATTTTTTGAATATTGGTACATTTCGGTGAAATATGAAATTAACTTGGAATTGATAATTGATATTAGAGGATATGGATACATAACGGAATAGATACTTAAATTGTAGCTATTTGGACTCAGTGGACTTATACCAGACCTAAATACTTCATTAACATCTAGAAAACTAGTAACGAATGGGTAATTATAAACTTGTCGGGAAATATTACTTTGAGGAAACTGAGTTTTATTAAAATTACGACGACTTGTGAAAAAAATTATATAAATGGACACGTCATGTTATAAAATTTCTAAACTTATACTTCATAATTCAAAAACCTTTTATCTTATAGAAACCCGACAATAATCGAAACTTGTAGTTTTATTAACATGAGAACATTACCATGTTATATATTAATTAAAGTCTTCTTTTAAAAACTTATATTACCCTTCCAAAAACTATATTAATTATTGTTAGTGCAAGCAGTCTCGTTTGTTTTGATTGATGACAAACATGTAACTTGATACATAACATAAAATGTACAAGTTACTTGTAATAATATCTTGTCAAAAATACATACATTCAACACCTCTCGACCTCTCGAGTCCTCGTATGATACAACACATGTTCGTACATGTTTGTTATGTGGCATTATGATCAAACCCTTAACAAATCATTTAGAATGTTTAAAATACGGCTAGGTCATTAAGTATTTTAAAAGGCTAACCATTCTACTTAGAACCTCATTTCACATTCTGCATATACAAGTACTTTATCTTGTACATCATGTTTTCTAAGATTAATAAGATAAGTAAACTTTAGGTGTCAAACTAACATGATACATCTTGGTAAACATATATTAGTTAAGCTAGTATATACATGCTACATGATCACTAGGATACATGTTACATACATATATACATTTACATTATTTACATTTTAAATCTTAAAATGTAAATATATACATGACATCATGGCATTCATCATTTAGATATCTTAGTTGACTTTACAATATATTTTATAAAGATTTTGAAGCAAAGGAGTTGACCTTGGAAGTCTTGACAAGACTAGACAAGATATGGTAAGATTTGTAAAGCTCTTAGCTGGCATGTTCCCGCGGAACCAAACCAGTACAAGGGCGGAGCCAATTATTTGGGTCCGCCAAATCCGCGGGTTTTCTAAACAAGTTTTTCTATAAATAGTAGCCCATTATTTACCCATTGTTTTATGCCACTAGAACACACATTCCCTCTACCCTTTGAATACATTTAGATTAGTAGCAAACCGTGTAGAAACACACATTAATCACCCTTTTCATAATGATCATAATGTTACTAACTTTCATTATGTTGTAAGCATACACTCGTAATGATCCTGTGAAGCAAGCTCAGAGATCATGAGTCACAAGCATAGCATACTTCCTGATCCACCAAGAAGGTTAGAAGATCTTGAAGTCATCATTCACCAAAGCATACCAACATATGAAGATTCAAGGGCACTTGACATCCTCAATGATTGAAGACTTCTTATTCAAGAAGTTCATGTAGATTTCACATGCATATATGAAGATCCATCACAACAAGTTTAGGGAGCTTGTGATCTTCATCCATTGAAGGCTTTCGATCAATGGAAATTCATATAGATTAGGCATTCATATCCAGTGGATATTTATGTCATGGATCATAGTTGTAAACATCATTGCATCACAATCTAAACACCAAACTAGATTAGGTGGTGTTAGGAATGTTGACACACGGTTAAGGTGGTTAAACCTTACGTTCTTTGTGTGTATGATATATTGAGTGAATATGATTAAGTATGCGGAATCTACTTAATCACACTTAGAAGGGTTATTTAAGTTATGGAAATGGAATGGTTATGTTTGTTCTATGACAATGAACAATGAAAGATTAACACCAAACGATTCAATATTATTAATGATAATAATACGAGTGATCTTGAATTATCACTAGGGTTACAACCTTGAATCTTAAGTTTTTCTAACTTGTGATATTCTTGTGTTTGTTCTATGTCTTAACAGTTATGAGAGTTCTAAAATAATAACACACTTAGACACATCAACTTATTCGCTTAGACACACACATATCACTTGACTAAGATCTTCTTTTATAGTCCAAGAAGATCTTTAAAATATTGCTTAAAGTCTAGCCGACCTACTTGTTAACTTATCTTGAGAGTGTCAGTACATAAGATACAACATGTATCTGTGTACACAACTTGTTAACTAAGCACATGGGGTAAGATATTATCTACCGTATATTCTTGACTTTAGTACACAAATATCTTTTTCAATACTTATCCATCTAGCAGTCTCAACTCAACAGTATCAACTAGCAGTCCCTTCTTTGTACTACCAGTTAGAATGGTTAGTTATAACTTGAGCAGTCCTAAGATATACATCAGCAGTTGGAACTGTTAGAGAATTCTTCTCAGCATTTGGAACTGTTAATACTTGTAGTTCTTGATACTTAATTTTCAAAACATTTAATTCCCAACAGGTGGTTTATGTGTTTGTGCCATAAAATACAAGGTTTCTATGTTGGGCCATAAAACATATCGGGAGTCGTTGTACCCTTGTAAAAGAACTCGACATCTAGCTTAGTGTCGGAAATTGTATAGGCGATGTCAGGTTGGTTCTACCTCGAACTAGAACCCGGTGTTTAGCTTTGTACCGGAAAAAGTGTAAGCGATGATTGTAAGGTTTTCTCCGCCGAGAAGGGAGCTTGTTGATCTAGTGAAGTAACTCTCGAGTTGGGTACTCGGGGAGTGGAGTAGGGCGGAGAGGAGCTCCGTGACCAAACCACTATAAATCATCGTGTTCGGTTTGCGCTTTCTTTTAGTTTTTGCTTTACTTTATGTTTGCATTATATGATTGCTTGTGTTGTGATTAGTTGATAATACTTGTGTGACAACTTGTTTAGTATATGCTAGTCATAAACTATACTTTACATCTTTCATATTACAACAAGCTTAAATGGACATTTGATACAACAAGTTTTAAGTTTTTAAAACGTGAACGTATTCACCCCCCCCCCCTCTACGTTTTCACAATTGGTATCAGAGCCTCGTGGCTCTTATTTTCAAAACAAATGGTTTTTAAAATGGAGTACGATCCATGTATCAAATTACCATTGAAGCAGAATATAATATGAAAAATGTTTTGCTAAGTATACTTAGAAATTTTGTTGTTCAATGTTACTTTGTATACAAGCTTGAAGATGTCTTTGGAAAATCAAAAGAAAAGATTTCTTAAAAGAATCAAGTGTCAAATTGTGTGCTTAAAGCAAATTTACGAAAAATACGGTTTTGAAAGGAGTGTTTGGGATAACTATTAATTTAGTTGAAAAATCACCTACATAAATGTTTAGATAAATAACATTAGTAGAAATAAAGTAAAATAAGTACATTGTAACTTTACTATCTAATCTAGCAAGTCCCACACATTTTTTCTATGTCAAAATACGAGTTTTGTTGAATCTGGTACAGAGACCCGCGAAACCTTTCTCTTCAAAGGACGGAACAATTAAAATAGTTCCTTAAAATCCGTCTATATAGTATACAGTTTTTGTCCAACTTCAAAAATTCATAACTAATTAACCGTAAGTCCGTAGGAGTCGCGCCACCTATCATTTTAAAGGGAATTAAGTATACTTTTATTTAAAAATAATCTCATGGCCTAAATCTAAATTGAAGTAGGTAAAACAAATCAAATGCTACAACCTGTCTAAAATATTAAGTTTCATTTTGACATAGTAACTTAAACTTTTGAGTCGGGCAATGTAAATGGTATCCTTTGAACATTGATAGGATTTCTTTTGAAACTAAAGAACGTGGTGATATTTATTTATATAAAGAAAACAAATCAATCTTGACATACATCGTCATATTTAAACGCAAAGTGACGAAAAGTATATTTTCTTTATGCTATGCTACTTGTTTTAGTTATGTGCATACATGTTGTTTGCTTGTTGAATGTTGTGACTACATTTGTGTGTTTGTGATACATAAGTATCTTGCCATGATTTTCATTTGCTTGTTTGTTAATTTCTTGTTTATGCACAATAGGACATTTGCTAGATCTTGTGAACTAAGTTGATAAACTGTGTTTGTTTCACTTATAGACTTAGATATTTTTGTTTGCATATGTTATGTGAAAACCTTGCATAACTTACTTAGGAATAAGAACTAAGTGAAACTAGTTTCAGTGTCTTGAAAAGTATTGTCTTGCACAAACCCTCACTTAAGTTCAAGTGTTAAAATGTGTAAACATGTAGTATCCTTGAAAATGATGATTGGTACATTTGCTTCTAATCATGATGTTTAAAGTATTTGTCTTGTCATAGGATAGAAACTTATCTTTGAATGATCATGTGAACTAACCGTGTCATGCAGGATGATAACATTTTGATGTTATCAAATTTTCCATGTTTAAGTCACTGTTTGGCTAAACATCCATTTTTAGTAAGTTCAAAATCCTCGGTTTGATCTTTATGTTACCGTGTGTTAGAATCTGTGATTTTGGTTTTAATCTATCACAACTAAGTAGTTACATACAGGACAATTTTTGGGAATTGAACGGGTTTCGGGAATTTTGACATACTCTCTGTTAAGAAATTCCATCTGGCGGAATTGGCGGAACCAACATTCGGGTTCCGTCTGTTGAAACTTTTGGCTCCGCCAAAATAAGTCCCACGGATTCCGCGGAACCAAAAACCGGGCTCCGCCTTTGTTAACGTTTGGTTCCGCCAGACAAACAGTTAGATTTTTCAAACTTTCGTTTAAATCCCGCACTCAAGATCACTCACTTTCATCACTATGATTCTTTTCACTGATGTTCACTCATATTAGGATTAGAACATCTCACTTGCACCTATAGGATAATCATCTCTAACCATACTTTCAAATTTCATGATAATGCTCCAAGGTACCTTTCTCCAAAAAAGAAGGAACCCTGAAATTGGTTCCTTGCAATCCGTTGACCATTGAGTATTTGTGATCAGTACACATACTCAATGCAACTTCCTGTCCTTTACTCATCCATTAACTTGATTTGTAAATTGACAATTCCCTAACTAATCCAGACTCACTGTTGGCAAAAATATCATAGATCACAAGTTTTACTTATGACTATAGATATTGTCTTGCTTCCACATATGTTACCTTACTTGGTTAACATGTCATCCTTCAAGACGATTAAGATTTACATCGAGCCATAACTCACACTTAAGTTATAGATGTATTATCAAAGTCTTGCTATCCTTGAATGCTATCCAATCTCATCAAAGTAGGATTGAAAACTTAAGTATTTCGTCTAAAATATTCAAGTAAATCTGACTTACGATTGTAGTCATTAAAAGTCATATCCGAAAGAATCAACACCTAAGTATTTTAACAACATATGTTAAAACACTTATCCTTTCACCTAAGTACACGTGTACTTTCACCATCATCCCATCACATTCACTTCTGTGATATGTCTCAGGCCTTAAGCTTCACATCACCCACTAGTTGTACAAATCAATGGACCACAAGAATTAGTCTTCATCCTTGTTGTCTTCAACATCCATGAAAACTAAGTACTCCCATAGTACAAGAAACCCTTTCAACACCATAATCCTTACCATCGTTGAATCCATTGAGTGCATTGCTCAAAAAGCCCTTTGTCCAAACACTTGCACCAAATCAAATGTGCATACTTTACCACATATAGGATTAGAACCTTCACCATCAAATAAGCATGATGCTCACATTCATTGTTTATCAAATTCCACTAGGTTTAAGTAGTACCACTTTCACAAGTTATCAAAGTATTGGTAATACTTTATCATTAAACTTCTGTGTAGGTTTCATTAAACCTTAAATCAACATTTTAACAACATATGTTAAAATGCAATCTCAAAGATTACCTCATGCAACCCAAGTGACAATGAATCTTGAGGAGTATACATAAGTGAATTCCTCTTGTTATCATCAAGTTTATTTAGGATAGGACTATCAAATTCAAACACTTTGAATTCTTATCTTCATTTAGGAAAACATGATGTTTCGGAAAATATTATGTTTGAGAAATCATGCGTTTAGTTTTTCATCTTGTTAAAAGTATAATATATGTCCTATGCATCATTCTCTCCTTGCAACATAAATGGTTATGTTAAAAGAGATTTCATTACACATCATCGGCTAAATGATCTTAAACAAACATCTACAAGTTCTATGAACTATATTCCCCATTGAGCATGATAACATTATCCCAAGAGATAATCTTACTTGTTGAAAGATACCATATGTATCTATTTCCTTTCAAGCGTACGTCATAACCAAACCTTGTGCATATACACATCTCTGGAGCATACACAAGATCTATTAAAGTTGGTAACTTTATTTAGATTCTTGTTCCAAAAAACTTTCTTGAGAACGTTCTTAACATAGTTCATTATCACACACAAAACACATTTCTTGGTCTTAGATGATCAAATCACTTTCATACTTAAACTCAACTTAAAGGATGTCACCCTTTAGATCATTCAACCTTAGATTCCAAACACAAAGATTAAAATCTTTTGACACATATTTGTCGAATTCCCATGTATAACATGACATCTTCATCACTTTAGCTTTAATAGATATAGTTGAGTCTCATTAGGTCAAGTATTAGTGAATTATCTTCTTATATACTTCGATAGGCAAAAATAGGAATCCCTATCTTTCAGACATGAGAATGACTACTGGAGAATTTATTGCACTAGAAACTCAATTTAACCTATGGTTAAATTGCTTCCAACAGAGAAGTTGGGTATGTGGAATCACCCATAAAAATGGTCGTGTTTAGCCTGAATTGAGCACCGCTAGTAATAGTCTCATATTCATTCTCCAACTTGAAAAATCTGTATTCCTATACTTGCCTAAAGTAAGTATTAAAATAAGATAATTTATCTTGTCTTAGGAATATTAATCAATCAAGTAGTAGATGTGATTTTTCTTAGTAAAATCACTTGCATTACATATATATGTGTTGATTATATGTTATGTGTTTGATATGTTTAAGTGTCTTGACGTTATCATGATAATTATTTGATTGATAGTCAAATGTGTAAACCTTCAAAAGGTTTTGTCTGCATGCTTATATATGTTTCATGCTACTAGATGTTAACATGATTCGCATGATACTTGTTATATGATATTTCACAAGATTAACATGGTTCTTGTTAACTTACGATATGTCATTTTTAATACAGGGTGTTAGATAGCTCTTGTCTTTAGTTGAAATTCATTGAGCTTTTTCGTAGGATAGTCTAAATGATGCATGCTTCCAAAATGTTAAAATTGTTTGCATGAATCTGTCGTCTCATTTCTTTTGTGACTTTGTCACTCTATTTGTTTGCCACGTGTGCACTTATAATTTTTCAAAGTGATTAGAAGTCATTTTATTCTACAAATTAATCACATAGATCATTGTGTTAATTAATGAGTAAGTATGCTTAAGTGACTAAGCCTAACATCAAAATAATTTCACAATATAAGTATCTCAAACAATGTCATGCTCTCTTGCAATATGATTATTTGTCTTGATGATATGTGGTAGCTTTTTATCTAGTAGGAAAAAATTTGTTTATATAAGTTGTTATGATTTCTATCATAATCACATCTTTTGTCATTAACATGTTTATATTGTAGGTTGATAACAAATTACTTGTTATCTCACTTTGTTATGCCTATTTTGCATAATTGTAATCCCTTTATTGCTACATAGATTAGTAATATGTTTATGGGACCCATTCACTTGCATATTGTTTTTAATAGTATTAAGTTTCAAAGGTTTGAAATTTGTGTTTGCGTATCTTTCAATCGAGCTCTTTCTAAACCGCATTATTGCTTCCGTTTTCCTAACAACATCTCCATCATCTTTTAGTTATAGCAATACATCTCCCATGAGGAAACCACATGCCTCGTCATGCGATCATCTCGTATTGATAGAGAAGAGCTACGTGACTTCAAGGATGAAGTTCTTTGTATGCTAACCAACATCCGCAAAAACATTGCTAAGCTCATCGCTTGCATTGTCATTCTTCAGTCAATACATTACACATTATGTTGGATGTCCACCGATTAAGGGGGAGAGAAAATCATTCACATAATTGTCTTTTTGTATCTAAGAATACTTACTCATAGGTTCACACCATTCAATTATAATAAGTTCACGAAACCACAAGTTTTTAAAACCTTCTTAGCTCAACATCACAGTTTTGCACCAATACCTCGTCAAGTGAAAAACACATCATGTGTTTGACAAACCTCTTAAACGAGAAGCGTTAAGTCTCCTTAGACTTTGACTAGGATTAGTGAAACCAAATCAGTAGTTATAAGTAAATAGACCTTAGTTTGAACCTTCATTTGATCAAAAATGACAAAACATGACCAAATCAATTCTGGTCCCACGGTACCCTTCGATAAAACGGACGGAACCAAAGATTGGGTTCCGCCCAATCCGTGGGTACCTGAGTCAGTTTTTAGCCACTTAAAACAGACAACCCTCTCACGACCAACGAGTCTAGGATTTTCCTTTTAATCTCACAACTTCATTGTCTAGAACACCATCATAGGATCTCATCCTCTTCATTCTTGATACATATCAAGCACGTCATTGTCAGTGCAAATGATATATCAAAACCATCATTCTCATATAAGTATCTAGTATTTCAAATTGTTGCATATGGAATCTCTATTCCTAAGTGATCATTGTCTTCACTTCCTCTTAATTCCATTCGAGAATATATTATGGCACGTTACATCATCTTTGATAGATGATAATGTCATAACCTCAACCGTCTTCAATACTCTTATAGCATTTGCTGTACATTAGAGTTTCTGAATTCATTGCATTCCATTACATCTTTTACTAATCATCAACCCCATGGATTAGCGAAAAACTTACTAGTAAACCAACACCAACATTAGCACCACTCACTTTAAGCATTTCAACTTCACTTCATGTCTTCCTTCTAGGCATTGTTTTGTAGGATTTTATCATATTATATTCCTGTGATTGTAATTCTTATTAGAAGATTACACATTATGACATGGTTTGCTAATTGATCATAGTTCTCTGTCTAGAATTGCTTGTGATCACATCATTGATATATTGCATCATATATATACATCTTATTTTTCTTTGAGATGAAATATATTGCACTAATCTTTTCATTGTAGGTTCATCATATACGCTCGTTCGTATATAGCATATTACATCCCTGCATCATATACGTTGGCACCCTAGCAACGAGGAGTATTGATCAAGGGGGAGCTAATCATGCACTAACCTTTGTTTTTCTAGCTTTCTTATTTTTTGCATCATATACTTTGGTACCCTAGCAATGGGGAGTATTGATCAAGGGGGAGCTACAGTCAAGGGGGCATGCACGCATTCTTAATTATTCTCATTCTAGGGGACGCAACAACCATAGGAGATTGGAGTAATCAATTTAACTTCACTAGGGATGATGCAAGCTCGCCATTTCGGGGAGAAATGAAGTTAACTCCAAGGACACACCATTTTTGTTTCCACAAAAGGGGGAGAAAGGTGTAAACCGAGAAAGTAGTAATGAGGGAGAAGAGTGTAAATAAAGAAGGTAATGTAAAAGGTAGTACGGACATAAGTAACTTTTTTACATTTTACTTTCTATCACGTTTACATATTTTGTCATCATCAAAATGGGGGAGATTGTTAAAGCAAGCAGTCTCGTTTGTTTTGATTGATGACAAACATGTAACTTGATACATAACGTAAAATGTACAAGTTACTTGTAATCATATCCTGTCTCAACATACAATCAACACCTCTCAACCTCTCGAGTCCTCATATGATACAACATAGGTTCGTACATGTTTTTTATGTGACATTATGATCAAACCCTTAAACAAATCATTTAGAATGTTTAAAATACGGCTAGGTCATTAAGTATTTTAAAAGGCTAACCATTCTACTTAGAACCTCATTTCACATTCTGCATATACAAGTACTTTCACTTGTACATCATGTTTTCTAAGATTAATAGGATAAGTACACTTTAGGAGTCAAACTAACATGATACATCTTGGTAAACATATATTAGTTAAGCTAGTATATACATGCTACATGATCACTAGGATACATGTTACATACATATATACATTTACATTATTTACATTTTAAATCTTAAAATGTAAATATATACATGACATCATGGCATACATCATTTAGATATCTTAGTTGACTTTACAATATATTTTAGAAAGATCTTGAAGCAAAGGAGTTAACTTTGTAAGATCTTGACAAGACTAGACAAGATATTTTAAGATTTGTAAAGCTCTTAGCTGACATATTCTCGCGGAACCAAACCAGTATAAGGGCGAAACAAATTATTTAGGTTCGCCAAATTCGTGGGTTGTCTGAACAAGTTTTCCTATAAATAGTAGCCCATTGTTTTATGCCACTAGAACACACATTCCCTCTACCCTTTGAATACATTTAGATTAGTAGCAAACCGTGTAGAAACACGCATTAATCACCCTTTTCATAATGATCATAATGTTACTAACTTTCATTATGTTGTAAGCATACACTCGTAATGATCCTGTGAATCAAGCTTAGAGATCATGAGTCACAAGCATAGCATACTTCCTGATCCACCAAGAAGGTTAGAAGATCTTGAAGTCATTATTCATCAAAGCATACCAACATATGAAGATTCAAGGGCACTTGACATCCTCAATGATTGAAGACTTCTTATTCAAGAAGTTCATGTAGATTTCACATGCATCTATGAAAATCCATCACAACAAGTTTAGGGAGCTTGTGATCTTCATCCATTGAAGGCTTCTGATCAATGGAAATTCATATAGATTAGGCATTCATATCCAGTGGACATTTATGTCATGGATCACAGTTGTAAACATCATTGCATCCCAATCTAAACACCAAACTAGATTAGGTGGTTTATGTGTTTGTGCAATAAAACACAAGGTTTCTATGTTGGGCTGTTAGACCCGTTTCCCGGGTACATGTACCTCACCCTAGATGAAAATGGACCAAAGGTTTAACGTGATTGGCTAGTCAACGAATGTAATGTTATAGTCAAACCCGAAAGTCAATTAATGGTCAATGAATGTGTTGTATAGTTATGGAAGTATTATGTGGCACAATTAGAAAGGGAATGGACTTCAAGGACCTAAGTTGCCATTGTGGTAAATGTGTGATAAGTTGGTTGTGGCTAAAGTAGAAAGAAAGATACTAGAAGGATCATTCTTTCTATAAGCCCAAACTTGTGTCTAGCTAATTATATCCAGGGAATTCTAGAGAATTCCACCATTATTTAGATAAGGGTGTTTGTGGTCCGGTTTTAGAGAGGAGAAAAGAGAGGAAAATAGAGCTTGGATGATGAAGGGATTAAGGAGATGAGTTCCTTGTTAAAGGTTATGTTCTAGCAATGGAAATCCCAATTAAGTATTTCTATCTTGCTGTTAATGAGGCTAAGGTCTATGGGTTAAGTAGGATTTCATTATATGATCAAAGTATGATCATATAATGATATGGAAAGGAAGATGAACATGTTTAATGGGTTATGTCAACCCTTGTTTATGGTATTGATTTAATGTGTTATTAGGATTGATGATGATAGTGATGAGGATGAGGATGATGATGATGGTGATTATATAAATAATATCTTAGCTTAGACTCAAGGTAAGTAAACCGGCTATAAGATGATGTTATGGTGACTTCTATGCATTATGTGTTTATGTGTTTATATATGTTAAGGTTTATGAATAGTTTGTATGATGATGTTATGTGAAAGTAAGGTAAGGCTAGTTGATGTGTTAGACAAGAGTGGATTAAGGAAAAGGAAGGTTAAGGCTTAAGTGGTTAAGGTATGTGCTTATGTTTAATGTTGTAATGGATTAATGGTTATGGATGCGTAATGTGTGAATGAACTATGATGTTATGTTATATCTGATTTAATTACTTAGCATTCGTGCTTACGGTTTAAGTGTTTAATGTTTTGTAGGCTTATGTGTGATGCTATGGCTTGGATTAAGGATCAAAGTTTGGATATATGCAATGTTAGAAGGTTTGGATAAGAAAGTAGAGCTAGGTAGAATACCGAGCTCAGGTCGAAGTTGTGCTCCCGGAAGTATTTTAAATGGTTGGAATGTGAAGTCAAGTGTTAAATTGTATGTTAAGGTTGTCCTATCGATTTGGTGGTCAATCGTTGTGTCAAAGTATGCTTTAAGTGTTTATAGTGAAAGTTAAATGGGCGGTTTTCGATAGTTTTCGTTAATGTTTGAAAAATCATATCTTTTAAACCGTAAGTCGTCAAAGGTCGTGCCACCTGGCATTTCGAAGGTAATTGAGTCTAGTTTCAGTTAAAAGTAGTCTCAAGGTATGAATGTTTATAGATTTTTTTCAATGGTCAAAAGAGTAACCAGATGTCCGTAAAAGTCAAGCATTTCCGCGTCAAAGTTCAAAGTTTTTTGTCTAAGCGAGCACGGGGTGTAACAACTTGGTATCAGAGCTTTGGTTGAAGTGAATTAGGTTTTATTTAGGATTGCCTAGACTTAAACCACTCGTAGAAGCGTTGAACGTAGGTGTAAGAAATGCGAAAGGTAAATGTTTAAGTTAGAAGAAGGAATATGTGATATGTTATGTGGACCAATGTTGAAAAGTGATGAATGTGTTTTATGTGTTAATGTGTATGTGATATAAGTCTATGGAGGACTAGAAATGTTTAAATGATTAGTTATCCGTGCACCTCGGTTGGTGCCGGTGATTGTATTGTGACTAAATAAACGCGTGTTAGAGTAGCGGTAATGGAATGCGAGTAGGAATGATAAGTGGTATTAGGGATGGGCTAGCAAGTGAATTAAGTAATGATGCTTTAAGTGTGGATCGTAATGATATTAAGCGTACTAAGGTATAGCGTGAATATACAAGATGGAACTAACGTATTAATGATTATGTGTTTATTGACATGGGGTTAAAGAATAAGGTTAAGGAGTGATAACGTGAAATGATTATGATTCGTAAGGTATTAACGACCAACCTATGGTCTTATTGAGTTAGTGAATTACGATTAACGTTAATGTGGTATGGAGATGGGATAATGGTAAGCTATGGTATATGAAGTTTAAGTACACACATAAAGGTGTAATAACGATTAATGATGTTATGTATGTGGTAATGAAAGTAAGATTGGTTTGACACATTAATTGTCAAGTGTCTAATAATACAAAAGTTATAAAATGGGATTAAAGTACGATGCTATGTAAAAGACGAGAAGGAATGATAGTTACTTGAATGTATAGATAATTAAAGAGATGAGTTAAGGGATGAGAATGAGAATGTGATAAGTTAAGTGTGAAAGTAAGAACGTAATGAGGTGTTGTGAAAACTAGAACACGATGAGAATGTGTAAATGACTTAATAGGTGTAAGAAGAATGAATGATGCTAATGAATGAATGTAAATTAATTTATGAAGGCTTAAATGTAGAAAGAGTCGGGTAGACTAAAGGGTAAAGTAAGAATGTGAAAATGATTAATACATGTTAAGAATGTAAGATGTAATGAAGAGTGAAAACACATAGAAAATGTGTAAATGTGATAAGCAGGTTTCATATGCCCTATGACGCTTGCTTAAACTAAATAAAATGGATAAGATGATGTGTGTGTGTTAAAATGTTAATGGCTTGGATCCAATGTTAAAATGTGAAAGTGATAAAGTGATGAATGTTAATGATCCTTCGGGATGAATGTTAAAGATGGTATCCTTCGGGATGACCGAGATAATGGATGTTAAAGAAATCCTTCGGGATAAATTGAATTGCCTTCACCGGCAAAGATTGCCTACATCCTTGGCATGTGTAATAGTCCCTTCGGGGAAAATGTTAAAGTAAAATGGATCCAAGCTAGAAAATGGAAAAGTTTAAATGTTGAATGAGATGTAAAATGAAAATGAAAGAATGAAAATATTAAAAGCTGAAACGTGTAATGGATAGGTACGAGTGTTATGTCGGAAGTGTATAAGTAGGATGGTTTATGGTTTCTTTATTTAAATGGATTGGGACGCCTTTTCATTTGAATAAAGAAGTTATGAATCGCCAAACCATGAGTTCGTATTTCTTGATTTACATCGTTTGGGACGCCTCTCCATGTAAATGAGGAAGTATGAATGAGTGGGCTTATGTGTTCCCGACATGGCATGAGTAAGGTAAGAAGTAGAAAATGAAGTCTAAAACTAGTTAGGCGTCTTAAGAGAATGAGATAGGTGGGATAGAGAGAGAGAGAGTTAGATTTTGACCCTAGGTGAGAGTCGTTATGTAAAACCTACATTTTAGGTGTTTTAAACATAAGTTGAGATGATGATGAACGTAAAGTAATGTTATAGTATGCCTTGTGACGTGTTGTAAATGTGAATAAAGACCATGATGGTCGTAAAGTGATGAAAGTTATAAGAAAGATGTATGGAAAAATAAGGCGTTATAGTAAGAATGTTAATGTAATGGTGAAATAGCTATGGTAAAATGTGAAAATAATAGTAATGATGGTGTGATTCGTTCAAGTGACATATAGTCCTTGACGGAAAATTTAAATTAAAGCGAGTGAGAATGTAAAGTAATAGTAACAGAATTAATTAAAATGATAATTAGTTATAGTAAATATGTCTTATATGACATGATGAGTTAGAGGGAGCCGTATGGTTATAGAAATTAAGCGGTAAGTTGAGTGGATTAGGAGTAATGGTTGCGTTATAGTAAGCTTGGAGTTGCAAGACCACCTAGATCGTTGCAACTAAATGGACGAAGGATAGAAAATGCTAAGAATGAGGTGTATTATGTGGCCAAGTGTTGGTTAGTAATAGACGAGAGATTTCGGGGACGAAATCTAAATAAGGAGGGTAGAATTGTTAGACCCGTTTCCCGGATACTTGTACCCCACCCTAGATGAAAATGGACCAAAGGTTTAACGTGATTGGCTAGTCAACGAATGTAACGTTATAGTCAAACTCGAAAGTCAATTAATGGTCAATGAATGTATTGTATAGTTATGGAAGTATTATGTGGCACAATTAGAAAGGGAATGGACTTCAAGGACCTAAGTTGCCATTGTGGTAAATGTGTGATAAGTTGGTTGTGGCTAAAGTAGAAAGAAAGAGACTAGAAGGATCATTCTTGCTATAAGCCCAAACTTGTGTCTAGCTAATTATATCCAGGGAATTCTAGAGAATTCCACCATTATTTAGATAAGGGTGTTTGTGGTCCGGTTTTAGAGAGGAGAAAAGAGATGGAAATGGAGCTTGGATGATGAAGAGATTAAGGAGATGAGTTCCTTGTTAAAGGTTATGTTCTAGCAATGGAAACCCAAATTAAGTATTTCTATCTTGCTGTTAATGAGGCTAAGGTCTATGGGTTAAGTGGGATTTCATTATATGATCAAATTATGATCATATAATGATATGGAAAGGAAGATGAACATGTTTAATGGGTTATGTCAACCCTTGTTTATGGTATTGATTTAATGTGTTATTAGGATTGATGATGATAGTGATGAGGATGAGGATGATGATGATGGTGATTATATAAATGATATCTTAGCTTGGACTCAAGGTAAGTAAACCGGCTATAAGATGATGTTATGGTGACTTCTATGCATTATGTGTTTATGTGTTTATATATGTTAAGGTTTATGAATAGTTTGTATGATGATGTTATGTGAAAGTAAGGTAAGGCTAGTTGATGTGTTAGACAAGAGTGGATTAAGGAAAAGGAAGGTTAAGGCTTAAGTGGTTAAGGTATGTGCTTATGTTTAATGTTGTAATGGATTAATGGTTATGGATGCGTAATGTGTGAATGAACTATGATGTTATGTTATATTCGCTTTACTTACTAAGCATTCGTGCTTACAGATTAAGTGTTTAATTTTTTGTAGGCTCATGTGTGATGCTATGGCTTGGATTAAGGATCAAGGTTTGGATATATGCAATGTTAGAAGGTTTGGGTAAGAAAGTAGAGCTAGGTAGAATACCGAGCTCAGGTCGAAGTTGTGCCCCCGGAAGTCTTTTAAACTGTTGGAATGTGAAGTCGAGTGTTAAATTGTATGTTAAGGTTGTCCTATCGATTTGGTGGTCAATCGTTGTGTCAAAGTATGCTTTGAGTGTTTATAGTGAAAGTTAAATGGGCGGTTTTCGATAGTTTTCGTCAATCTTTGAAAAATCATATATTTTAAACCGTAAGTCGTCAAGGGTCGTGCCACTCGGATTTTCGAAGGTTATTGAGTCTAGTTTAATTTAAAAATAGTCTCAAGGAATGAATGTTTATATATTTTTGTCAATGGTCAAAAGAGTAACCAGATGTCCGTAAAAGTTAAGCGTTTCCGCGTAAAATTTCAAAGTTTTTGGTCTAAGCGGGCACGGGGTTGATTTGTCGTTTTAAGTATATTTATTTTCCAAAGAAAATACAACGAATGTATTTCCCCGGGTCGTAGTCCCAACGAAGGTTGAAGTCAAGCCGTCGTTTACGGTGTCGAATTGTGAAGTGAATGGTGTAAAAAGAGTGATATTTGGGGTTTTTACACTAAATGTAATGAAATAATAAGAAAAAACAAGTTAACAAGCTAAGGGTACAAGTAATCTAAGCACACGAATCCTACAACGAAAATTTAAGTTTTAAAACGTACGTTACGATTTTAAAAACGTATCTAAAAAGTGAAATTCTAAATTATAAGTCCTAAAAATGTAGAATTAATTTTCCTAAATGCTAAATATTAAAAGAGAATTTTTAGAAAAAAGAAAAATATTTTTTTGATTTTTTATTTACTTTTTATGAATTTAAAACTAAAAGAGACTAATTAAATGATTTAAAAATAGTAAACTGATTTGGAAAATTATGAAATTTTTCAGAAAAATCTAAAATAAAACTAAGAAGTTATGAAAAATGAAATTTGAACTTTGCTAAACCCTAATAAGCTGTATGGCTAAAAAGCAGTTTCTAATAAGCACTTAAAATAAGCTATAAAGCACCAAAAATTTCCAAAACCTCAAAAGCAGTTTAACACACCAATAAGAACTCAAAGCAACTAATTAAGGTCAAATAAGCACTCAAGATAAGCCAAAAAGCACTAGAACAGTTACCAATTAAGGACAGATTCAAATGAGTTAACAGCCTTCTTTAAGCCACTCTAAAAGCTAGACAACAGCTAATTAGGGGAAACCAAATGCAGATTCTAACAGCTTATACTAAAAACTACTTTCAAACTGAAAATGCCCGATTTTAAACATCAATTGCTTATTGAAATGAAGCCTAGATCAGATGCTCTTGGGTCTAAAATCTGGTGCAGGCTCAGAATAGGTCTAATGTGGCTTTTTGCAGCCTGATAATAAGCTACTGAATAAGCTGCAAAGTGAAAATAAAGCTCAAAACCTAGAAGCTAGTACTACTAACAACCTATAAACCAATTTTCAAGCAATTATCACACAAGAATAAGCAGTTGCAGTTCAAGTAAAAAGCTGAGTTGGGCAATCAAATGTGCATGTCTGCACAAAGATCTCTATTGCAGCAGTTGGACCTTTTTGCACTTAACTCTTTCAATGCACAATGAATCACTACCAACTTATGAACTTTCTCTTAGAACACTGGAATACACCTATCTATGCCAAAAGTATGATCAAATAAGCTTCAGCTTATATGAAGCTTATTATGGCAGTTTTAGATCTCAACTTGCACTAATTAACACAATACCATGAAATGCCTCAAAACAGCCTATCTCCTAACACAAACAGCTTATATATCCTAAATTAAGCTCAATCAAACTTCTCAATCAGGTAAATGAATAGTATCATTAGCTTATGATCTAGAACAGCAGTTGTCCCAAACACCCTTTTAAGAAGCTGAATTGCAAAATAACACTACAAACACCAATTTAAGCTATGGAAAATAATTACTACTGACATTCTAACTTATTTAACCACTTATAAGCAAATTTCAGATCCTAAATAAGCTCAGTATTAAGCTGTATCTTCTTAACTGTTTTTAAGCTATTTATAACTATTAAGAGTAAAATCATATTCTAGACTAGTGATACCTAACAATTTCTACTCTAAGTTCAGAATTATTAACAAATAAGCTCAAGTTACTCAGAAAAAGCACTAGCATATAAGAATAAGCAGTAACACAGTTAAGAATATGAGAATCAATATAAGCTTACAAGTGGTGCTGATGTGAAAACAGATCTGATCCAAACAACTTATACCCAGGCTTATTGCATAAGCCAGAAATAACCCAAATAAGCTCCTTCCAGATCAGCTTATTCTTCAGCTTATTGGAACAGTAATGTTGACCTTTTTGTTGACTTTTGCACTTTTGAGACTGAGTCTGATTTGAACTAACCGAAAACTCACAATAAGCTATTAAGCTTATATGAGCTTATGCAAATGAGAAAACAGCTTATTGAAGCTGGATTTTGAATTATTTTTGTATTTTTGAATATTTTTCAATATTTTTTGATTTTTGAAATAAGATGAACAATGAAGAAATTTGAAAGTTGAGATAAGCTAAAGAGTTTACTATAAGCTGCTGAATAAGCAAATAAGCTATAATGAGATTTTAAGCTAAAGTGATACGAATTTAAAAGAGAATCAAACTAACTTTCATTAATCAAACTTGAGAATTGCAAAAGGATATTTAAAACTACAATTCAAAAGACATTTCAACAGCATAACAATAATCTAAAAATTACTAAGAACTATCCCCCAATTCTGAGGAGAAGAAGCCCTATTTATAGCCGAAGGAGGAGGCTTCTAGGCTATCCACGTCACTGATCCTCCACCTATTTATGCTTCTTCCAGTCATTTTTAACCCTAGGATTTCCCTTGATCACCAATCTTTCATTGCTAGCCCTTGGATCAAAGATACACGTCCCATCAGCCAATCAGAGTGCTCGAATTTCACTTGGATTGCTGACATGTCAGTCTGACATGTCAGGCTTCTTCTAGAATCGAGGGTGAAGTACCAAATTACCCTTAATCTCAGTTAATTTAAGGGGTGGGTAAATTAGGGTTCATCCTGGGTAATATTTTAGGGGGCGGGAAAAAAGGGGTAGTTATTTATTCATTTGATCGGGTTTTATTTGGATTGGGTTCGGGTCATGGGAAAAAGGGAATTGGGCTGTGGTTTTATAAATGGGCTTGTGGGTTTATTTCTTGGGCTGAGTTTAGAATCCGGATTTAGTTAGTTTGTTTAATTTTGGATTTAGCAATAAAGTACAAGGACCAATTGTGTAATTTTTAAAACTCAAGGGACTAGTTCTGCCAAACTTTAAAAATTAATCCAAGGGCTTATTTGACCTTTGAGCATAAACTTTGACCATTTTCTTCCCGGCTTCGGCTTTAAATATCCTTTCCAAATCTCGTGCTCGTGTTTTCCGGGTTTTCTTTTTTTTTTTTTTTTTTTTGTCCTTTTTCGTTTATCCGTTGCCTGCACAAACATAAACACAAAAACACGAAATATTTGGCATAATTGGTTAGTTTTTTATCTATTTGGGTCCGGTTTTGGTAAAATAAAGGTATGTGAATAAGCACATACCAAAATCCCCCAGACTAAGATATTGCTGTGTCCTCACGCAATGTTATGAAAACACGTTTTTGAACCTAGAATTTTTCAACCTCTTTTTACTAACTTTGAAAAGTAGCAAAATTTTCAAAAGAGATTAAGAAATCTTAAGTTCTAAAAACTCCCCATTTTTCCTGTTATTCTATTTTTGTATTTTTCTCATGTGACGGCTTTGTTGACAATCATTATCTATCAATAACTTTTAGGGTCAACGAGTAGGAAACACGACTCATAAAGAAGTGACCATACGGATAAAATTCGTCTTCCCTGATTTTTCACGAGTCCCCAAACTAAGCTTAAAAACAAAATTATTGTTATTTACAAGTTAGATTGCTAATACTACTCATAAAAGTTAATTGTGCATTACTTCTTGTTCCCAAATTCCTATTTTCCTCTATTTATTTTATTTTTGGTGAGAAATGAATTTCTTCAAATTCTCGTTTCGATAAGTTTTAAACCGATAAAGATACCTAGTTTAGACGCTAAGTAGTTTCCAAACCTTCCCTCAAAAACCGTTGCATACAAAAATGAGGTCCACATCAAGGTCTCTGATTTAACACGATTTTGAGGATATCCCTTTTATATACGACCGAAACAACTCATCTACGAGTCCAGAGACAGAAGCTTTTATTAGGATATCCCCGGAGTCGAAATTTGGCATTTTTAACATTATTAAGCACATATTATTATTCCTCGGCCTTTTAAGCAACCTAGACAACGGCAGCGAACCGTCAAGAATCGGGAGCCTTATTTTGACCTTTGATATTTTTCCTCTGCCTTTTTGAAGTCTGAGTCAACGGGAGCGAACCGTCAGGAAACAGAAAACTTTTATCGGCTTTGGATTATTATTATTATTATTCATTATATATTTTGCCAAATCCCGAGTCCTACGGCTTTTATAGCAATAGACAATAGCACGTACTATCAGGAATCAGTTGCCTATTACACCGTAACACTGGCAGTACCTTGATGTGTACCCAACTTTCATAAGCAAGGATTCTCTTAAGAAGGATTAAAAACTAATTATCGCCAAAACCAAAATACCTTTAATTAGATTATTATTTTATAGGGTGAAACAAGCTTATGGGAACAAAAAGCCACAATTAACTTCGATGAGCTCTAAAGAGATCCAACTACTCCACGTTTAGCAATCTAACTTATAAACAACTCTATCATTTCTCGTTCTTCGCAAATTTAAAATCTTAAATAATAAGATCCGCGAATGCTTAGCCAAATAATCAAGCCATGCATATATAAAGTCAATTATGGGAACTTGCAAATTCTTAAAAAGAATTCGCGTTTTATAGCTCCTTGTATAAAAGACTAGCAAAAGCTTATAGATTATGAAAGTTAAGGGAACAAGCTAGGGCTCAACACGCCCGGTCAAGTCAGAATTTTATTCCTACTCTTACCAGCGGAAAGTCAACAAAATGTCAAAATTTATTCTATTTTTGCAAAAAAAATTAAATTTTTCTCAATTTTTTGGATTTTTTTTTCAATTTTGGAGGGAAAAAAGGGGTTACATGAGTAAACGGCAAACAATGCAAGGCACAAATCAAATCAAAGGATTCCCCCCCCCCCCAAGACTAAAACGAGACATTGTCCTCAATGTCTTAAAGTTAAGGGTTCTCCTACACAAATCTAAGGTCGTTTATTAATTATGCCAAAAGATAGATGTAAAACGATCAGATTAAGGATATTGGATAAACAACGAATGATGAAACTCTTGTGGAGAGAAGCAAACCACGAGCATGAGAGTCTTCATTATTTGGGCAAATCCTGGACAAATCACAGAAAACCACAAAACACAAGATATGGAAGAGGTGCCCCTCCTCAATATTATTAAGAAAATAGAAAGAAGATAGATGGATAAGCATGGGGTGCCTCCCACGAAGCGCTTTTTTTTTTATCGAGTCGTATAGCTTGACTCGCCCCGAATTTATTTGTTCTTGGGGGAGCAAGTGGAAAAGATAATCTCCATCGGACTTTCGTTCAAGAGGTTTGGATAAACATTGAAACATATGAAAGTTCCACCCCGATGAGATACCCACGGTATTTCAATAGTGAAAACTATTAGAAACGATACCGGGGTCAAAGATAGTGTCCTCACTCCCGAAGGAGTGACGGAGAAGAGAAGTCACATCATATGTGAGGAAAGGGAAGAAGGTCATGATAATAATTATGATTAGGTCATCATCTTCAAAAGGAGAATTCATAATTTTCATATTATGAATCTCATCATGTAAGTTCTTTTGTTCAAGAAATGACTCGGGTGGGAGGGTCGGGATTAAATCATCAATAAGCAAATTCTCATGATTGAGAATGCCTCCCCCCGGATCACACAAAACATCTTTGTCTAGATCAAAGTAGAAGTGATCATACTCCGGCGGAGATATGATATGAGTGAGTTCATCGGAGAACTCCTCATGATCAAGATCAAAGGTAAACGAATCATATTCTGGAAGAGAGAAATCAGCATGAGAAGTAGTACTGCCACTACTCGTCTCTTTCATGAAATCAAAACTAAATGATTCGTAAGTCGGGAGAGAATACTCGGGATGAGAAGTGGGATTGCCACTAATCTCCTCAAAGTTAAAGCTCTCATACTCTGGTAAAGACTCCTCGAGCTCGGGCTCCAGAGGATCTAACGGCTTATCAACATAAACATCCATTGGGGGGAGAGAAAGAAATGGTTCATCGGATATCATCTTTTCAATCAAAGGGATATCTCCCCCCAGACTACTTTCGTCATTCTCTGATGAAATCGGATCATCATTGAAGAAAACCTCGTGCTCTTCCATAGAGATATCACTTCCCTCAAATGGAGGAGAAGGATGGGAAGCGTCAGAAATGACGGATTCTGGAGATGAAATAGAATTGTTATTTGAAGAGAATTTAATTTCATTCACAGAATTGACAATCTCAATACGATAAACCGGTTCTGGAGGTGGGACAAGTGGTGTGCTCTTAGAGCTAGCAATTTTCACCACTTCCGTTGTGGTCTCCGATTCTTGTTCATCATAATCAAGAACACTCTTAACTTCCGTAGCACAACTCTCAAACCATTTGCTCGAACTAGGGGTAATTTTCATGGCTTTGAGCTCAGCACGTTTATTTGAAATACTCTTAACCGTGAATCCTGAAAGTGTCGAATCAATTCTTTTGGAAACAATTGCGGGATCAGATTTGTGATCAACCGTAGCAACGTTGTATTTGGTGGTTTGAGATTTCGAGTTCTGATTAATGTTAAATGTGACTTTTTCATTATCAACCCGCAGTGTTATTTCTTCACCATAAACATCAATCAGAGCTCGCCCGGTCCTCAGGAATGACCTTCCAAGAATTAGAGGAACCCGGGGGTCAGCGTCAAAATCTACAACCACAAAATCGGCGGGAAAATGGAACTTCCCGACCTTGACAAAGACATCCTCGGCTACACCCTTAGGATGGGTTATGGTCCAGTCCGCAAGCTCGAGGGTCATGCAAGTGGGGGTGAGTTCGGGCAGAGAAAGTTTTTTCCATACGGACAGCGGCATTAGGTTGATGCTTGCACCAAGATCGCCCAAGGCGTAGCATTCAACCATCCCCGGAAATTCACATGGAATGAGAAATTTTCCGGGGTCTCCAAGCTTTTCCGAAGCTTTTTTAGGAGAACCGCTGAGTAGTTTTCATTTAGAGGAGTTTTTGCCAATTCAAATAGTTTATCCTTGTTGCTCAATAATCCTTTGATTGTAGAAGCAAATTTAGGCATCAGAAGCAAAGCATCCGCGAAGCTTATATCAAAATGCAAATCTTGAAAGATTTGAAAGAATTTTTCCATTTAATTTGAAGCTTTTTCGTGGAGCTTTTGATCATTCAATCTCGAAGGATAAGGAAGTTTGGCTTTTACGGGAGCATTTTCGGGCTCAAGCACATCCTTAGGTTTTGATTGTTGGACAACCGGAGGTTGGATGTCTTCGGTCCTTCCGTTGTTAGTAGGAAGTTCCGTGTCCTTTGTCACCTCGGTCTCACGGGCGACTACCTTGGGAGGAAGAGAAGAAGAGGTAGTCGGGGCCGTGGGTCCATCATATGATACACCACTCCGGGTGGTGATTGCTTTCATATCACCCTTCAGGTTAGCAATTGTGTTGCTAGGAAGAGAAGATGTTCCCGAGGTTGAGGGTTGATTCATTTGTAGAAAACCACTCATCATTTGCTTAAGCTCGTTTGTTTGTCGAGTCATTGTCGTATCAATCTCTTTCTTAAGCTCAACTTTCATGTTATTGATCTGATTCTGCATGGCGCGTATGGCAACATCGTTTGTCTTCATATAGTTCGCGAGTTCCGGAGAAGGTTGAACTTGAGTAGGAGGAGATTGATAGACTTGTTGCGGTGGAGGTTGGTATTGTTGGTTTTGATGGTTTTGATTGTAATCTCGGTTTTGATAACCTTGATTATTTTGAGAAAAACGGTGTTGATTGCTTGAAGGAAAACCGGGTGGTCCCATTAGGTTACTAGCATTTTGAGGACGAAATCCTTGATTCTGATTGTAGTTTGCAGCTGCTACGGTAGCATTGCAAACTTGGCTATCGGTAGCTTCACAATTGTAATAAGGATGGGGACCACCACATATAACACAAGTTTCTGTAACTGCTTTGACGGGCTCCGGTTTCTGATTCTGGAGCTTAAACTCTTTCATCATCATACGAATAGCATCGGTAAGTTCGGCCATCTCCGATGGATGGGCCGATGAAGAAGAAGGTGTGGAAGAATTCACTTTCGAAACAACCGGTTTGTTTCGTGAAGTGGGAACTTTGGATTTGTTCTCGATAATCATTAAGATATCTTTCGGCATTCGACTCAAGATATTGCCACCGGCGGCTGCGTTGAGTGAATCTTGATCCGATTGAGTTAAAGCATTGTAGAACGTATCGATTTGGTGTAACTCTGAGAAACCGTGATGTGGGCATTTACGTAGGAGATCCTTAAATCGTTCCCATGCCTCACCAAAATTCTCATCAAACCGTTGTTGGAAATTTGTGATTTCATTCCTGAGATTAGTCATTTTAGACGGAGGAAAGAAATAATTCACGAATTTATGGACGAGATCTTCCCAAGTATGGATCGATTGAGAGGGTTCTTTTTCAAGCCAAATCCGGGCGGCCCCCTCGAGAGAAAATGGGAATAACCTTAATTTAATAGCATCATGAGGAACATCCTTATGGTGGTTTGTGGAAGTTAACTGATTAAACCATCAGATGTGTGCATGGGGATCCTCTCTTTCAAAACCATGAAATTGATTTCCCTGAACAATTTGTATCAAACCGGTTTTAAGCTCAAAATTTGTTTTGTTAATTGGTGGTATAACAATAGCATCTCCATATCTCACGGTGGGACATTGGAGTAACTCTTGCATAGTACGTTGATCCTCGGCCATTTCGGAAATGGGAGTATCAACTTGAGGACGTAACTCGGGTACGTTAACTCTTTTGCGTCGACGAGAATGACGAGTCGGTATGAGAGAAGATTTATCAATTACGTGTGATTGGGAACGGGTGTGCATACACCAAAAATAAAAATTAAAAAGAAAAATAATTTGGAAGAGAAAATCTTTTTTGGATTTTTTTTTTTTTTTTTTTTTTTTTTTTGGTTTAAAGGAAAAGAATTAATCACAATATTTTTGGTACCGATCCCTCAATCGATATCGTTTCTCTTAAGACTACTCGCAGAGTGGCGGAGAAGCAAAGGTACGCTCGAAAGCGATTAAAAACCCGCCTCTTTCGGTTCGTCAATTTAATGTCAAACCATCCTTAAACCACTTGTATAGGCTGTAATCGTAAGATAATCCGAAAATCAAATGATTTCACGATTGTTTTATTGTTATTCGGAATGGTTTACAACACTTTCAATAAAGTGAGGATGTATTATTATTATTTTTGTATATTTTTTTTTATTTTTTTTTTGAAAACACTTTAGAAAAAGTGTTTTATTTATTTTCTTTTTGTATTTTTCTTTTTATAAAAACAAAGAACTTCCGAGGAAGGGTCTTCAAAACACGATTCAACGAACGAAATTCAAACTCTTCTCAAGCCTTCCCCGGCAGCGGCGCCATTTTTTGATTTGTCGTTTTAAGTATATTTATTTTCCAAAGAAAATACAACGAATGTATTTCCCCGGGTCGTAGTCCCAACGAAGGTTGAAGTCGAGTCATCGTTTACGGTGTCGAATTGTGAAGTGAATGGTGTAAAAAGAGTGATATTTGGGGTTTTTACACTAAATGTAATGAAATAATAAGAAAAAACAAGTTAACAAGCTAAGGGTACAAGTAATCTAAGCACACGAATCCTACAACGAAAATTTAAGTTTTAAAACATACGTTACGATTTTAAAAACGTATCTAAAAAGTGAAATTCTAAATTATAAGTCCTAAAAATGTAGAATTAATTTTCCTAAATGCTAAATATTAAAAGAGAATTTTTAGAAAAAAGAAAAATATTTTTTTGATTTTTTATTTACTTTTTATGAATTTAAAACTAAAAGAGACTAATTAAATGATTTAAAAATAGTAAACTGATTTGGAAAATTATGAAATTTTTCAGAAAAATCTAAAATAAAACTAAGAAGTTATGAAAAATGAAATTTGAACTTTTCTAAACCCTAATAAGCAGTTTGGGTAAAAAGCAGTTGCTAATAAGCTCTTAAAATAAGCTAAAAAGCACCAAAAATTTCCAAAACCTCAAAAGCAGTTTAACACACCAATAAGAGCTCAAAGCAACTAATTAAGGTCAAATAAGCACTCAGGATAAGCCAAAAAGCACTAGAACAGTTACCAATTAAGGACAAATTCAAATAAGTTAACAGCCTTCTTTAAGCCACTCTAAAAGCTAGACAACAGCTAATTAGGGGAAACCAAATGCATATTCTAACAGCTTATACTAAAAACTACTTTCAAACTGAAAATGCCCAATTTTAAACATCAATTGCTTATTAAAATGAAGCTTAGATCAGATGCTCTTGGGTCAAAAATCTGGTGCAGGCTCAGAACAAGTCTAATGTGGCTTTTTGCAGCCTGATAATAAGCTACTGAATAAGCTGCAAAGTGAAAATAAAGCTCAGAACCTAGAAGCTAGTACTACTAACAACCTATAAACCAATTTTCAAGCAATTATCACACAAGAATAAGCAGTTGCAGTTCAAGTAAAAAGCTAAGTTGGGTAATCAAATGTGCATGTCTGCACAAAGATCTCTGTTGTAGCAGTTGGACCTTTTTGCACTTAACTCTTTCAATGCACAATGAATCACTACCAACTTATGAACTTTCTCTTAGAACACTGGAATACACCTATCTATGCCAAAAGTATGATCAAATAAGCTTCAGCTTATATGAAGCTTATTATGGCAGTTTTAGATCTCAACTTGCACTAATTAACACAATACCATGAAATGCCTCAAAACAGCCTATCTCCTAACACAAATAGCTTATATATCCTAAATTAAGCTCAATCAAACTTCTCAATCAGGAAAATGAATAGTATCATTAGCTTATGACCTAGAACAGTTGCTGTCCTAAACACCCTTTTAAGAAGCTGAATTGCAAAATAACACTACAAACACCAATTTAAGCTATGGAAAATAATTACTACTGACATTCTAACTTATTTAACCACTTATAAGCAAATTTCAGATCCTAAATAAGCTCTGTATTAAGCTGTATCTTCTTAACTGTTTTTAAGCTATTTATAACTATTAAGAGTAAAATCATATTCTAGACTAGTGATACCTAACAATTTCTACTCTAAGTTCAGAATTATTAACAAATAAGCTCAAGTTACTCAGAAAAAGCACTAGCATATAAGAATAAGCAGTAACACAGTTAAGAATATGAGAATCAATATAAGCTTACAGGTGGTGTTGATGTGAAAACAGATCTGATCCAAACAACTTATACCCAGGCTTATTGCATAAGCCAGAAATAACCCAAATAAGCTCCTTCCAGATCAGCTTATTCTTCAGCTTATTGGATCAGTAATGTTGACCTTTTTGTTGACTTTTGCACTTTTGAGACTGAGTCTGATTTGAACTAACCAAAAACTCACAATAAGCTATTAAGCTTATATGAGCTTATGCAAATGAGAAAAGAGCTTATTGAAGCTGGATTTTGAATTATTTTTGTATTTTTGAATATTTTTCAATATTTTTTGATTTTTGAAATAAGATGAACAATGAAGAAATTTGAAAGTTGAGATAAGCTAAAGAGTTTACTATAAGCTGCTGAATAAGCAAATAAGCTATAATGAGATTTTAAGCTAAAGTGATACGAATTTAAAAGAGAATCAAACTAACTTTTCATTAATCAAACTTGAGAATTACAAAAGGATATTTAAAACTACAATTCAAAAGACATTTCAACAGCATAACAATAATCTAAAAATTACTAAGAACTATCCCCCAATTCTGAGGAGAAGAAGCCCTATTTATAGCCGAAGGAGGAGGCTTCTAGGCTGTCCATGTCACTGATCCTCCACCTATTTGTGCTTCTTCCAGTCATTTTCAACCCTAGGATTTCCCTTGATCACCAATCTTTCATTGCTAGCCCTTGGATCAAAGATACACGTCCCATCAGCCAATCAGAGTGCTTGAATTTCACTTGGATTGCTGACATGTCAGTCTGACATGTCAGGCTTCTTCTAGAATCGAGGCTGAAGTACCAAATTACCCTTAATCTCAGTTAATTTAAGGGGTGGGTAAATTAGGGTTCATCCTGGGTAATATTTTGGGGGGCGGGAAAAAAGGGGTAGTTATTTATTCATTTGACCAGGTTTTATTTGGATTGGGTTCGGGTCATGGGTAAAAGGGAATTGGGCTGTGGTTTTATAAATGGGCTTGTGGGTTTATTTCTTGGGCAGAGTTTAGAATCCGGATTTAGTTAGTTTGTTTAATTTTGGATTTAGCAATAAAGTACAAGGACCAATTGTGTAATTTCTAAAACTCAAGGGACTAGTTCTGCCAAACTTTAAAAATTAATCCAAGGGCTTGTTTGACCTTTGAGCATAAACTTTGACCATTTGCTTCCCGGCTTCGGCTTTAAATATCCTTTCCAAATCTCGTGCTCGTGTTTTACGGGTTTTTCTTGATTTTTTTTTTGTCCTTTTTCGTTTATCCGTTGCCTGCACAAACATAAACACAAAAACATGAAATATTTGGCATAATTGGTTACTTTTTGATCTATTTGGGTTCGGTTTTGGTCAAATAAAGGTATGTGAATAAGCACATACCAGGGGTGTACATGGGCCATAAAATATATCGGGAGTGGTTGTACCCTTGTAAAAGAACTCGACATCTAGCGTAGTGTCGGAAAAAGTATAAGCGATGACGGGAGTGGTTGTACCCTTGTAAAAGAACTCGACATCTAGCTTAGTGTCGAAAATTGTATAGGCCACGTCAGGTTGGTTCTACCTCGAACAAGAACCCGGTATTTAGCTTTGTATCAGAAAAAGTGTAAGCAACGATTGTAAGGTTTTCTCCGCTGAGAAGGGAGCTTGTTGATCTAGTGAAGTAACTCTCGAGTTGGGTACTCGGAGAGTGGAGTAGGGCGGAGAGGAGCTCCGTGACCGAACCACTATAAATCATCGTGTTCGGTTTGCGCTTTCTTTTACTTATTGCTTTACGTTATGTTTGCATTATATGATTGCATGTGTTGTAATTAGTTGATAATACTTGTGTGGCAACTTGTTTAGTATATGCTAGTCATAAACTATACTTAATATCTTTCATATTACAACAAGCTTAAATGGACATTTGATACAACAAGTTTTAAGTTTTTAAAACGTGAACGTATTCACCCCCCTCTACGTTTTCACAATTATTTCTAAACTATATGGGGTTATTGGGTATACACCGAAACATATTAATTAACTTATTTGTTGACATTTTTACTTTATCACTATTCTATCTGTCTTCGTTTTTCATTCCTTCCTCGACTCAAATTCTCGTCCGTACTCTTCTCGACTGTGTCGATTTCCTATTCCTTTTTGGCGTGAGTATTCTTGATGTCTATACCACCACACGAAACTTAAACACTAAACTTCTTTTACAAACTTTAATACAATTGATCGACGAAAACTAAAACTCTCATCCTTCCAAAATTCTTAATCTTTCGAGGTGTATTCTGAGATATATATATATATATATATATATTAGCACCATTGTGCCCATACCCTCGATATCGTTGTGTTGCCCTTGATGCCAGTTGTGACCGTTGTGATGTCTTTGTGTTGCTGCAAGCCAAGGTGAGTTCATGGCCCCTACCTTTTACTTGTTTTATAACTGTTTTGGGGGAGAATACATGCTTGTTTTTAAACTAAATGCATGTATATACATAAACTCATAACTTGTTTTTATCTAAAGACATGAATTATTTGATTGTTGAAGGTGTTATGTAATTGACCAATATGCATGTAAGTTATAGCCCCATTTAACCTATACTTGTTTTACAAAACTTGGGGTAAGAAACATACAAAACAATTTTATGGACCAACACTATTTTTACCAAACTATTACGTAGTTAGCCTAAGTCTCTAGAACCCACAACTATGCTCACCTTCATGCACTGTTAATTCCGGTTAGGAAGCGCGATTAATATAAATAGATCTATTGGGGTGACTCCCCCGTTCGGTTGGCCAGACGGGTCAATGCGGGCGTATATTAAGTCGGATTACGAGTGAATTGAGTTAAGCACTCGCTAAGGGCCCCATTATTATTATTGATGTGCTAGGTTATAGCACACTGAACGGTCGAGCTTCGGTTGCATGAACTTAGAGCTAGCGTAATAGAATACTTTATTTTGTCACATACCCTACCCATGGTCCACATATCAAATTGTCTTTAAGGTAAACTTTATTATCATGACCTTTTGAGCAACAAAATGCTCGTATAACATTTATTAAACTCACATCATCTTTATTGTTTAATCAAATCTATGACCTTACCAACCTAGTGTTGACCCTTTTTAGCATGTATTTTCAGGTTTAAGGTGATAATTTAGTGGCGAAGACTTTTGGCATGGCATGGTCATAGAAGACTCTGATATATTTGGGACCACTTGAAATCTTTTATGGGCTTATATTTCCGCACCATTTTGAAATGTTGTAAACAAATCACTTTTTAATATGAAATATATTTTAAACGGTTGAGGTAAAACCGTTCTTTGTTTCTTGTATTGTGATACCAATTTAGTAGCACCCAAACATGTATGCTTCCGCTAAACCAGATTTTGGGGGTGTTACAGATTGGCATCAGAGCCTAGTTTATAGAGAACTGGGTATTTTTCAAACCTAGACTATAACCACTTTTACAAAAACAAAATCTATGACTGACACATGCCTGCCTGCCTGCCTGCCAAAGCCTGCTGCCTTACTCATGATAAGACATATTCTTTTAAAAGTAAGGGATATATTACTGGTGTAACTAAGCTGACTATTCCAAAATTTATTGAACCTCGGTGGAATATAGACTGATCACCTATATTCGACCAGGGACAGTGGGACATAGCCTGATCACCTATGTCCGACTCAGAGGTAAATTTTGCAATACTCAGAGTAGTTGTACTAGAAGTTATGCCCAGATTAATTTGTACTTGATTTTTGAAGGTCTCAAATTTTTGTGTGTGTGTACATAATCATTACATAGCATAAGCATTCACATTTACACACAACGCACTGGCATCACAACACCTCACAAACCATAATATAATCGGCACCACTATACTTCTCCATTCATCTGAAATTCCTGTTGCTGCCGTCTGACCATGATTTGCATCAGGTCGATTAGACCCGATGAGCACCGTTTAAATCCGAGTTGCTTATTTGTAACTCCTCGAGATCGTAATAAGCCCATTTGAGCTTATTGGAGCGTTTGGAATTGGTTTTGGCTATGTTTGAATTTGGACCTCAAACCATAATACATCCGGCACCACTATACTTCGCCATTTATATGGAATCCCTGTTTCTGCCGTCTGCCCGTAATTTGTATCGGCTCAGGCTAGACCCGATGAGCACCATTTAAATCCGAGTTGCTTATTTGTAACTCCTCGAGATCGTAATAAGCCCATTTGAGCTTATTGGAGCATTAGAATTGGTTTTGACCATGTTTAAATCTGGACCTCATTCCGGATTTGGAATTGTCATTCAGCTTTGTTTTGTTGTGGTTTCGTTACAGCCACCTCCACCTCAAACCCTACCCTCAACCGATGATGTACTTTTCGCGTTAAGTACTAAGTACACTACTGAGATAGCCAACTGATGGCTAGTAGAAATCAATATCCTCCTTCAGGGTCGTACCCTGAACTTGCCAAACTCCCTATTCGGCGGAAATCCTATGACCGACGGAAACCTTAAGACTTTAAGGAGTAACCTAAACTGCGTTCCTTAGGACAACCACCTAATTCTCCTCTCATCCCTCGGGAATATCAGCTATTTCTGCTACCCTCTCATAGGATAATAAACCATGTCATCATACCCTTCACCACTCTAAATCAGAACATGTACCTCACCAAATCACTGGCAAACAACCTTGGTTCCCTCCCACCAACAACGAGAAAAGTACATAACTCCAAATCAAACCTTTAAAACTGGTCATCGTGCTCTTCTATCACTTTAAATCAGATCCCACATCCTATTAAACCAACTTCAGACATCATTGTAACCCACCAAATCACAAAAAAGGGGAAAACCAATGGCAGACCACCTAGGTTCCCTCCCACCAACAAAGAGAAACTCCTAAACAGCCCGGCGAGACCCAAATCTGTTGTGAATATCAACATCTCTTTCCAGACACCAAATCTACCAGGTAACATAAACCGAAATCCGGGACGGATTTCGCGTTAAGGAGGGTAGACTATAACCGGCCATAAATTTCCAAACATTGTTTTAATAATAAAAATTTAATTATTTTTACTTGACAATTTAATTGGGCAATTTTGAACATATTTAGCTATTTCAGAAAATTCTTTCATATTAGTAACGGTTAAATTTATAATTAATCTCCGGAGTCAATGACTTTGTTTTTAAACCATTTTTATAAAAACATTTCCAGAAATATATTTTTGTATTTTTACCAAACCGATGGACCACATTTAAAATTTAACCCAACGGGACACGGGGTATGCGGGGTATTAATAAAACAAATCTACCCTTCTAATCAATATATACCAACCGCCCACACCCTTTTCTTTCCTTATCTCCTTCTTTTATTTTATTTCTTTTCTCTTTCCTCTGTATACCTCCCAATAGCAGCATTGTTCCATCACCATCTTCTTTTTCTTTTTCTTTGTCTGCCGTCCCCTCTTCCCCAAAAGCAGGTCACGAGCTCGTATAAATCCTCCCCATTGATAGTGAATTTTGTTGAATTTGTTCCTTCACAAGAATCCACCAAGAAAACCTTGGTCAAAATTGCTTCTTTTCTCGCTTTAAATCTCGATCGAACAACAGGAGAAGACAAAACTCATCCTTTCCCTCTCATACTATCTCACTGCCATCATTACCATCATTACACACTCACATCTCCTTATGATAAACAACCACCACTCTCTCTCATCACCTCTTTCTCTCTCTATACCTCGCCGCCTGTCACCAACATAAACCATCATACGCCGCCACCACTCCATCAATCCTCAGCCGTTTTTGGGTCAAGACACTGGTAGATCGCGGGTTTAGAAGTCATTTTTGGGAACTTTGTTCGTGTATTTTGGGTTTAGATACTCGGGTCACAAATAGGTTTAATTGGATGCTTTGTTTGTGGCCTGGGCTTCGTCTCCTCCGTCTCCCTCGTCCTTGTGTTGGTAATAGTTTATCTCCTTCTCATTTGATTTAAACCGATTGTTATAAGTTTTCGTGGAACCAAAATGGATTAAATTTGTGTTTGTGTGATTTGTCTTGGAAACGAGTTTATAAAAATTGTTTCGTGTGGTAAAGACCTTTAAAAGGGTATTGTTTGTTGATTTAGCCTAATCGGCTCACTAAGTCAACTCAGTGAGTGACTCGGTAATCGTCCTTGTTCTGTGTCTCGCCATTCTGCTTCTATTATTATTATTGAGACGACTTGAGTCTCGGATTTAATTTAGGTATGCACATTTAGAAAGTTATCACATTCTTGAGTTTTGATGAACTCCTCTTGCTGCTCATGTTTGTTTGTGGCTTAAACCCGTTTAGTATTCGGATCAGACACACCCGGGTCATGGTTTGGCCTCGGATTAGATCCTGAATTGCTTAAATATTATAGGTTCGAGTTAGTGTGTTAGTTATATAGTGGGTTTGATGTGATTTTGGGTTGAGCCGAGACCACTTTGGTCTCGGATGCGAATTGGGTTCTTTCGTATTAGAGTGTAGAACTGGGTTATCCCGAATTTGGCTACTAGTTTTCAATTCCTAGTAGCTTGTTTCTTTTCTTTGAATGTTGTCACAATTCTCATCCGGGTTTCATTGTTCTCGTTTCGTTAAACCCCAAGACGGTGCGTTGTTGATCTTTTTTGTCTCGATTTCGGTTTACTATTGTAATAACGACAGAAAAATAAAAAGGGGGATATATATATATATATATATATATATATATATATATATATATTACAAAGGGTGCGTTTGTTAATACTGCAACAAAACATAACATGGTAAATTATATGTGAACTTAAATTAGAACATGTATAAGCTGTAATCAAATTAAGGTGCATTTGGGAACTGCAATATATTAGATACGTTGGGCTAAATTAAGTCTTGAGTTGGACTAAAATTAGAATTAATTATATTTTGGGCTTGTGTGTTGGGCCGTAAATAGATGTGGGCCGAGCCCATTTAATTCATGCCAAAGAGATGTATATTTAGTTTGACAGTAAAGTTAAATACTAATTATTTGGGGAATGAAATCCACGCGACTAAAATAAACTACTAACGAGTCATAAAACCCGACACTAATAAACACAATTTATCAACGACTATTCGAGTCTAATATGCGATAATATTGATAAAAATGAAATAGGACATTATTAAATGGATTGTTAAACATTGTGTAGAAGGTTATATTGGGTTAACATTTATGGTCGTCACATATAAAATTAACTAGTTATATTTTTGGAATATTGGTACATTTTGATGAAATATGAAATTAACTTGGAATTGATAATTGATATTAGAGGATACGGATACATAACGGAATAGATACTTAAATTGTGGCTATTTGGACTCAGTGGACTTATAGCAGACCTAAATACTCCATTAGCATCTAGAAAACTAGTAACGAATGGGTAATTATAAACTTGTCGGGAAATATTACTTTGAGGAAACTGAGTTTTATTAAAATCACGACGACTTGTGAAAAAAATATATAAATGGACGCGTCATGTTATAAAATTTCTAAACTTATACTTCATAATTCAAAAACCTTTTATCTTATAGAAACCCGACAATAATCGAAACTTGTAGTTTTATTAACATGAGAACATTACCATGTAATATATTAATTAAAGTTTTCTTTTAAAAACTTATATTACCCTTCCAAAAACTATATTAATTATTTTCAAACTATATGGGGTTATTGGGTAGACACCGAAACATATTAATTAACTTATTTGTTGACATGTTTCCTTTATCACTATTCTATCTGTCTTCGTTTGTCATTCCTTCCTCGACTCAAATTCCCGTCCATACTCTTCTCGACTGTGTCGATTTCCTATTCCGTTTTGGCGTGAGTATTCTTGATGTTTATACCACAACACGAAACTTAAACACATAAATTCTTTTACAAACTTTAATACAATTGATCCACGAAAACTAAAACTCTCATCCTTCCAAAATTCTTTATCTTTCGAGGCGTATTCTGAGATATATATATATATATATATATATATATATATATATATATATATATATATATATATATATATATATATATATATATATATATATATATATATATATATATATATTAGGTTGTGCCGATCCGGCACCATTATGCCCATACCCTCGATATCGTTGTGTTGCCCTTGATGCCAGTTGTGACCGTTGTGATGTCTTTGTGTTGCTGCAAGCCAAGGTGAGTTCATGGCCCCTACCTTTTACTTGTTTTATAACTGTTTTGGGGGAGAATACATGCTTGTTTTTAAACTAAATGCATGCATATACATAAACTCATAATGTTAGACCCGTATCCCGGTTACGAGTAGGCCCCACCGTAGATGGAATATGCTAAGGACTTTATGTGATTGGTTGGTCAACAAAGTTATGTAGAAGTCAACCCGATGGTCAAATTAATAGTCAAAGTATGACTAATGTAGTAATATAAAATATGATGCATAAACTAGGTTGCCAAGTGTTAATTATGTGTTATAACTTAGTTGTGGCTAAAATAGGATGAAAGAGACTTGAGGGGCCATTCTCGGCATTAGCCCAAACTTGCCACCTAACTAAATATATCCAGGATATTCTAGATTTATCTACCATTATTGAGATAAGGTTGAGAAGTCCGGTTCTAGTGAGATGAAAAGAGAGGGAACATAGCTAGATGATAATCTAAGAAGAAGAAGGTGAAGATCAAGTGCCTATAGTCTTCCTTAGCAATAATCCACTCCAAGTAAGTGGTCTAATCTATGAGTTAATGATGATTATTGATGTAAAACCCTAAATTCCGAATTCCTAATTTTACTTCGAATTTTGAATTTTTCTTAAGTCATGAACGCGATTAATTACAAACCTAAACCATATGTTATAAATAATAATACGATTAATAAAATTTACTTAAGTAATGCATAATAATAATAAGTTACTAAAATCTTCCTATTTCATCAAATGTTACACGCCCATTATAGCTTAATGTATACATTACTGAAATACCACTAACGTGAATTTTATCTTGATACCAATTAAATCATATAACGTGAATTATATGGTGTAGCATAATACAATGTATATACCATTATAGTTGAGTGGTATTTCATATGGAAAGTTATAAATGATTTTGTGTAAGTTACAAATGAATTTTATCTTGATACCAATTACCTTCTTGTCACTCCATAATTACCTAATAATCAGGCGTCACATTTAGTGTGACATATCTTGAAAAATCATTTTTATGAAACAGCATACCTCACCCATCTCCTAAAGAAACGAATGAAGGACAAAGAATAGGAGATTTTATCATATCCTTTGTAGACTTGTTCAAGAGGGACTATTGAATACTCGGTCTATTTTTTTTTCTCCTTCTTATCCTGATTTTGTCGACAAGTTCGCTCCTATATCATTCTCATTCCTTGCAAAATCTCACAGAAAAAAATTACTAAAACAATACTCCAAATCTCAAATAATTTTGCATGAATAAACGATAAGCAATTCTAGGCACCCAAATTTCAGGTTTGTTTGCGCCAGTCCGATTTCCGTTTAATTTATGGTTCGTGATTAGAATTGGTTTCAGTTCGTGTGTGGGCTGCGGTTTTGGCCTAGTGATTGGTATGAGTAGACGGTTGAGTTTTGGGTTCGATTTTACATTGTTGAATCTTGTGTTGTGTTTGGCTTGATTTCGAGTTCAGCAATTGTTTTCTTTTCGATCTATCCTCGTTCATCCTTAAGGTACATCTTTCACCATCATCTCAATATATAATCATCATACGCTGCATATATGAAGTTATATAAACCATAATCGAAATCATCATTAGTAATGAATCGGTAAGTGCAGGTCTAGAACATGGAATACGTGCGAGATTCAAACCATACATGAAATTGATACTACTAATTTAACGTCAAAATTATAGCATGGACATGGGTTTATAAAATAAAGCAGTAGAACTTTGCATGGAGGTGAAGCGTGATATATAGGGCATGCGCATTTGAAAACTAATGTAAACTGATAACTGAATTTATATGGTGTTCTTTTATGCCAATATATATAATATATAATATATAGGAGTTAAATTGGGATGTAAAGGTCATGGATGGTGATTATACGTAGGACTTCATGAATGAATTTAGTGATCGACATGTAGTTTATTCTTGGTGTCGCGTGGGTTTCGGTGTCGATCTATGATGGGTTCGAGGTACATGATAAACTTGTGTTCTTAATACAAATAACAGTTAGACGTTAAGTCATTTTTAGATATACAACGTTATGGATCAATTTAATTAAATGGTGGTCTTGTTAAGTGTTGTGTTTTGATCTTGTAATTGTTCCCTTTTAAATCATATAATTCTGGGTTAAAAGACTTGGGTTTGATCTCGTCTCGTTAAATAATGGTGTGTCTCGTAGGGTTGTTTAATCGTGTGTGTCTTGATGTGGTTTTAGAGCCTAGAGGGTGTTTGGTATGTGTGTGGGCGGTAGTATGATTTCGAACTAATTTGTAATCCAATTTATGCTTAAGAGTTTAACTTGCATCGGCTACACCCTAATTAGTCATAAATTCGGAAAATTGATTGAACTACTTTCGATCTAACCCTATATTTAATTGATTTTGCTTAAACCCTAAAATGGACATCAATGTAAATTAAATACGATATAAACCCTCATTAACTATTTATTATACTTAAACCCTAACTTTGTTATATACTGATTTTAAGTGCATTTAAGCCCAAAACTTAACTGATTATCATTTTGAAACCCTAATTTGACCAATTAACGGAAAGTTACTAAAATTGGTAAGTTACTGAAGTCGGAAAGTTACTAAAAATGGGAAGACACTAAAAATAGAAGGAAACCCTAAATAAATATAATAAATGAACTAATAAGTAATATATGATCCCTAATTCATGTAGATTCTCTGAAGAAGGAGTGATTGCCGTTCCGGTGTTCATTTCATTTCGTTCCCATTTGCTTGCTAAGGTACAGATATTCTACCCTTTTTCAGTAAGGGTGTTTTCATCCTCATGACTCCTTGATCTCGATCTTTGATTCGTTATAAGATACCCTTAAGCCATTGCTATGATTCCCTGTACTTTGATTCATTCGTTTGATATGCTTCGTTGTTATGATGATCCATTTGACATTCGTTCATTATGACCATTGTGATATGATACTTGGCATAATTCATTCGTTACCCTATGACATGAGTATTCGAATCACTTGATGCTTTGAAGGTTCATTTGATATTGTAACTGGATGTGAAAACCTTTCTTAATTGTATCATGGAAATGTTTTGAGAAAAACCATTTTTAAAACAATGTTATGAGCATGATGCGCTACCATTTTTATATAGAATCTTGCTAACTTTATGAAGACTACTTTTAAAGACTACCTTTATGGAAACCATTTTAAAGATCATTTTTATGAAAACCACTATTAAAAGATTTCTTTAAATGAACCTTTGATAGAAACCTTTGAATTGAACCTTTCTATGAACCATTTGATTATGAACCCTTGAGATCCTATGCCTGATATGATTCCCTTATTTGATTCATGACTTTCATTGTATGATTGTCATTCTTATTGATTCATTCTGACATTTATTTAAATGTCTCTGCTATGCTATGCTTATGTTTTGCCATGCTAGTATGTTATTGTTGTATGCTATGATATGATTGATGCGTGGTTTTGCGACCTTACAACAGGTTTTACCTCTCGAGGGATCTCAAGAGGCTTGCAATCCCCACCAGGCAGTGTACCTGACCGATGTAGTATAGTGTAGTGGCAAGTACCGGGGGATTGATCGTTCTCTAGGGGAATAGTGTCGTTAGGAATGAAAAACTACTCTAATAGGTCTAAGGGTGAGGGAAGATTCTTTTTGTATTTTTTTATATTTTTATGAAAGCAAGTAAAATCTCGGGTTTGAAGGAGTGGGCGGAATTAGTTTCTAGTCAACTAACCCAAATAACTACAATTGCAATTAAAATAAAATAACTGAAAATAAAAAGGTTGTGAAACTTATATGGAGAGAAATGTGTTTACTTAGATTTCCTTACTCCCTAACTATCTTTTACCGGTTGATTAGTGTGTATTAATTGCGTGGATGACGGGTGTATTCCTTAATACCAATCGTGGGGTGGCGTACGTACTTCCCCAACTCTATAAGCTCCTACTTCACTCCTATGTCGAGCCGGCTAAGAAGCTCCTAACATGGGATCACTAGAATTCGCTCATGCATTAAATACAACCATAAAAACCTTAGTACGCATTGGTTCGTGTTTCTTAAGACGTTCAAGCAAGTTACCGTATAGGAGGTTAGCCAGTTTTCTTAAGCCTAACATCGATAAACAATCATCCAATACAATTAATAACACACCAACAACCAATAATCAATAGTTAGGTTTCATTAGATCTAAGCAAACACAAGATAAATCTAGCCTAGCATGTTAAATAAAAGACAAGAACAAGGTATAATCAAACAACACATAGACATATTGAATGATTAATTGATTACTTATCTTCAATTGAACATGGGAGATCCAAGGGTATAAAACCCTTAAAAATGGCAGAAAAATCGTCTTAGGGTTTCTCCTCACAAAGTTGCACACCAATAACTAAAAATTATGAGAATATATATAGAAAATCAGATTTGACGGCGTCACGTTATAGAGTTGACGCCGTCACCTCGCCGCGGTTAGGGTTTCTTGATGGCCTTCTTGACGCCGTCCCCTTTTAATCTTCCAAAATCCTCTCTGGCTTATCAAGGGTTGACGGCCTTCTTGACGCCGTCCCCCTTTAATCTTCCAAAATCCTCTCTGGCTTATCAAGGGTTGACGGCGTCACACTGGGGCTTGACGCCGTTACAGGTACTTTTCCAGCAGATTTTTGAGACTTTGTCGTTTTCTTCACTTTTATGCTCCAAAAACGTCCAAAATGCTTCCTTTTCCAGATTTCTTCTCCAAAGTACCTAAAATGACAAAAGGAACGATTTAGGGCAATATTTGATCAAATAAATACGATTTAGGGCTTAAATGACCCCCTAAAAGCGGTACACTTTTCGCTTCATCAAATACCCTTACACTTGAGATTTGCTTGTCCTCAAGCAAATGCGCTTTTATTCTAATCAAAATACAAGTTAGGGGTCATTTAACGCTAATATAAAAGTAATTACAACAAATAGTCGTACCACTTTAATCATAATAAGCACGGAGATTACAGACTAGCACCTCACAAGTAGTGTTTAGATACTCACATCTCTCAGGTGTCATAAAAGTATATCTCATAAATGAAAATGAATAATATCTCTCACTACCTGTCATAGCAAATAGATTACCATAGGCTTGGGAAAGGATTAAAAACCTCCTCCACTAGGCGTAAGCACCTAAGATAAACTATCAAAGAGGGCTTTTAAACGGGTTATAACGTTAGGTGTAGGGATATGATAAACACGGTTTTGTTGGATAAAGGATATTTTACTGGTGGCGAGTTAAAGATCTTGATTAATTACATGTACAATATGGCGTTGCTAAGCCAAGACTAGACTCGACTTAAGCTAATGAAAAAAATAACAAAAAGATAAAATAAACATAAAATGAAACGGGATGGTAGTCCGTATGTTTTTTCTACTTTTTTTTTTTTTTTTTTTTTTTTTTGCATACACTCTTGCCCTACCATCCAAAATAATACATCATAGGGGGGTTGTATCCCCCTTACACTTGAACTTTTACATAACTTTACAATTAACTATTCTAATGACTCGAATTAAGATAATCGAAACACTTGGAGTACTTTTAAAATATTTAGCACATATGGGGGTAATAATGTTGTTCTTCCCCATTACTCCATTACACTAGTACTTTACCCATGAGTCCCAATCGTCCCAAAACAATATGTACAAGGATATGACTCGACTTAGCAACCATGTAATCAATTAGATAATTAACTTGGGGTTTAAACAAATGTTGTCACAATAATGCACTAAAAATGAGTGCATACAAGGTAGGCTAAGGCGATTTGGGTGTACATTTAAGTGGGGTGTAAACAAATTCTTACTTTAAGTAAAATGCTTAAAGTTAGAAACGAAAAGATAGGCTCCGAGGGGTGTACTAGGGGTATCGTGTACTAAAAATGAGTACAACGCAAAGGGTGTGGGAGAATTACTTGACCAATGTAGCCAATGTAATTATAACAAAAACACAGGTGTAAAACAATGGGTTAATCCTAATGCCTCTTATCATGTAGTAAATCTAACTACACGAATGTAGTCTCACTTGTGGCCTCGGAATGGTCCTAACGCAAGTTCTAGAATCTAAGTGCTACCGGTACACACATCATAGCATAAATGCTTTTCCTACCAATTCTAGGGGCGAACCTCACATATTTGGGGGTGAAAAATTTTTTTAGTGGTACGGTTTTGTGCTAGTCATATAACTCCTATCCGTGAGATGCTCATTAAGACCAAAGTTTCACTCCTATATGTTGTAAAAAAATTTAAATTTGGCACTAAAATTGCCTTAACAGGTATTTCTCTCAGTTTTATTACACATCTACTATTAAACAAACGAAAAATCAAGCGTAATAGCATTCTCTAAGGTATCGTACTTTACCCCCCCCCCCCTTACACTTAAGATGAACATTGTCCCCAATGTTCAAATAACAAGATGTAAAAGTAAATAAGGTAAAAGAATGAAATCAAATACTCCCCTGATTCGCTCGGTGGATAAAGAGGTAACATGGTTAGATCTTCTTCCAAGGTAATGTTGAAGCTTCAAGACTAAAGCAGCGCCAAAAGCTAGATTCCACATACATCTCCTTGTCCAAAATAACCTGTTAAACCTGAGAAAACAAACACGAAAACCTGCATAACATCGGCGGGATAAATCTGTATAAGGATATAATGCTTGTGGAATGATTATTTTGCAGATTCCTGGAGTTTATAAGTTAGAGATTTAATAAAGCATTTTATGATTCCGGAAGAAAAACAAAACTTTCAAAAATTTCAGAAAATTAAAACCTGACGCCGTCAGGTTGTAAGGCCTGACGCCGTCAGAAATGATCTGACAGAATTCTCATGTTAAGTTTCCAGAAAATTTCTGGAAAAACCTATACCTTACTTCCTGGAATTCCTGCAAAATATCATTATGACTCGATACAAGCATTTGACTCAAACAATTACTAATATGTATGTTAATTTAATATTGTTATGATTCATGTTCATTTGTTCTAATAAACTGATTTGGATTTCCCTTACACTTATCTTTTTGCAAAATACCTTTATATGTAATTAAGATGAAGTTAAAAACAAGATAAAGCATTTTCACAATTTAGTTTCGAACATGAATCAATAATAATAAAAATTAAACATACATACGGAAGCAAATAAAATCAAACAAACAAATAAATAAACACACAAAGCAAATAAAGCTTGGGTTGCCTCCCAAGAAGCGCTTTTCTTTATTAACGAGTCTTGTAGCTAGACTCAAAGTCATCGTACATTACGTGACTCCATCATTGGTCACGGTTTCTAGGCCATTCTCATGTCCGGTTTTATATTCCAGTCCTAATTTCAAACAATCCTTGTAGAAACCGGATATCCTTTCCATAACATAGTCTACTCCTTTACTTCTATCTCCATCATTCCTATAGTAGACTGCTTGCTTAAGCTCCTTCTCAACATTTGACAAGTGTTGGAATTGCTCTATCTTATATAGCATTTGGTAGTTTACCTCATCGGTCTCATCCTTAAATCTAACTATCCCTAAGAAAGGTTCATAAGTCATTCTAGAGACCTCAACAAATGGTTTTCCAAAAACTACTTGAGTTAAGCATGCATCGACTATTGGGCGGATATCTTCTACAATTACAAAGTCGGTGGCATAGGTGAAGTTTCCTACATAAACCGGTAATCCCTTAACTCTTCCCGTGAAGTTACTCATCCAACCCTTATCAGGGAGCATCCTATACCCAAGTTGATTTTTCATTATCAAGTTGTAGTGGGCTCTAGTCATGATGTTTATGGGTGATCTAAGGTCGATGTAAGCTTTCCACACATGTAAATGTCCGATGTTGCATGGTATGTTGAGATTAGAAGGGTCGCCCATTTCTATAATTGGTCTACCTAGGAAGTATGGTGTCTCGGGGTCATCGAATAAGTCTGTATGATATGCGTGCTCTTCCTTAGTGGGTAGCCTATTGAAGTAGTCCTCATCATCATCTACTTTTTCAATCTCACTTTTCCTAACTTCTTTATCAACCTCGACTTTCTTAACCTCATCCTCAGGTTCACTATTATCCTCATTCCTATCAATTGGTTTAATAGTGACAATGTTGACGAAGTGGACATGTTTGGATGAAGAGGGTTCTTTTACTTGGGGTCCGCTATTTGTGTTCCTAGCGTCCTTATGTGGAGGTGATATCACTTGGTTATTGAGGGCTTTCAATAAGTTGTCAATTTTATTGGTCATCTCCGTTTGTTGTTGATTGAATTCGGATTTGAATCTAGCTATCCGAGCTTCTTGAGATGCCATAAATTTGGACATCAATCCTTCAAGATTATTGGTACTACCATAATTGTTGGAAGGATTGTTATTGAAAGTACGGTTTGGGGATGAACCGCTTGATTGGAAACGATTAGGTGGGTTGGAAGAATTGGTTTGTTGTGCGTTTTGGTTTTGTTTCCACCTAAGGTTTGGGTGATTTTTCCATGAGGGGTTGTATGAATCACCGTAGGGGTTTGGCTCGGGTTTAAAAGTGTACCACTTGTCTCCCGCTCTGTCGGTACGCGAGGATGCGTAATCCGCAAAAGCTTGTTCGGGGAGTTCCACGCAATCACGGGTGTCGTGGGGACCACTACATAATTCACACGAAGAAGTGATTTTGTTCACTTGGCTTGAAGGGTTAGGAGCCTCGTAGGATTTCATAAGAAACTTGACTTGGTCTTCAAGTTCTATGATTCTACGGTCGGAAGTGCTTGAATTGTTCGAAGGCAAAGATATTGCCTTGACCGTTTTATTCAAATCACGAGGATCATTCCAACTTTCGTTGTCATAAAGAGCAAGATCTTCCAGGAGAGCCCATGATTGTTCCGCACTTAGATCACGTAGCTTACCACCGGCTGATTGGTCAATGGTTTGCCTCGTGGAGAGATTGATGTGGTCATAGAAGATTTGGACTTGGAGCCAAAGTTCTATGCCATGGTGAGGGACTTTTTGGAGTAAGTCCTTGAATCGAGTCCATGCCTCGTAGAGGGTTTCGCCTTGACGTTGTTGGAACATCAAGATATCATTCCTTAGCTTGGTAGTTCTTCCTGGTGGGAAAAACTGAGCGAGGAAATGAGTGGTGAGATCATCCCAAGAGGTGATGGATCCTGCGGGTAGACGCTCTAGCCATTGACTAGCTTGGTCCCGCAGAGAGAATTGAAAGAGACGCAGTCGGGTCGTCTCTCGAGTGGCAACATCAAGGTCTATAGAATCAACGATTTTGAGAAAGTCCTTGAGATGTTGATTAGGATCTTCGGAACGAAGTCCATGGAATGCGCATCCGCTTTGCACCAACCGGATGGTGTCGGATCGCAAGGGAGTGACATTGGCTCCTTGAGTGAGCTCAATGGTGTTTCGATAGCCATGGTGCCTAGGACGGGAGTAGTCTCCTAAGGTACGGGCTCTAAGAGGTGGGTGTTGTTGTGGTGGTGGGTTGTTGGGATCGAGGATATTACCACCTTCCATGATGTCGGATGGTAATGGTTACGAACAAAGAAACGAAGAAAAAAGATAGACTACAGAAAACCTAAAAAAATAAAATAAAAATCTCACTAGAAAGGAATCTAGTGATTAGACCTAATAAAATAAAAATTCAACCTAAACAATAACTATTCCCCGGCAGCGGCGCCAAAAACTTGATGCGTGGTTTTGCGACCTTACAACAGGTTTTACCTCTCGAGGGATCTCAAGAGGCTTGCAATCCCCACCAGGCAGTGTACCTGACCGATGTAGTATAGTGTAGTGGCAAGTACCGGGGGATTGATCGTTCTCTAGGGGAATAGTGTCGTTAGGATTGAAAAACTACTCTAATAGGTCTAAGGGTGAGGGAAGATTCTTTTTGTATTTTTTTTATATTTTTATGAAAGCAAGTAAAATCTCGGGTTTGAAGGAGTGGGCGAAATTAGTTGCTAGTCAACTAACCCAAATAACTACAATTGCAATTAAAATAAAATAACTGAAAATAAAAAGGTTGTGGAACTTATATGGAGAGAAATGTGTTTACTTAGATTTCTTTACTCCCTAACTATCTTTTACCGGTTGATTAGTGTGTATTAATTGCGTGGATGACGGGTGTATTCCTTAATACCAATCGTGGGGTGGCGTACGTACTTCCCCAACTCTATAAGCTCCTACTTCACTCCTATGTCGAGCCGGCTAAGAAGCTCCTAACATGGGATCACTAGAATTCGCTCATGCATTAAATACAACCATAAAAACCTTAGTACTCATTGGTTCATGTTTCTTAAGACGTTCAAGCAAGTTACCGTATAGGAGGTTAGCCAGTTTTCTTAAGCCTAACATCGATAAACAATCATCCAATACAATTAATAACACACCAACAACCAATAATCAATAGTTAGGTTTCATTAGATCTAAGCAAACACAAGATAAATCTAGCCTAGCATGTTAAATAAAAGACAAGAACAAGGTATAATCAAACAACACATAGACATATTGAATGATTAATTGATTACTTATCTTCAATTGAACATGGGAGATCCAAGGGTATAAAACCCTTAAAAATGGCAGAAAAATCGTCTTAGGGTTTCTCCTCACAAAGTTGCACACCAATGACTAAAAATTATGAGAATATATATAGAAAATCAGATCTGACGGCGTCACGTTATAGAGCTGACGCAGTCACCTCGCCGCGGTTAGGGTTTCTTGATGGCCTTCTTGACGCCGTCCCCTTTTAATCTTCCAAAATCCTCTCTGGCTTATCAAGGGTTGACGGCCTTCTTGACGTCGTCCCCCTTTAATCTTCCAAAATCCTCTCTGGCTTATCAAGGGTTGACGGCGTCACACTGGGGCTTGACGCCGTCACAGGTACTTTTCCAGCAGATTTTTGAGACTTTGTCGTTTTCTTCACTTTTATGCTCCAAAATGCTTCCTTTTCTAGATTTCTTCTCCAAAGTACCTAAAATGACAAAAGGAACGATTTAGGGCAATATTTGATCAAATAAATACGATTTAGGGCATAAATGACCCCCTAAAAGCGGTACACTTTTCGCTTCATCAATATGATAGATCTGTGCCTGAGCTTAACTATTTGTGGAGGTACCATGACCATATCTTTGATGGCACCTTAGACATGACACTCCCGTTAGAGGTTGTAGATCTACGGTGTTCCCCCTTATGATATGATATGATTTTGTGTACACTATTGGCCAACTTTATATATAAATGACCAGTCCAGTACTGGCATTCATATTTTGTTAGGGAGCGTATGGATGCATCCTAGGTTTATGTATGTGTATGTATGGTGACCAGGTGGTGTGTGCCTTACACTCCTTCTCACACTTTTAGTACTTAGAGGTCTCCCCTCTTCGTACACTTGTATGGCTTTAAGTATGATTTGACGGATTATGTTTGTATGGAGTTCTTATGGCACATCCTTATATGAACCTTTCCATTATTTCATTTTCTCTCGATTCATTATTACTCAGTTCTCATGCATTCTTGATTTTTAGTTCTCCTTTAAATTCGTATGACTTTCATGATTATGCTCTCTTTTGGCATTCTTATTCCTATGTCGCTTATGCTTATTTACCGTTATGTTATATATATATATATATATATATATATATATATATATATATATATATTATATATATATATATATATATATATATATATATATATATATATATCTGTTCACTGGGCTTTTTAATCTCAGCCACATTTCTTTCCATGCGGCAGGTTTTCGTTGGAAGCTGGGTTATGAGTGGAGTGCTTTGAGCTTAGAAGGCTATACTTAGATTGCTATCCCGGATTTAGTGATGACTAGAAGAGATTTGCATTTCAGACTTAGTATTTTTGTTATTGTTCTCATTGTAACCTTGTAGTTTCAGAATTTCCATTTGTAACCTTTGAAATTCAATTTGTATTATTTAAGTCTTATGCTTATGTTTGCTTTGATATGTCACCATAACGTAATACTTCTACCCTCATCGGGTTGGGGTGTTACAATTGAGGTGAAGGTTTATGGGTTAAGTGGGTTTTGATCACATGATCATGGGATGATCATGTGATGACATAGAAAAGATGAAGGGTAAGTTAAATGGGTTTTATAATCCCTTAATTATGATATGTGGTGATAATAAGTTTTGATGATGGTTATGGTTAGGAAGTAATGATGAGTTTTGATGATGGTTATGGTTAGGAAGTAATGATGATGATGATGGTGACTAGTGGGGATGATGATGATGGTGGTGGAATAATGATATGATAGTTAGCTTGGATTGAAGGTAAGTAACTCTCCCTAAAACATGTGTTATGTATTTATTTATCATATATGTATTATGATTGTGTGAGACCATGAGACTTGGATTTAGAATGATTGTAAGTTGGAAATTGGTGGCTAGTGATTTTGGCTAAGAGTATGTTAGCTTTTGGGCTTGGGATTAATTAAGGTATGTGGTTAGTTATGGTTGTTGTGATTCGTTATTAGTTATGTTATGAGGATATGTGTAATATGGTTTGGATGTTGTAGCTTAGAAGCCTTTAAAGCGGTTATGATGCTTATGTGAAAGTATGTGTATGATATGTGTTTTATGTTGGGTTACTTACTAAGCGTAAGCTTACCCCCTTTTAGTTGTTAATGTTTTGTAGGTTAATTGGGATGAAGGTAGCTTGGCTTGGACGATAGCTTTCGGATTGAAAAGCGGTTTGGAAGATAATATACGCTAGGAGCTAGGTAGAATACCGAGCTCAAGTGTCAAGGTTGTACCCCCGAGAGTCTTTCTTATGATTTGTATAACGTGTGTCAAGGTCGTCGTAAAGTCCGGGTGGTCAACGGTGTGTCCAAGTGTGTTATAGGTGTTTATAGTCAAAGTTAAGGGGGCGTTTGGAAAATGTGTAAATATACCCATTTTGGGTTGTGAACGGGTCAAGTGCTTATGGAACATGTTCAATATGTTAAAGTAATGATGTTGGCCAAGTTTGGTGGGTAAATGAAGTGTCATAGATGGTTTGTAGTGTAAATGGGTCAAAACGGGTATTTTGGCAAAACCGGTCGCTTTGTAAAGCATGTTTCCGCGGGTCGTTATGACCAAGTTTATTTATATATTTGATGTTTATAATGTCATAATGATTTCTGGAAGTTTTGGTGTTATGTCATGTTATAGAAGTCGTTTTCCGGAAAATGGGTCAAAAAGTGCACAAAAGGGGTTATGCAGAAAAAGGGGTGTTTGGGACAAGGTCTATTTTAACCCGTTTTGGGTCAAACGGGTTAAGAATTTTGGGAAACAATGTATATGGTGTATTTTAGTTCAATGTGTATTGAATGTGTTTAATTATATGTCTAAAGTGTCGACTTTTGTGTTTAAAGGCGTATGGGTCGATTTTAAGAAAATAGCGCACTTTAGGGGTCCATAGTGCACCGGAGGTGTCATAGTGCACTTTAGGGGTCCATAGTGCACAAGAGGGGTTTTGTAGTTTTTTTGTCAATGTTCGAAAAATCATATCTTTTAAACCGTAAGTCGTCATGGGTCGTGCCACCCGTCGTTTTGAAGGTAATTGAGTCTACTTTCATTTAAAAATAGTCTCAAGGTCTGATTGTGTATAGATTTTTGTCAGTTGTCAAAAGAGTGATAGAATGTCCGTAAAAGTCAAGCGTTTCCGCACAAAAAGTTTTAATTTTTTGTCTAAGCGGGCACGGGGTGTAACAACTTGGTATCAAAGCTTCGGTTTAAGTGAATTAGGTTTTCCTTTAGGTTGCCTAGACTTAAACCACTCGTAGACGCGTTTAACATAATTTTAAGTAATGCGAAAAATAGATGCCTTAGGTGTATGATGTGAAAGTGCTTATAGCAAGAATGGGATTAAGCTTGGGTTGGATATAATGTGCATATTGAGAATGTGGACTTGCTAATTGTAGAATTAATGAGTTAAACTCGAGTCATTGATTGTTTAAGTTATGAGGTGGAATACGTGATATGTTGTATGAGCTTAAGGTGTTAGGAGTTGTACATGTTTATAGTATTGGTGTGTGCGTAATGTAAGTCCATGGCGGACTAAGCGTGCTTAAATGATAGATTACCGTACACTCGAATATTGTCGGTGATTGTTATATGATTATGTGATTGTGTGCTATGGTAGTTTAGCGAGGGCGAATGGATGTAATAAGTTGTGTGGTGGTTTATAGGAAATGTGACTAAAAATGAAAGCGCGTAGCTTGTGTGATAGTGATGACCAAAGTATAGTCTCATGAGTAATTGTATTAAGTGTGTTGATCGCTAATGAGGTATTAGAGATGGGTTAGTGGAAGATTAAAGTATTAGAAGCATAATTATGATCGTGTGGTAATGTTGAACGTGTGTTATAGCATAGTGTGGTGAAGAAATTATATAAATTTATACATATTAAGTACGTGATGAACTTGGTAAAGTTATAGAATGAGAAAGGGCATAGTGATTAGTAAATGATGAAATAGAACGATATTTCCTAAGTACTAATAGCTATAATAAGATGAACATGTATGAGGCTAAGGTATTGCCATGAAATAATTATATCACGGCTAATGTGCTCCATTAGCGGTGATCATGACCGGATCTACACACACTCCTTGTGTTAGATGAATACTTTGAATAATTTCTAGTCTAGCACGCGGAATTTACTAGCTAGCACTTAGAAGATTTATTTGTTTGTGTTTTGTATTAACGAATCAATAAAGAATGAACAATGAACAATATACTTCAACTTCAACGATTCAATATTATTAATCAATAATACGAGTGATCTCCTATCACTAGGGTTTACAACCTTGAATCTTAACTAAGCAATACTTAATTGTAAAACTTTTATGTCGTTGTTATATCAAAACTTTAACCTAGGTAATCCTTTTATAGACTAAGGATTCCTTCACAAGATAACTATCAACCTAACATTATAAGATATACACTAAATCTTTTCTATAATTATCTTCACGCGGTTTTATCATAAACAGTACAAACTTCTTCATTCACCAGTACTAACTGCTTATGTCTTCAACCTTCTTTAGCAGTACTAACTTTCATCTTCAACAGTACTAACTGCTATAGCTTAATTTCCCAACAATCCTCCCCTAAACTTATGATTTCTATCCAAATCACTAAGTTTCTTCAAATTAAGCTTCTTCTTCTTAATGTGGAAAATTCTTTCAAACATCTATCACATCAGTCACTTTAGCCTTTGACTTTTCTTTGCTCTACAAGGTTGAAAATCTTTGTAACTAACAAGTCTGCCATCTCAGAGTCTTCTTCAACCTTGAGTCTTCCTTGTATCATAGCCACTAACACAAATGTTCTGAGTGGATAGTCTTTTTCCACTAACATATAGATTTCTATCCCATCTGGAGTAGAAACTCTATGTACTCCACACGATTCAAATAAATACCAATACACATCTTTAACTTGTGCTTCAAATCTCCACATTGACTCTCCACTATCAGGTTCATAGATTCTCTTCAACTGAACCCATAATTCTTTGTCTTTGTCTTCAGTAGGATCTTTATCTCTGAATCTCTCTTTTACTAAGCTCCATAGTTGATTAAGATCTTCTCTGTCAAAACCTTTGAGTAAATCTTCAAACAACTTGTACCTTTCAGAAATATCACCAAGTCTGATTATCTTCCATCCTTTCATTCTTCCATCAGTGAACACTTCCCAGTCAATGATTGGATGTTTTACTTGTAAAGGTTTGATATAAGAAGATTCTGGAACAATCATCATCATGCTTTTGATCTTCTCATTGGTTAACCCTTCTTCTTCAGACTTTTGTTTCTTTGCAGCATCAGATTCAAGAACTTCTGGTTGTCTTTTCTTTTTCCTTGTCATGTCTTCTCTGATTGGAGTATTCAGCCTTGCATATGCTTCAAAGAATCTCCTTTCAATTTCAGCATCTGTCCATCCAGTAAAGTCACTTATCTTGTAATCAGCTTGATTCTTCAAATAGTGCTTCATGAAATTGACTTTCTCCTTCCTGGTAGGTAACTTGGTCTTGTAACCTGACTTTTGCCTTTCTCTGATTCTGTGCATTAAGTTACTCCAAGTTGCTTCTTTATTTGTCTTCAAGATAAATTCCTTGAGCATCTCTGACTTTTCTTCTACATTTAACTCCTGATCATTAAGAACCATCACAGCATGAGCTTTTATAATACAATCAGAATCTAACAAGTATTGAAGTTGCTCATTAAACTCTTCTTGATTAAAATCTTCAGTTCTTGTTCTATCCATGAAACCAGCTATGTTCTTTTCATCATCAGCAGCCATTTTCCTTGCTAATTCCTCATCTTGAGCAATCTGAGCTTTCTTAGCTTCTTCATTAGCCAATTCTTCTTCTACCATTCTCCTTGCAACTTCTGCATCATGATCTATCTGAACTTGAGTTTTTGGTTTTAATGTCTTGAGCCTTTTAAGTTCTTGAGCTGCTTCCTCTTCTTCTTGAGTCATAGCTCTTTTACCTTTATCAGCTCTTCTTCTTTCATAAACTAGCTCGGCTGAAGTTTCACCAGTTGGAACTGCTTGATGCTCTGTCTCAGCAGTTGGAACTGCTTGATGTTCTGTCTCAGCAGTTGGAACTGCTTCAACAGTCTGAACTTTGTCTGCTTCATGGGTATCAGTCTGAACTGCTTCAAGTTTTTCTTCTTCCATATCTGCATTACCAGAACCTATATCAAATTGTTCTTCTTCCTCTTCATTATGCCTCCCCTGAGAACTTGATCCATCTTTGTCTTTACCAAATTTCCTCTCCCTGTTTGGAAGAATTTCCACCATCAACATCATCTGAATCATCTGAGTCATCACTAGAAGAATCATCATCCAATACCATTCTTGCCATTTTCTGCTTGAGTTGATCTTTCAGCTTTTTCACCTTCAAAGATAACCTGTTAAAAACTTTAGCAGAATTCTCCTTGTGGGCTTTGAGCTCATCCTTGATGCGTGCAAGATCTGTCTCCAAACTTTCAACTTTGGCAACTAACTTGGTACATAATTCCGTCAATGCATTTTGGTTAGAACTACCCTCATCACTTCTAGCTGTGTGACCTGCTAGGAGAGGTGAATCATGGGGAAAGGATCTAGGAACCACTCTAGGTGTTTCCCTTCTCCTATAAGTGATGCGCAATTGTGATGGTTGGGTTCTTTCAAGTACTTGAGTGGATGTGTGACGGGGATCAGTTGGAACTGCTGAACCTTCACCCAACTCAGTTTGAAGCATTTGAGGAAACAATGGAACTGGTTCCCCTTGAAAAAGCCTACTAGCCATAGCCATATTTTGAAAAACCTTTGATTGAAGGCTAGGAGTAGCAAAAATTTCAGTTGGTTTTGTAAGCAGGTATGTCTTTTTATTCAAAAGTGTTTGAACAAACCTGGGATACATTAAAAACTTTGTTTTGCTCTTAACATTAGATTCCATACCCTCAAAAATAAATTTTGAAAAGTTAAAAACCTTGTTTGTAGACAAGCAAATGAGAGCAATAGCAATATTGCTACTGAACTGCTCCCAAGCAGTCTTTTTAGGACTTAAACAACTTAAAAGGGTATGTATCAAAAATCTCCATTGAGGTGAGAAACATTCTTTTTGAAAAGTTAATTTATGTTCAGATGTATCATACCCCATTTTGGTAAGCTCTTCCCATATTTCAGTGTTAGGCATAGTGTTAATACCATCTGAGTCATTTAATTTAAGATGTCTCCTAATTATAGACTCGGTAACAACAAAAGATACACCATCCACTTCAGAATGAATTTCTGAGTCTCCATCTTCACTAGTCAAGACAGTAGCATTCTGCCAGAACTGTGTGATGTGCGAGACATAAAGAGTAGGAGAAACAGTTAGAGCATACCTTATGTGAGAGTGGTTGAGAAAGTCCACAATCTCATAAAACTTTGGCCCATCTCCCGCCTCTGTTTTCTCAAGAAACGCAACCTGATTATGACGCTTAACAAATTCCAATCCAGCCATTCTTAGTGATGAAAAATGAAAGATTATAGCAATACGATGATCGTTTAAATTGGAATTGAGGTTTTATGTAGTCGTTTGAGGTTTATAGGTACTGTTTAGGGTTTTGCGAAAGAAGCGTATGAGATAAATTATCTTTAGAAATAGAATAAATGAATTTATGGTAAAAAGATAATTATCATCTAGAAAAATCCCTATAAATGCCTTAAGAATAACGGTTTTACCCCAATGGCTAGAAAATTAATTACTGGCAGATTTTTACAACGGCTAGTTGAGCCGTACTAACTTTGTACTAACCGTACCAACTGTTGGAAAAATTTTGTTGAGCCGTATGAACTTATTTAAAAGGATTTTAAAATACCATGGCTCAAACATAGTTTTTAGCAAACTATCAGCTATCAACGGATTTGATATGTCTTTACCAATAGCCGTTTGCTTTGGACTAGCCAACTCTTCACACTTAGATATGGTGAGCTGATAACCATACAATTTTTGGTAAATTGTCAACCATCAACGGATTTGATTAGTCTTTACCAGAAATCGTTTGCTCTGGACTAGTTGGTTCTTATGTGGGTTAGACATGGTGAACCAATTACCATTTGTTGTGTGCAAAGATCACACACTCAGCTCCAAATCACCATAACAGTCCAAAACATATAGCATTAAATTCCTTGGTGTTTATCATCCAAATTCTGCAAATGTTAGTCCAAAAACAAAGAAACAAGCCACAAAGAACTTGTCTCACAATATAAAAGTATATGACTAACAATGCACATTACAAGAAAGATTAATTTCCTTGTGGTACCCAAGCCAAAACAGACTTAGGCTTTCCTCTTGCATCAACATAATTCATTCTTTTCAAAACAATTTTAGCACCATTAGGTTTGATGGGTCTCCAAACCCAACATGCTGATGCATTCACACCATTTCCCATATTTCCCTTAGCAGTGTTTTTATTAAGACCAGTACCAATTACTCTGCTAGCAGTTGGAACTGCTGGCTTGGTAGTTGTTACCTTAGGTTTCCAAACTTGGTTTGTTACAACTGCTTTGTGATGAAAGGGTCTAATAACAGTTTTTGGTGCTGATTTGGAAAACATTTTTGCACCTTGAACTGTCGGCCTTGGGTTAACAGGTCTAATAGGTCTACCAGTCTGAACTGCTGCTCTAGCAGTTTGAACTGCTTTGGGTCCAGATCTTAATAGAACTGATCTGGGTATCATTCTATCATTCCTAAGAAAAGATTGAGGTCTTGCTATGCTCAACCTATGATTTGTATATCCAGATACCCATTTATCACAAAAATCTGCAAGATGGTCAAAGCTACCACAAGAGTAACAAGCTTTCCTATAACAGACAAAATCATCCCCTAATTGGTGAGATTTGAGGTCATTCCAATTCCTTTGGTTACCTCTTGGATTGTTTGTGATTCTATACATTTCTGCATACCTAACTGTTGGTCTAAAAGGTTTGGCATTTGATCTAAGCCTAACAGTCTCAGGTTTAACCATCTTTGGAACTTTTGGTTCCTCTACTTTAGCACTAACAGGCTTAACCACAGCCTGATCATCCTCATCATCAGAAGTCCATTCTTCAATGATTGGAGCATCTGAGTCCTTAGCTGAGGACACCTTATCCTCAGAAAGTGAGGCATCATTTGCACTTTCATACACAGGTTTGTCAACTACATCCTTCTTGGGTTGAGGACCATATTTAAGCTCAGGTAGTAAAAATTCAGGTAGTCCTGTGTGTTCTAAGTCTATGCCTGGGGGTGTTGGAATTCCTCTATAGGGAGGTGGAACTGTCTTATAACCTAGGCCTGACTTAGCTTTATTAAGGATCTGACACTCAACAATCTTACTAACACCCTGAGTTGCAAATTCTAGTGTGTCAAAAGTCATTTGAATGTTCTCCTTTGCTTTCTTAACCTGTTCTAACTCATGTTTCAACACAGTAATTTCATTCTCTCTAAACATTAAGTCTCTCTTAACAATAATCATATCATCAGAAAACTTAGACTCATTACTTTTATAATGAACAATTTGTTCTTCTAACACAGCTAAAGCCCTCTTATGATTTGCTAAGTTAAAAGCAGTTTCGACTAGCTCTTTTCTCTGATTCTCATATCTTTTCTTAACTGTTTCTAGATCTTTTAAAGCTTCACAAGATTTAGAACATTTTGAAACTTGTACCTCAGAATCTGAGAATGCCATGAGAGCAATCTCTGTAGATGCTTCTGCTTCCTCCTCTGCAATGTAGCTCCAGTCAAACCCTAAGCCATCAATGGCAACCATGGCTTTCGAGCTTGAATCAGTAACCTCCACAACCCTTGACTTGTTTCCATATCCTCTTCTCTTTCCATCTTGTTGGCTTGGCAATCTACACTCCCTTGAATAATGACCTTTCTTGTGGCAATTGAAACACTCAATCTTAGACTTGTCATACCCTGCAACATCATTGCTGTTTATGACAATCTTCTTGCCAGTCTTCTTCAAGAATCTCCTAGCTCTCAAGCTGAGAAGAGAGAGCTGCCACTTGATATCCATCTCTTTAATATCATCTTCATCAATCTCTTGAAGATCTGAATGAGTCAACATACTTCCATTGTGCTGAGTAGTCAAGAAAGCACAATAAGTATCTTCATTCAAAAGTCCACTAGTACTGCTTGAAGTGCTAGCAGTACCAAGGTTTGCACTAGCAGTACCAACTGCTCCAGCAACTTGCACTTCTTCATCTGAACTTGAGGTACTGGGAGTTGATACAAAGGCCAAATTCCCTGAGCTTGAGCTTGAGCTTGATCCACCAGACTTCTTAATATCATGTTCAACTATCTTGAAGTTGCTATAGAGATCCATTAAGCTCATGGAATCTATATCAGGCTTATTTTTCCATACAACCACATGCATAGCCCATTCAGCTGGTAGACTTCTCAGAAATTTGGAGTTGAGATCTTCCTGAGGCATCTCAATTCCTAGAACAGCCAATTGACTCACTAGTTTTTGAAGTCTATTAAACATATGATCTAGTGACTCGTTGCTTGTAGCTGAAAAATTCTCAAACTGTTGCTTGAGAAGAGTCTTCTGAGATTTCTTGGTGGCTTCATTCCCACCATATCTTGCAACAATAGCTTCAAAAAGGGTTTTAGCACACTTAAACTTGCTAAAATTCAACAACTGGTCATTGGGAATAGTCATCAGAAGCAAACTTCTAGCCTTAACATCATTCTTGTGCCTTGCCTTCTCTTCAGTAGTGGTTGGCTTTGTCTGCACTGTAGTCTCAGATTTACCTTCAACAACAGTTGTTGTTGATACGGGTGAAAAGGAGTTTCCTTCTTCAATGATCTCCCAAAGAGTATAATCTTGAACTTGGAAGAACTGCTCAATTCTTAATCGCCACATATCAAACTCATTGGGCTTAAGCATTGGAAGCTTAGCAGCAATATTAGTCTGACTTGTTGTTGTCTCCATGTCCATCTTTTCTTGAACAAATTCGTCTGGATCTTCTAAACCAAAGTATCAGTAACCTGGCTCTGATACCACTTGACCGGATCTACACACACTCCTTGTGTTAGATGAATACTTTGAATGATGTCTAGTCTAGCACGCGGAATTTACTAGCTAGCACTTAGAAGATTTATTTGTTTGTGTTTTGTATTAACGAATCAATAAAGAATGAACAATGAACAATATACTTCAACTTCAACGATTCAATATTATTAATCAATAATACGAGTGATCTCCTATCGCTAGGGTGTACAACCTTGAATCTTAACTAAGCAATACTTAATCGTAAAACTTCTATGTCGTTGTTATATCAAAACTTTAACCTAGGTAATCCTTTTATAGACTAAGGATTCCTTCACAAGATAACTATCAACCTAACATTATAAGATATACACTAAATCTTTTCTATAATTATCTTCACACGGTTTTATCATAAATAGTACAAACTTCTTCATTCACCGGTACTAACTGCTTATGTCTTCAACCTTCTTCAGCAGTACTAACTTTCATCTTCAACAGTACTAACTGCTATAGCTTAATTTCCCAACAGATCAAATGAAGGTATGGAATAATAAAACATGTTTAAAATATGTAAGAAGGATAAATGAATGCTAATGAGTATGTATGAGGTAAAGGTGTTGCCCTGAAATCATTATATTACGGCTAAGGCCATAAGCGGTAATTATTATAATGAATGCATGTGTTGCAGTTGACGATATATGTAAAGTCTATATGTAAAAGAGTTGAGTAGACTAACGTGTAATGTAAAAAGGTGGAAATGACTAACGAGGGTTAAATAATGTAAGTTGTGGTAAGAGATTATAAACTCATAGAATTGCGTAATTACAATAAGCATGCTCATATGCTCTATGCGCTTGCATTTCACTAAAATAAATGAATATAATAATGTATGTAAGGTGCTTATGACTTGGATCCATTGCTAAAGTGATAAAGTGTGAATGTTAAATGATCCTTCGGGGTGAACGTTAAAAGTGGTATCCTTTAGGATGACCAAGTAAATGAATGTTAAGGAATCCTTCGGGATGAATGTTAAAGATCCTTCGGGATGAAAAGTATTGCCTTCATCGGCAAATGGGGTTGCCTACATCCTTGGCAATAAAAGTATCCCCATAATGAATGTGTTAATGATATGGATCCAAGTCTAAAAAGGAAATATGAAGTATAAACAGGAGGAAATAATAAAAGTTAAATTGGGAAATAGGAGTAGTAGTGTTATGTCGGGAGTACATAACCATGAGTTTATATTTCTTGATTTACATCGATTGCGACGCCTCTCCATGTAACTGAGGAAGTATAAATGAGTGGGCTTATGTGTTGCCGACACGACACAAGTAGGGTTAGAGAAGTAGAAAGCGGAAGTTTAGAATTAGTTAGAAATTATAAGGACTAAGATAGGAGGATTAGAATTAGACCATGACTTTTAGTTGAGACTTAGAAGAAACCTTGATGGGATGGAGAAATTGTAATGATGATATAATGTGCCTTGCGGCGTGGTACAAAATATGATGAATGACAATAATAGAATGTGAACGTATTAGTTGAGTGTATCTATGTAAATTCAAATAGTACGAGTTTCTTAAGTATCAAGTAGGCTAAGAATGAGAGTAGAGGATAAACCGAGTGAGATGGTGATGTAACGGTAATAGAGCGGATTAGAATGATGACTAGTTGTAATAAGTATGTCCTGTATTATGTAAAATCTAAGCAAGAGTTGTATGGTATAGAAGTAAACGGGAAGTAATGGGGATTAAGGATATGTGATATGTTATAGTATGCACAGAGTTGCAAGATCACTTAGATCGTTGCACTAAATAAACTAGGAATTAAGGTGCTAGGAATGAGATGAGTTATGTGACTAAGTGTAGGTTAGTAATGAATGATAGATTTCGGGGACGAAATCTAAATAAGGGGGTAGAATTGTTAGACCCGTATCCCGGTTACGAGTAGGCCCCACCGTAGATGGAATATGCTAAGGACTTTATGTGATTGGTTGGTCAACAAAGTTATGTGGAAGTCAACCCGATGGTCAAATTAATAGTCAAAGTATGACTAATGTAGTAATATAAAATATGATGCATAAACTAAAGGGACCTAGGTTGCCAAGTGTTAATTATGTGTTATAAGTTAGTTGTGGCTAAAATAGGAGGAAAGAGACTTGAGGGGCCATTCTCGGCATTAGCCCAAACTTGCCACCTAACTAAATATATCCAGGATATTCTAGATTTATCTACCATTATTGAGATAAGGTTGAGAAGTCCGGTTCTAGTGAGATGAAAAGAGAGGGAAAATAGCTAGATGATAATCTAAGAAGAAGAAGGTGAAGATCAAGTGCCTATAGTCTTCCCTAGCAATAATCCACTCCAAGTAAGTGTTCTAATCTATGAGTTAATGATGATTATTGAGGTGAAGGTTTATGGGTTAAGTGGGTTTTGATCACGTGATCATGGGATGATCATGTGATGACATAGAAAAGATGATGGGTAAGTTAAATGGGTTTTATAATCACTTGATTATGATATGTGGTGATAATAAGTTTTGATGATGGTTATGGTTAGGAAGTAATGATGATGATGATCGTGACTAGTGGGGATGATGATGATGGTGGTGGAATAATGATATGATAGTTAGCTTGGATTGAAGGTAAGTAACTCTCCCTAAAACATGTGTTATGTATTTATCATATATGTATTATGATTGTGTAAGACCATGAGACTTGGATTTAGAATGATTGTAAGTTGGAAATTGGTGGCTAGTGATTTTGGCTAAGAGTATGTTAGCTTTTGGGCTTGGGATTAATTAAGGTATGTGGTTAGTTATGGTTGTTGTGATTCGTTATTAGTTATGTTATGAGGATATGTGTAATATGGTTTGGATGTTGTAGCTTAGAAGCCTTTAAAGCGGTTATGATGCTTATGTGAAAGTATGTGTATGATATGTGTTTTATGTTGGGTTACTTACTAAGCGTAAGCTTACCCCCTTTTAGTTGTTAATGTTTTGTAGGTTAATTGGGATGAAGGTAGCTTGGCTTGGACTATAGCTTTCGGATTGAAAAGCGGTTTGGAAGATAATATACGCTAGGAGCTAGGTAGAATACCGAGCTCAAGTGTCAAGGTTGTACCCCCGAGAGTCTTTCTTATGATTTGTATAACGTGTGTCAAGGTCGTCGTAAAGTTTGGGTGGTCAACGGTGTGTCCAAGTGTGTTATAGGTGTTTATAGTCAAAGTTAAGGGGGCGTTTGGCAAATGTGTAAATATACCCATTTTGGGTTGTGAACGGGTCAAGTGCTTATGGAACATGTTCAATATGTTAAAGTAATGATGTTGGCCAAGTTTGGTGGGTAAATGAAGTGTCATAGATGGTTTGTAGTGTAAATGGGTCAAAACGGGTATTTTGGCAAAACCGGTCGCTTTGTAAAGCATGTTTCCGCGGGTCGTTATGACCAAGTTTATTTATATATTTGATGTTTATAATGTCATAATGTTAGGAAACCGTAGAGGGGGGGGGGGTGAATACGTTTCCATTTAAAAACTTAAAACCTTTTGTATCAAACACCCGATCAAGTGTGACGTAATATGAAAAGTGTCAACAATGAGTTTATAGCATCTAGAGATGACTATAGTAAACTACAACATATGCACAATCAAACCATGGAACATACATGATCAATCACTACATGAGCAACAAGCCACACAAACACATATGCAATGCAAATATAAATATAAAGCGATAACTAATGAAATGAAAGTAAAGAGATAAGTTAGAAGGCGCAAACCGGACACGGTGATTTATAGTGTTCGGTCACGAAGCTCCTCTTCGCCCTACTCCACTCCCCGAGTACCCAACTCGAGAGTTACTTCACTAATCAACAAACTCCCTTCAGGCGGAGAAAACCGTACACGTCGCTTAACTTGTTTTCCGACACTAAGCTAGATGTCGAGTGCTAATCTTAGCTAGCACCAATCTACCACGATCTACCCGATCTACCCTTGATCCACATGATCAATCACACAAGCCCAATGGCTTCAAGAGATCTTCACTATCTCTTAAGATCACAATGATCTTGACTCACTCTCTCACAAAAGAAAAATAATCTTGATGTATGCTATGATACAATCAAGAGTGTAACAAATGTTACAAGACCTAACAACACCAACTCTTGTATCTTCTTGGATACCTTGAGTTCTTCTCTTGCTAATCAAGAGGGATGACAACACTTTGTATCTACTTGGATACTTTGTGTTCTTCTCTTGCTAATCAAGAGGGATGACAACACTTTGTATCTACTAGGATACTTTGTGTTCTTCTCTTGCTAATCAAGAGGGATGACAACACTTTGTATCTACTAGGATACTTTGTGTTCTTCTCATGCTAATCAAGAGGAATGAAGAGCATCACTTGAATGGATGATTGGATCACTCTTAAACAACCTAAGACTCTCCAAATGATCAAAGAAAGTCATCTAAGTGAGGAGGGATAAGACCAGAGAAAAAGGACTGGAAAAATCAAGTTGGAAGTGTGGAATGGTCCACTATTTATAGGCAATGGAAAATCTGACCGTTACAGACCCACGGCTCCACTAAATACCCAACGGCTCCACTAAATTTAGTGGAGCCGTCCATACTTAAAGGTGCCGTTGGACGCTCCCTTTTTTGTCTTTAGTGGGGAAGGTTTATTTGGGGAAGTTGGAGCTGTTTTGGGGGGAAAAATGGTTGTTGGGAGTTTTCAAATTTATTTTTCAAAATAAAACATTTCTTTTTAATTCAAAAATAATTTGTAAAATATATTTTTGAAAAAATGTTTTGTCACATTAAAAATGTGAAGTTTAGAAAAATATAATCCTTTGATCATTTGTCAAGTAGTAGATTTGTTTGTCCATACCTTGAGTGATTTATGTCGGGATGGAAATCTACGACTTCGTTGAAGCATACTTGAGACGTCGGGAGGTGTTGATGAAGTATGCATTGATGATTTGTGTTTACAAGTAACTTGCACATTTTACGTTATGCATTACAAGTTACATGTTTGTCATCATTAAAACCGAAGAAACCGTTTAGTTTAAATATTGTAATATTTGCACTAACAATCTCCCCCTTTTTGATGATGACAAATATGTAAACCGTAACACATAGTAAAATATAAAAGTTACCTGTTTACACTCCCCTTCTCCCCCTTTTGTCGAATAAAAAAGGTAGTTGCCTCGAGCGCTCCCTTGAATTCATTCCCTACTCCCCCTTATTGAACTACATTCCTTTCTTCCTAGAAAGGCGAGTTTGCATCATCCTAGTGAAGCCTTCTATCATCACTTGTGAAGATGACTCCATGCTATGTATTCAAATACTCCCGAGCTCCCCCTAGCTCAATGCTCCCCTATGGTGACTTAATCCCCTTGTTTATTTAACTTAGTATCTAGCGGATCCATGGATCAAATTCTTACAAAGGCTTTTCCTACATCAAGGGTTAGCTTCGTGCAACATAATATATAACATTATAGGAGCAACATTATAGGGATAGAATACACATAGCAAGACATGCATGGGTTGAACTATGTTAACACATAAGTGTCACAACCCAACCGAAAACCTAAGGTGTAACTGTTCACTCAATCACACTAATCAAGAACGAGATTCGTTCATTGACTGACGCACTAAATGACTTCTTCCAAGTTGTCATTGGGAAGGAAAGTTCTAACAAACCTTTTGAACAACATAATCATCTACCTAAGATGATTGATGTTAAGGATAGTTTGTTGATAAGACATACTCTAAATGATTACTATTATGACAAGTCATGCCATAAAGTAGACTCGATAGAGGTTATACCTAAATGATTCCATAAGGTGGGAGAGAGTTGGTTGTGGTGACAACAAGGACAACTTGGGTTATGTGGTTGTAGGGGAAAAATAATGGGATGACCCATTAGTGGTTTTGGTGATGGTGATAGTGATAAGGATGATGTGTTGGTGCCAAGTCCAAAGAGGTTTGATGGTGATAGGGTTAGTGTGATAGCTAAAGGTTGTGGTGGACTTGGTGGAGGTGAGGGTGTAGGAATCCTAAAGGATGATGATGATGTGGTTGGAGATGTTGGTTTTGCCCTTTGAGGAAAGGTGGGAAAGGATGGTTTAGGTTAATATATCGTTTGCACTGACAATGAGATGCATGATATATTTCAAAAGGGAAAAAGAAAAGGTGTATGTGATCCTAACAGGATTGTTGGTGGATATCTCTAACGGGGTTAAGGTAACGAAGTTCTAGGTTTCTAGGTTGGATGATCCTAGTTGTGTGTTAGAGATAATTTGGTGCATGAAGGGTTTCATGTGTTTGTGAGGATTGAAGGTTATTGTAAGGTTTGAGTGTGATGAGTTGAGGGTTATAAGGTTTGAGTGTGATGATATATAGGTTGAAGGTTCTTAGACTAACTATCACTGTCAAGAGTGAAGTGTAGCTATGAGGGTTGAGTGTGATGATGCAAGATAAGCTTGCAATAGTGAGGCCTTCTATAGGCAAGGGTTGTGGGATTCAAACTAAAAGTTGGTGGTAGAGTCCTATGGTGTAGTGAGAGAATCCTAGGGTGTATGTGAGTTTGCAAAATTTTGCAGGTTTGAGGTTAGGGATGCAGGGATCTAAAGGAAACAGTGAAAATTCGTCAAACATAGGCACGGTACCACTAAATACCACACGGTACCGTTAAATTTAACGGTACCGTGGCCTATTTAACGGTACCGTGACCTGGAAGTCACGAATTTTCCTGTGCAGCCTAGTTCTGGGCAGCTAAATGGAAGTTTCCTAGGGAATAAGAACCACATTTGTGTGTTCTTGAGAGTGTTTGGTGAAAGACTGTATGAATGTGTTTTCGCTCCCCCTTAATCTATGACCATCCGGACAAGATGTAAGAGATAAAGAGGAAGACAAACGTTGACGAAAGCGATGAGCTTAGTAACGTCATGACAAGTGGTGGATAGCATACGATAAACTTCACCTTTGAAGTCACGTAGCTCTTCTCAATCATTGTGAATATTCATAGAATATTTATATGATGAGGCATGTGATTACTAGGAGATATCCTAAGGGTTAAGAAGATAAAATCTTCAGAGCTGTGAGGTTGGTGACAAGGTTCTAGTGGGATTATCTCAACTTATCCTAGCGGTTCTTCATTTGAGGTGTGTGGAAGGTGAGTGGGATGCGGAAGCATTGGTAGTGCTTAGTACCATGCGGAAGTGAAAGGGAAGAAGGCTTAGGAATCAGAAGATAGATACAATCTGTTCTGATAGGATACGGTTCTGGTTCAAGACTACATCGAGTGTGTTTCGATAGTGGTTTTGAAACAGTGAGAATAAACTGTCTCAGCAAATAACGGTCCAATGGTACCGTTAAAAATAACGATACTGTCCCCTATTAAAGAGTACCGTGACCTGCTGAGGTCAGTTTTGACCCAGAATTAGATTTCTGACAAAGAAATTTCACATATGTTGTGATTTTTCTGGACCTTAGATTAAAAGAATTTATACCGAATAAATTCCTTTATGAATGAATCCACCGGGATTCGATGAACGTTTGTCGAGAACGAGAAATGACATTTAATTGCATTTCGCAAATTAAATAAACTTTAAATACTTCGGATGAAATATTTAAGTTGTCATTGGAGTTTAAGAGGATTTTACGAATAAATCTTCGCTAATTAAGGGAGATTTTTCGACACGAGGAGAGAATTTATACCTAATAAATTCTTTGACTCGTACTGGACGAGAAGAAATGACTTTTATATTTCCGAGGAAATACATAGGTAGTCATTAGAGAGATGTGAAAGATGACTTAATATTTTCAGTGAAATATTTAAAAAGTCATCAGACGAGACACATGATATGACTTGACATTTCCAGTGAAATATCTAACAGTCATGGGACGAGATCGAGGGAATGACTTGATATTTCCAGTGAAATATCTAACAGTCATGGGACGAGATCGAGAGAATGACTTGATATTTTCAGTGAAATATCTAAAAGTCATGACACGAAATAGAATAGATGATCTCAATATTTCCAATGAAATATTCAAGAGATCATGCAAGGAACGTGAGGGATCACTTAATGTTTCCAGTGAAATATTTAGATAGTCATGAGAGGGATTTAAAGAATGACTCAATATTTCCAGTGAAATATTTAAAGAGTCATGAGACGAGACGCACGAGATGACTACAATATTTCCAGTGAAATATTCAAGTAATCATAAGAGGGGTACGAGAGATGACTTTAATATTTCCAGTGAAATATTTAAATAGTCATAAGTTTTATGAAAAATGTTCCATCATTCCTAGACCTAGACGGAGATGGTAAGGGGATTCTCGGTTGAGAGGTTTGGTTGATTTAAGGGTTTCTATGTGCTTCGCACGTGAGTGTTTCATGGGGTTTTGAAAGATGTAAAGCTAGGCCTATGGTGCTGATTTGCAGCAGGGTTTGGGATCTTAAGACGTGTATATTCACACGAGGATGAAAGGAACTACTAATTACTTATATAGTAACTCGTGAGTCCTTTGGATGAGCGTTTTAACATATGTTGTTAAAAGGCTTGAGTATGATGTTTCGGATATGACATTTAACAATTGTGATCGCAAGTTAAACTTACTTGAATATTTCGGATGAAATATTTAAGTTGTCAACCCTACTCCGAGTTCTACTAGGTTTGGTCCTAACCTTCCCATGACAAAAAGGTGTATTACTTAGAAGAAGGCGAAGTGATGACTGGGGAATTAGGGTAACTTCGCGACTACTTTGACTTATGGGTTTTGACACTAATGTATGGCTCTATGACTTCTAAGGGTTCATAGTGATGGGCATACCTAATTCCTAATGTGTCAAAAGAACATAGTGTGGGTGCAAACTTTACAAGTAAATCAAGTAAAATGCACATAAGGAATAAATGCAAACATCATACAAAACATGATAATCATTTAGCATTTAAAATCATGAAGACATTTAATCATGTCTTATGAGAACATGTTATCATTTTGAAACATGTATGTGGGATGCAAGCAATCTAGGTTTGCTAAGGCAGATCCTAATTACTGCTTGTTCAAAATGACATCCTAATGGGAGATATAGTTCAACGATGCAAACTATCTCTAGTCAAATGTAGGAATGAAAAATTTTCAAGTTAGAGAATGAGTATGAGACAATCACTAGTGGTGCTCAATTAAGGCTGAACACGATCATTTTTACGGGTTATACCACAAACCCAACTTCTCTCCTAGAAGCAACTCAACCGTTAGGTCAAATTGAATTTCTAGTGCGATAGGTTCTCCAGTAGTCATTCTCATATTAGAAAATTTCAAATTCCTATATTTGCCTATTGAAGTGTAGCAAAGATGATATTAGCTTATTTCGCTAATACATGACCTAATATGACTCAACTAACCATACTTAGAAGGTCGATTAAGAGAATGACATGTCTTACACAACTCCTAACAAAGGCAAGCGAAATATTTTAATTCCGTGTTTGAGATTTAGAGGTTATTTTATGGAGATGGTGTATTTTATGATCTCTTGGACAACATCTTTGTTTGTTGAGTTGTTACATGTTATTTTAACATGATTTGGTTTCCTAGAACCAAGAGACACTCTAATGTGATACAATGTAGAATCTACTACATCGTGTGTGTTTCAAGAATGCTCCTTTGCATATCTTGAGTGAGAATCTAGTAAAGGTTACTTACCTCAATAGATCTTATGAGCATTTTATTTAAAATGAGACATACTGTTTATTTCAACAAGTATGCTTTTCTAAGAGGAAACTTATCACTCTTATGAATGCTTTGTGAAACAAGTATTTTAGTGTATGACTAATTTTACTTGTTTATGCAATGACACATGACGTATTAGGTTATTATTCAACTCTAATATCCTATATTTGTTAACAGGATGCAATGTATTCTCTTGTAACATAACCATTCATGTCACAAAGAAAATAAGATGCATGAGATATAAGTTATCCTTTGTCAATCTTTTGATAAGAGAAATACATGTGATATTCTCAAAGATTGATGACTTACATAATAGTTAATAACATATTATGTGTGACACTTTTACTAGACATGTGACATTGAGTGTTGAGTCGTTCATGAGCAAAGTTTACATATGTTGTTTGTTTGCTCTTGTTTGGTTTTTCGGAAATGACACATTTACTAATTGCATTGCAATGTAAATTACTTGTATATTTCGGATGAAACATCCAAGTTGTCACTCCTACTTAGTTGTGTATTTTATGCATCTTTTAAACATATTAGTTTAATGTTTGGAACACAACTATTGGACAACAAGACTCAATATGACATCTTCAACACAAGTGTGAGTTATGATCCGATACATATTATTTTCGTCTTGAGAGGACGTCATTATTTTCATAACAATCGAGTGTGATTGAGTATGTAGATTCAAGATAATATGTTTCATCATGTTTTGATGTTATCTTGAAGCTAAACAAATAATGACTCCAATTTCATGTCCACACTCGAAAACTTGTCAATTAGATTCGATGATGATATCAATCATAATTTGAATAATGAATTGATATGTACTCGAAATCTTTCTTGACCCTCACGATTACTCCTTTTAAAAATAAAATAAAAATTTAAGGAGTGTGTTCCATTTATTCTAGTACTAGTTGTATGTGTGAGGTTAATGACATATTAAGTTACTACTTCGATATTGTCATTAATTTTTATTTGAGAAAAACTATTTATATTATTAAGTATAATACTTTTAGTTTTTCGACACCTCATTAGTATAAAAATAATTATCTTAACTATTTTTATACAACATACGTAAAATACTAAATGTTTAAAAACATTTTGTATGTGTGTTAGATTAATGCAAGTTTAATACATTTTCTTTTACTTAAATACTAATGTATTAAAATGACCTTTTATCTTGTTTAGACAACCCATGGTCAAACAAGACAAACGATGTAATGTTTTAGAGATCATGTTACGGATTTTATGAAAGTGTTAAGTATTTTGGGATGATGTACTTTTTACACTTAAACCTTTGGAAAAATAATTGTGTAAGACAATATCTTTCAACACACATGATCTACCAACTTAGTTTCTATTCCTAAGAAGCTTACTAAACCATTTTAAGAACTTGCAACAAATGCAAGACAAATGGTTGATGCCTATATGCAATGCAAAATCAATTACGCAACTTAGTGCAAGAAGTCTAGCCTAAGTCCTATTGACACATAAGCCGAAAAGCTAATATTCGACACATAGCAACTAGGCATGAAAGACACTTATGCTTAAAGATAAAATTAGCTTAACAAAGATAACAATAAGCATACAAAAGTATTAACTAACAATATTAAGACACAAACAAAAGCAAATAGTCATTTAGCATAACACACAAAGATACTTATCGTCATTTTGTGTATTAAGTATAACAATGTACACTTAGCTTGACTTTATTTGAAAAAGAATTATTTTCCACCCCATTTAAAAATTTGATCAAGTTCAACACCTTGAAATCATGAATGCATCAACGTGTGATGTTCACTTTGTGATTTGACAACAAAATTTGTGCAATCGGCAAGACCGGAAAAGACTCTGTGTTACGAATTAAAGACATTCGTAAATTTTACTTTACAATCACTTTCTAAAAATATTTTTAAGTGAAAGTAGACTCAATTACGTTTAAAACGATAGGTGGCACGACTCGTACGGACTTACGGTTGATTTTATACGAATTTTTGAAAATTACCGAATTCTGAAAAACAGACGGACGACTCCGTTAAATTTAGCGGTACCGTCCATATTTAATGGAGCCGTCTGTTGTATTTAACGGTGCCGTACGTGTTACTTCAGTTTTTGAACAGAACCAACTTTTATCAATTAAAAAAAAAAACTTCAAGCTAGTATGACAACATATACTTAACAACAAAACTTGTAAGTATTATGCAACTAAATACTTTTCATATTTTTATCACCTTCATGGGTAATTTGATACATGGATCGTACTCAATTTTGAAAACCATTTGTTTTAAAAATTTGCGCGACGTGGCTCTGGTACCAATTGTGGAAACCGTAAGAGGGGGGGGGGGTGAATACGTTTCCATTTAAAAACTTAAAACCTTTTGTATCAAACACCCGATCAAGTGTGACGTAATATGAAAAGTGTCAACAATGAGTTTATAGCATCTAGAGATGACTATAGTAAACTACAACATATGCACAATCAAACCATGGAACATACATGATCAATCACTACATGAGCAACAAGCCACACAAACACATATGCAATGCAAATATAAATATAAAGCGATAACTAATGAAATGAAAGTAAAGAGATAAGTTAGAAGGCGCAAACCGGACACGGTGATTTATAGTGGTTCGGTCACGAAGCTCCTCTTCGCCCTACTCCACTCCCCGAGTACCCAACTCGAGAGTTACTTCACTAATCAACAAACTCCCTTTAGGCGGAGAAAACCGTACACGTCGCTTAACTTGTTTTCCGACACTAAGCTAGATGTCGAGTGCTAATCTTAGCTAGCACCAATCTACCACGATCTACCCTTGATCCACATGATCAATCACACAAGCCCAATGGCTTCAAGAGATCTTCACTATCTCTTAAGATCACAATGATCTTGACTCACTCTCTCACAAAAGAAAAGTAATCTTGATGTATTCTATGATACAATCAAGAGTGTAACAAATGTTACAAGACCTAACAACTCCAACACTTGTATCTACTTGGATACTTTGTGTTCTTCTCTTGCTAATCAAGAGGGATGACAACACTTTGTATCTACTTGGATACTTTGTGTTCTTCTCTTGCTAATCAAGAGGGATGACAACACTTTGTATCTACTTGGATACTTTGTGTTCTTCTCTTGCTAATCAAGAGGGATGACAACACTTTGTATCTACTAGGATACTTTGTGTTCTTCTCTTGCTAATCAAGAGGGATGACAACACTTTGTATCTAGGATACTTTGTGTTCTTCTCATGCTAATCAAGAGGAATGAAGAGGATCACTTGAGTGGATGATTGGATCACTCTTAAACAACCTAAGACTCTCCAAATGATCAAAGAAAGTCATCTAAGTGAGGAGGGATAAGACCAGAGAAAAAGGACTGGAAAAATCAAGTTGGAAGTGTGGAATGGTCCACTATTTATAGGCAAGGGAAAATTTGACCGTTACAGACCCACGGCTCCACTAAATACCCGACGGCTCCACTAAATTTAGTGGAGCCGTCCATACTTAAAGGTGCCGTTGGACGCTCCCTTTTTTGTCTTTAGTGGGGAAGGTTTATTTGGGGAAGTTGGAGCTGTTTTGGGGGGAAAAATGGCTGTTGGGAGTTTTCAAATTTATTTTTCAAAATAAAACATTTCTTTTTAATTCAAAAATAATTTGTAAAATATATTTTTGAAAAAATGTTTTGTCACATTAAAAATGTGAAGTTTAGAAAAATATAATCCTTTGATCATTTGTCAAGTAGTAGATTTGTTTGTCCATACCTTGAGTGATTTATGTCGGGATGGAAATCTACGACTTCGTTGAAGCACACTTGAGACGTCGGGAGGTGTTGATGAAGTATGCATTGATGATTTGTGTTTACAAGTAACTTGCACATTTTACGTTATGCATTACAAGTTACATGTTTGTCATCATTAAAACCGAAGAAACCGTTTAGTTTAAATATCGTAATATTTGCACTAACATAATGATTTCTGGAAGTTTTGGTGTTATGTCATGTTATAGAAGTTTTTCGGAAAATGGGTCAAAAAGTGCACAAAAGGGGTTATGCAGAAAAATGGGTGTTTGGGACAAGGTCTATTTTAACCCGTTTTGGGTCAAACGAGTTAAGAATTTTGGGAAACAATGTATATGGTGTATTTTAGTTCAATGTGTATTGAATGTGTTTAATTATATGTCTAAAGTGTCGACTTTTGTGTTTAAAGGCGTACGGGTTGATTTTAAGAAAATAGTGCACTTTAGGGGTCCATAGTGCACCGGAGGTGTCATAGTGCACTTTAGGGGTCCATAGTGCACAAGAGGGGTAATAGTGCACAAGAGGGGTTTTGTAATTTTTTTGTCAATGTTCGAAAAATCATATCTTTTAAACCGTAAGTCGTCATGGGTCGTGCCACCCGTCGTTTTGAAGATAATTGAGTCTAATTTTATTTAAAAATAGTCTCAAGGACTGATTGTGTATAGATTTTTGTCAGTTGTCAAAAGAGTGATAGAATATCCGTAAAAGTCAAGCGTTTCCGCACAAAAAGTTTTAAATTTTGGTCTAAGCAGGCACGGGGTGTAACACATAACTTGTTTTTATCTAAAGACATGAATTATTTGATTGTTGAAGGTGTTATGTAATTAACCAATATGCATGCAAGTTATAGCCCCTTTTAACCTATACTTGTTTTACAAAACTTGGGGTAAGAAACATACAAAACAATTTTATGGACCAACACTATTTTTACCAAACTATTACGTAGTTAGCCTAAGTCTCTAGAACCCACAACTATGCCCACCTTCATGCATTGTTAATTCCGGTTAGGAAGCGCGATTAATATAAATAGATCTATTGGGGTGACTCCCCCGTTCGGTTGGCCAGACGGGTCAATGCGGGCGTATATTAAGTCGGATTACGAGTGAATTGAGTTAAGCATTCGCTAAGGGCCCCATTATTATTATTGATGTGCTAGGTTATAGCACACTGAACGGTCGAGCTTCGGTTGCATGAACTTAGAGCTAGCGTAATAGAATACTTTATTTTGACACATACCCTACCCATGGTCCACATATCAAATTGTCTTTAAGGTAAACTTTATTATCATGACCTTTTGAGCAACAAAATGCTCGTATAACATTTATTAAACTCACATCATCTTTATTGTTTAATCAAATCTATGAACTCACCAACCTAGTGTTGACCCTTTTTAGCATGTATTTTCAGGTTTAAGGTGATAATTTAGTAGCGAAGACTTTTGGCATGACATGACATGGTCATAGAAGACTCTGATATATTTGGGACCACTTGAAATCTTTTATGGGCTTATATTTCCGCACCATTTTGAAATATTGTAAACAAATCACTTTTTAATATGAAATATATTTTAAATGGTTGACGTAAAACCGTTCTTTGTTCCTTGTGTTGTGATACCAATTTAGTAGCACTCAAACATGTATGATTCCGCTAAACCAGATTTTGGGGGTGTTACACAACCCGTCAGGTTGACCCGGTTTAAATTGACCCGTTTTTTGACCGGAACGGTTCAACCAGTTGAACCACCCAGGTCGAACCGGGTTTCAAAACATTATGTTTAATCCCCAAATCTTCAAACTTTTATTATTTTTTTGTTTATAACCCATAAACCTTTTTTTATCACTAAAACTATCGGCCGCTATGAAATCTCGTTGCTATGCACGGATACTCGTCTACTAATATATTAATATTTGTAACTTAAACTTGAATCTTATTATACATAGAATCTACAAAAATTAAGTTTAACGTAACCTAAAATCAAATCCAACAAAATCTAAAAGTTTTATCAAGTAAACAATGCACAAAAATCATTAAAAAAAAAAAAAAAAAAAAAAAAAATAAAAATAAAAACTATAACTGAACAGCACTCTTAGAACGAACAAGGTGATCTAGTGATACAATAAGTCAAAAATGATTGAAAGTGCTACTAGCTCACAAGAAAAATATAATAAAGGCCTTAATCTTCCTACGAGGTTTTCGTAAACCAAGAGTGAAATTTTATTAAAAGTGATACACTATGGATTGATCCGGATTAATATGAAATCACTACCATAATCTCATTCTATATTTAAAGTTCAAATCTCACGAGGCACATATATTAAAGTTGGTAAAAAAAAAAGAAAAAAAAGACAGTCACAGGGATGATTCAGTTAGGCCGCTTGCATCTTAGTTAAACTCGAATATACAAAAAATCTACACAGAAAAACTTCATCTATTTACCTATTGGCGTTTATTATGAGGGTGTTTGTGTAAACCTTGTTTATAAGCTTACGAGCTTATTTGCTTTCAAAAAACTTGCACAAATTCATAAATCCCAAACTAAGTGAAAATTTAGGCTTATGAAACATAAACAAAAACAAATAAGACTAGACACAATGGTCATTTCCTATCATCTTCCACTTCAGCGTCACATTACCATTCAAAAAATTCATAAATCCCAAACTAAGTGAAAATTTTAGGCTTATGAAACATAAACCAAAACAAATAAGACTAGACACAATGGTCATTTCCCATCATCTTCCACCTCAGCGTCACATCACCATTCAACATATCACCACTCTCTTCACCTTTCAACAACAATGGTCACCACTCCCCTCACCACCATTAAAAATATTCACTTTATACAAACATACCTCACAAATACTACAAATCAAATAAATAATAATGAAGATGCACGGTTCTCGAGTGGTGAGTACCCTCACCACCCACTCTTCTTTTTTCATTAAGTCACGCGTGACATATGTATGTTTCAACGGTGTGACGCGTGAGAAATAGAGGCGAAGGTTGACCCGTGAGAAACACACCCATTATGACCGCCCTAACACAATAGACCTACAACCTACAAGTGCAAATTAATGATGATTAGAAATGACACAAATACTCATGGTGATTTCTAATCACCTTAATCTATAGTTGCAACCTTTTGATTATTCTAAATCAAGTTATTAATATCATTGGATCCGTTATAAATTAGATATGTTATAATTAACAACCATATACATTGCCTTATACTTACGTTATTATACAAATTTGACAAAACATATTCTTTACTAACAAACGTTCATGAGTCTTAACTTGTATATTTTATATGCTGATCACTTATTAAGTATTTTTGTCGATCGATTTAATTGTTTACTTTTTATCCGTAATGTTCACGGATCATTGAACTAGTCCATATAACATTTGTAACTTAACTCTTACGCAAACATGAACTTTCATTCATTACCATTTGTTATTTCTATTTTATTATAGATTAGACGAGTATCTGTGCATAGTAACGAGATTTTATAGCGGCAGATAGTTATAGTGATAAAAAAAATTTTGTGGGTTATAAACGGAAAAATAACCAAGTTCGACTCGACCGGTTCTACTGGTTGAACAGTTTCCGGGCGAAAAAATGGGTCAAATTAAATGGGTTTTTATATTTTCGAAACCCGATTAGACCCGCCGAGTTTGAAGTGACCCGGATCAACTCGGTTTTCGAGATATATATTATTTATTTGTATCATTCCAAATATATATAAATTTAATTTTTGTAGAAGACCGGGTTGACCCGGTGGTTGAACCGGTAACCCGGTTACTCGACCGGGTCGATTAGAGACCTGCTTTTCAAAAATTTTGGTTAAACACTACCACAATTTAAACAAAATGAAAATAAGATGTGTTATAAACAAAAATAATAATAAAAGTTTATGGTTTCAATAAATAATTTACTTATTTTTTTTTCACTTTTTCACTTTTCCACTTTAAGGTTTTCCTTCATATATGGTACAAATAGAATCTACAAAATTTAAGTTTAACATAACCTACAATCAAATTAAACAAAATTTAAAACTTTATCATGTAAGCAACACACAGAAAATTAAAAAAATCAAAACTATAACTGAACAACACTATTAGAACGAACAAAATTATCTAGTTATCAGACACCCCGATGGTGTTACAATAAGTCAAAACTCACAAAAAGAAAAGAATAAAGGCCTTACTCTCCATATCAGGTTTCGTAAACCGAAAATGAAGTTTTATTAAAAATGGTAGACTATGAACTGATCCGAATTAATATGGAATTACTACCACAATCTCATTTTGTATTTAAGTTCAAATCTCACAAGACACATATCTTAAGTTGCTAAAAAAAGTAGTAGAAGACGATCATAGTAATAATCCTGTTAGGACGCCTGCATATGAGTCAAAAACTTGAATCTCCAAAAAAATCTAAACAAAAAAACCTTCATCTATTTACCTATTGGCGTTTATTACAAGGTGTTTGTGTTAAGCTTATTTATGGGTTTATGAGCTTATTTGTTTTCGGCTTATTTTGAAAGTTTGTGAGCTTATATAAGTTTATTATGAGATGATAAACTTACACAAAGTCATAAATCCCAAACTAAGTGAAAAACTTAGGCTTATGAAACATAGACCATAACAAATAAGACTAGACACAATGGTCACTTCCTGTCATCTTTCGCCTCAGCGCCACATCACCATTCAACATATCAACACTCCTTTCATCTTTGAGCCACAGTGGTCACACTCCCCTTACAACTAGGGGTGTTATCGGGTCGGGTTATCGGGTCTTATCGGGTCGGGTGAGTCGGGTTTTGATTTTTTAAAAACTCACCCGCAACCCGACCCGATAAGGAATCGGGTTATCGGGTTCGGGTGGTAATCGGGTCGGGTTATGTCGGGTCGGGTGATTCGGGTTATCGGGTTACCCGATAGTAAGAGTACAATATGTCATAAACATAGCTTTTACAGTAGTATCATATATGAATTGATCTAAAGAAACTTAATATGGCCCATCCCACCTAGAAGAACTAGCTTATAGTCTTTTATTTTCATGTGGACTACTATTTCTCTTTGAGGACTTTTAAATCTAGTTTCAAATTCAGATTTCGACGATGATGCTTTAGGAGTACAAATTGATGCTCCAGCAAAGGATGGCGAAGCTAATGCTGCACTCCTTGATTACATAAGTTCGGTGAGCCCTTTTTCTTGACGTTGGAGTACAGTTTTTGTATCACTGCTATACCTTGTTGAGTATGTGTTTGTTTATGATGAAAGAATAAGCAAATCCATGAATGTGTTAGGGGACGTGTTATATTTGAAGAGCGTAGATATTTGATGCAAGAGTGTTATGTCATGATATCAACATTTTTATTCAAGCTAAGACTAACGTTTATACATTTGCAGATTAATGGTGAAACTTTAATTGAATATTATTATTATTAGTGTGCTTAAAGTTTTTTTATGGGGTCTTGTTTCTTGTTAAATCTTGATTTTAGTGTTTGGTTTCAGATATGTTCTTGAACTTATTGAGGTTCTAGTGTTCCATTTATACACTCATTTTTCTGTATGCATGTACATTTTGGTTGCTAAACAAAAACTTTTAAGACTTATATGGCTATAAGAAGAGCTAATAGCCTAAGAATCTGAGTGCTTTAAGTTTATAAGTGAAATTCAATGTATACGAAATTTGAATACAGAAGAGATGAGCTAAACTAACAAAACATTATGTTTCATATGTAAAGTTTGTATCATTCTTTGTAACATTATCAGTATCATTCTTTGTAACATTTCGGCATGCTTTGCGATATGCGTTGTACGGACAAATTATGCATGAGTGCATACTGCTGTTCTTCTGATTCTGAATATCTGTACTGCGGAACATTTGAATTTGCATTTACTAGGCTGCATGTTGACTCATGCTTTGTGCACCATGCTTTGTGCACGCATCACACTTGAATTAACATTGATGGAACTTTTATATGGTTTTAGTTTTCTTCTCATCCATTTCTCAGTACTTGGGCCGGCCTAAAAAGTAATAATTAAAAAAGTAATAAAGGATTGTCGGGTCTTATCGGGTTGACCCGATAACCCGATAATATTTTTTATTTAACCCGAACCCGACCCGATAACACTATCGGGTTATCGGGTTCGGGTCAAAACAACCCGACTAGATTTTTTGACCCGATTAGACCCGACCCGATTAGCCTTATTGGGTTCGGGTTCGGGTCGGGTCAACCCGACCCTACTGACACCCCTAGTAGTCACACTCCCCTTACAACTAGGGGTGTTATCGGGTTGGGTTATCGGGTCTTATCGGGTCGGGTGAGTCGGGTTTTGATTTTTTAAAAACTCACCCGCAACCCGACCCGATAAGGAATCGGGTTATCGGGTTCGGGTGGTAATCGGGTCGGGTTATGTCGGGTCGGGTGATTCGGGTTATCGGGTTACCCGATTAAGTAAGAGTACAATTTGTCGGTGCTAAACCTGTTAAACATACATCTTGTCCATAACCCCACAGCATGACTTAAGTAAACATAGAATTAATGAATAGATTATTAAACCTATCGTTATGACACATATCACTTTTCTTCATGAAACAACTAATAAATTATTATCAATCAAATCATATTTCTAAAGACAGGTATTTTCAAACAAACAATAATGCATTAACATAAACGACAGTGATGGTTGCTTCAGTAGTAATGTAGTACGGTACCCGAGTCAAATAGATAATAATAAAGATGCACGGTACTCGAGTGATGAGCAAGTCACCACTCATTTCTTTTCTCATTAGGTCACTCGTGACATATGTATGTTTAAATGGTGTGCCGTGTGAGAAATGAAGAAGAAAGGTGACACGATCTATTAGAACGAACAACGCACAAAAAATCATAAAAATCAAAGCTATAACTAAACAAGACTATTAGAATGAACAAAGTGATATAGTGATTAAAGTGACACTAGCTCACAAGAAGATAATAATAAAGGCCTTAATCTTCATACAAGGTTTTCGTAATCCAAGAGTGAAATTTTGTTAAAAGTGGTAGACTATGGATTGATCCGGATTAATATGAAATTGCTACCACAATCTCATTCTATATTTAAAGTTCAGATCTTACGAGACACATATCTTAAAGTTGGTAACAAAAGAAAAAAAAAAAAAAAAAAGAAAAAAATAGGAAAAAGAAGAAAAAAGAAGACAGTTACGGGGATGATCCGGTTAGTTCGTTTGCATCTTAGTTAAACTCGAATATCCAAAAATCTAAACAAAAAAACTTCATCTATTTACCTATTTGCGTTCATTATGAGCGTGTTTGTGTAAACCTTATTTATAAGCTTATGAGCGTATTTGCTTTCGGCTTATTTTGAAAATTTGTGAGCTTATAGAAGTTTATTATGACATAATAAACTTGCACAAATTCATAAATCCCAAACTAAGTGAAAAATTTAGGCTTATGAAACATAAACCAAAAACAAATAAGACTAGACACAATGGTCACTTTCCATCATCTTCTACCTGAGCGACACATCACCATTCAACATATCACCACTCTTTTCACCTTTCAGCCACAATGGTCACCACTCCCCTCACAACTATTAAAAATAATCATTTTATACAAATATACCCCCACAAATACTCACAAATCAAATAAATAACAATGAAAATGTACGATACTCGAGTGGTGAGCACCCTCACCGCTCACTCTTCTCTTTTCATTAGGTCACGCATAACATATGTATGTTTCAATGGCGTGACGCGTGAGAAATAAAGGCGAAAGGTGACCAGTCACACCCATTATGACCACCGTAACACAATAGACCTACAAATAAATGCAAATTAATGACGAGATAAAACCTAATCAAAGAAATGGAATTGGACCTAATAAAACAAGTAGAGGCGCACCACTTATAGGGAAACAAAAATACAGGTAGTACTAGTCTAGTACCAATACCATCATCAAATCAATCAAATCGAATTAAATAAGAAAAAGAAATAATAACCGTGTTGAATTTCAGCACGATCTAACCACTATCAATTATCTCTCCGGCGCAAAATAAGCCGGAAAACCATTTTCAAATATCCAAACACACTCTTCCATCACATTCACACTCACACTCACACACTCTCTCTCTCTCTCTCTATATATATATAAATTTATATATAAAATCCCACTCACCTTCACCTACCTCATCATCATAATCATAATCTCAACAATATTTTTTCCTCGTGATCTCAGGTTAATTAAATATTTTCATTTTTACACACTGCCAGATCTGAAGTTTTTAATACTCAATTTGATCTGTTAGTTTTTATAAATATTAAGTTCGATGTGGCGTTTGTTTATTACAATGTAATGGCCTATTTAAACTGTTAGTAAGTGAATATAGAGTTCGAGATCTGAGCTTTTGATATGCGATTTAGGTTTTCAAGTTGATTACAGTCTGTTATTTAGCTGTTAAATTTTGATATTTGTTAGTTATAGTTTGTTATTTAACTGAAATGATGTAATGAGGTTACAATTTGATGTTAGGTGTATTAATTGTTTACGTTTATCAAGTTTGAGCTTGATTTTAAATTTTATTGTTATTTAGGTTAAGTTTGAATCACTCTTCTTTTACTCTGTTTGTGTGTAAAATTACGTGATTTGTAGAGTGTCGGATTTGAATGCTGAATTTGTGATATGCTTTTACACCGTTTATTGTTTAAGTATTGTATATTATATGTTTTTTTTGGGGTAACCATGGTTTCCGACCTTTTGGCCGACTAATCCACGGGATTTGTAATTTAGGTTGTTTTAAAGTTAGTTACAGTTTGCGATTTAACTGAAATGAGGTTAGAATTTGACGTTTCGATTGTTTAAATTTGTGAATTTTATGTTTGATTCTATGTTGATTTATATATTACCATTTTTGTGTGTGAAACTTACTTTACTGAGATGCGGTACGAATTTGATGTTTTTTATTTTTATTGTTGAATGATTTTACGTTAAGGTTGTTAGCTGTTTGTGTGTTATCTGTGTGTAAAATTACATGATTTGCTTAGTGTCAGAGTTGAAGTTTTGAATGCTGAATTTTGTGTTAATATTTGATGTATAGAGTTTGAGAACGAAAGGAATTTAGAAGTGATATTCTAAGAGATGGGGGAAGGACAGGGGTTTCAGTTAGGGACAGTTGGAGCGTTGGGATTATCCGTGATTTCGTCAGTTTCTATTGTTATTTGCAACAAGGCGTTGATAAGTACTCTTGGCTTCACTTTTGGTAAGTAATCAAGTATATTTGGTACGTTTGTGGTTTTTAGTTTCGCATGTGTTTGTTATTTTTTGGTGGATGAATCATAATTTATAGTGCTGAATGTTTTATAGCTCGTCTATAGGGAAGTAACCTCACGATCCTTGGGATATTAACTTCTTTGACAGTTAAAGTAACTAAATGTCGCTCAAATTTATGTAGTTATTTTTGGATACATGTTTTGGTACCTGTATTGTTGGCAATTAATGCTGTTAGGAGCTCGATACTCAACTTTTCACCATTCCCACGACCATTATCATCAAAAGGGTGCTGCAAACTTAAGGAATTAATACTATTAACTCTAATAAACATAAACATAGTGGCTATTCTGAGACATATGTACACCTCTTGAGAGGGCACTATTTTAGGTGTAACTTGACGCCAACTGGTGCACCAGAGGCTGCAAGTTTAGAAGAAATAAAAGGGGAGTTGAAGTAGAATTCTTGACTGCAGATTTAACAAGGCTAATTAAGGTTATCAACTGCCCCTAGCAGTCAACAATTGTGAAATATATAGACCCAAAGAACTCATAACTTTCTGTTTCTTGACTTCTAGACTGACCTTTATAACAGAAGCTTATGTAAGTGAATTTTTAGAGTCATGCACAGATTACTTTTATCATTTTTTATTTTTATTGTTGCATCACCAACTACCTAGTTTGATTGTCGAGATGAAAGATTGCTACACCAGTTGAGCTACGTTCACTCTGAAGTTCTAGGAACAGAAAAAGTAACTATGAAGTGAGTCACACCACTACAAACAAATCATAGACAAAGAAGAGGAACCTCTCTTGTACAATTCTTTTTATTATGAATATAGTAAAATCATTTGTTACAGATAGAAAGCATTGTCTACTAAATTTTTGATGCAATAGAATGAGTATGGTTAAGGGCTTGACTCACGTTAACTCTGTAGTTATGCACTTATGCTGGTATGGTATTTGCAGAAATGATCTAAACACACACACACACAAAACCCGGTTTAATCTCAAAATCATTAGTGTGGCTTGGAGATTAAAAACCAATTGTAAACTATGTGAAGCCAATGAAGAAAGTTCTTAAGAAAAAAAAGCAAATGGTCTCCTCAGGCAACCTCAGGTACACATTCAACACAGCAAAAAACATGTGGACAACATGACGATGAACTAATGGCCACAAAACAGGCATATAATATAATGAAATGACAAACAAGAACTACAAAACAGAACAAAGATGACCTGAGACATTCTAATTTGTTCGGGTATAAAGTAATCTAGTTGTCTTTGCCTTTGGTATTGATCTTGGTTCGGGTGAGGTGTCAGATGACTAATTCAGGAGCGAAATACCTTTTGATTTAAAGATTGGGAAGTCCTATACTCCTATAATGTATCTTCTTTCATAAAAGATGTGTAATTTTTTGAATTGGTCATCTGACCCATGAAGCATTAACTAGGCTCTAAGATATCTTTATCATCCCCAGCTTCTCCAAAAACCTATTGCAATCACTCTACTCTTGTCACATCCCCCAATGAAAGTCACAAATAATAATGTGAACTCTGTCCCAGACAACTATTGCTGAATATATCTGTCATGCTTGGGCAACCAGAGTTCAAAAAGGTAATATGAATCATGGGATTGACACCACAATATCAGCAGTTGGGGTTTTTATAAAAGATCAGTTAAACCAAGTAAAAGTGGAAGGTTGCCTTGAAATACCAAATACTATAGGTTCATTTTTCCGTATGCTATCGTAACATATCTATGAGCTGCAATTTTCGAATTCAAATATTTTGAGTCTTTTGTGTTAAACTTGTTTTCCGCTGTATGGTTTCTCAAAGTTTCTAATTCTACGACACGAAGCTATGTAGATTTTTTGCTCGTATTAATATTTGTATATTTTGCAACAGGTTATATTTACTTATAGGTTAAATACGTTGTTGCTGAGAATTTGAATCGTGAAAATACCATGTTAGCTAAACTTTCTGATCATGAAATACCCTTTCAGGATACAAACCGTAGTCCTGTTTATTTTTGTTTTACATTTAAATAACTGTTCGCCATTGTCAAAAGTTAACTGCGACATCCATGCTTTATTTGAGATCACTTGCCTTAGGACATTTTATATGTTAATGTAGACTAGAATTTAGTACTCTAACATTGTTCCTATGCTGACTTCTATTTTACTTGTGCATACTCAGCTACAACTTTGACAAGCTGGCATCTTTTAGTCACATTTTGCTCCTTGCATGTGGCATTATGGATGAAATTTTTTGAGCACAAGCCTTTTGATTCAAGAGCTGTCATGGGATTTGGCATATTGAATGGGATCTCTATTGGGCTTCTAAACCTCTGCCTCGGTTTCAATTCTGTTGGTTTCTACCAGGTAAAGTTCCGTTTTCTTTTAAAAATATTTCTTTAACCATGCCAATCTGTCAACTTTGGGTAAGAGATCATAAGTTAAATAGTTAATACTTTAGTATAGAGTCGGTTTAGAACCTCAAACAGTGGATTGGCTAGATTTAAATGATTTCACATTAATAGAGTACTCCTTTATAAGTGTATGAAATCATTTGTCAGTTGTCACTACAGGTAGCCAAAATAAACAATGAAATAAACACTATAGTCAGTGTCTGCTAATTTATTATAAACTGTAGTTTTGTTATTCGTTCCCCCAAGTATTTGCTGTTTAGAAATACAGTGCTAAGTACAATTGCTCAAAACCCTACTTTCTTACTTTTTTTCTAGGAAGGCAATACTCACACACGTTATCACTGCACATGTCTCTGTTGAGACTTGAACCCGCGACCTCTTGGTTGATGGGCCACTCACATACCGCCAGGCCAAGGCCCTTTGGTTACTTTCTTACTCTATTGTTATATTTTGTTGGTGTTACGTACTTGGGGTGGCGAATAAGATCATCATTTCCTAAGCTCAGTTTTTTAAAGTTCATTGCTTCTCTTTGTAGTGTGACTTAATATTTATTGATGGTTTCATTGTAGATGACAAAATTAGCAATTATTCCATGCACTGTACTTTTGGAAACTCTTTTCTTCAGCAAGCAATTCAGGTTAACTATACATCTTTCTGCATGTGCTTATACAGAATAGAAATGTCGCCAGCCTGTATACTTACCATATGTTTACATGATTTACTTCACATATCAAAATTACCATAATTAAGTGATATTTTGGTGAAACAGTCCAAAATAATTATGCTTCCAAAATCAAAATATTTGAAAATCAGTGCAACCTTGCTCTAAATTACTTATCTCATTTTCCAATATCGTTGCTAACATGTTCTTGTTTACCACCTGCAGTAAAAAAGTGCGGTTTTCACTTGCTGTCTTACTCTTGGGAGTTGGAATTGCTACAGTTACTGATCTGCAGCTCAATCTTCTGGGCAGCGTTTTATCGCTACTTGCCATAATAACAACTTGTGTGGCTCAAATTGTATCCTTAAGCTCTGTTACTTTTCATAATCATGATTGATCTTTCAACCACATATTTATGTTTGTATTGCTCACAAATCAATTTCAAATACGTTCAGACCTTAATCATTTTTATTACAGATGACAAATACAATCCAGAAGAAGTTCAAGGTTTCTTCGACTCAACTCCTATACCAATCTTGCCCATACCAAGCACTTATCCTGTTCATCGTAGGCCCTTTTCTAGACGCTCTTTTGACGAATCAGAATGTGTTTTCTTTCAAATACACACCTCAAGTGCTGGTGAGAACTAATTAGCATTTTAATATTGGGGCAGTTTGATGATACATAAACGTTGCAATTTCGGATTATTTACTTAGATAGTGGCTGAGCACGGTCTGAAAACCGGACCGGACCGACCAAAATCGGGCTGGACTGAAAACCGATTTGGCCCAAAACACCGGACCGACGACTGGACCACAATGTTCGGTCCATGTCCGGGTCAGTCCGGTCCAGCAAAGCGTAATGTCAGGTTGTGCGTTAGACCAAACTGGACCGGACCGTGGACCGAAAATGATTAAAAAGGTGGACCGAGGACCGGAAAGAAATATATTCGGTCCAGTCGGTCTGGTTTGTCGGTCCGGTCCACGGTCTATAATGCTGAGCCCTAGATAGTGTTAATTTCTGTTATGTTTCAAATGGGTTGAAAGTTTCCCGAAGTGTGTTTTTAATGCATAAAAGTGATAAAACCGTCCAAATCTTCTATTCAGCAAATTCAAGATATTATTGAAGTCTTACAAGTCTTGTACTCATATTTTACACAATTATTTATGAAATATAAAAACAAGTTCTTTGAGAGGAAATGTTTTGGGACGACCCTACCCGCCGCGTTCCAGTATTTACCTGTTATGACATGTTATTCAACCCTTGCCGCTCGTGCCTTTTCAGCCACCTCTAATATTCCATGATCTGGCATTCTAACTTTTCTTAATTGCCAGGTATTCATTGTTCTCTCCTGTCTCATATCAGTGTCTGTCAACTTCAGTACATTCCTTGTAATTGGAAAGACGTCACCAGTGACTTATCAGGTTCTGGGTCATTTGAAAACATGCCTAGTTTTGGCATTTGGCTATGTTCTATTACACGACCCTTTTAGTTGGCGTAACATTTTGGGAATCCTCATTGCTGTTGTCGGAATGGGGCTCTATTCTTATTTCTGTACTCGTGATACACAACCAAAGCCAACTGAAATTACTCAGGTACTATAACAGATTACAATCCAAATTGACTACTTACAGTATCAATAATGTGTAACCATAACCTGACTTTATTCGTTTCTCTATTGCATTTACAAGAATAATGAAAGTGAGAATGATCCTTTGATAAATGTGGAGAGTGGAGTGAATGTGTCAAACGAGGTCAGTCCTCAGAAACCGCCAGCGTGGAACTCAGACAAGGATCTACACGCGTGATGAGTTAGTGATTTCAGGTATAAATACTCTATTCACATATAGGACGTGCTCCATTTATGACAGTGTCACCACCACCACCACCACCACTGTCACCAGTGTATTAAAAGATATTGACTTTCAGGGGTTTTCCAGAAGATTGTAAGATCCAGTTCATTTTGATCGTGTAACGCTTTCACTGTTTTATAAATGAGTTCTCTTTTCTTGGTGTAAAATGAGTATGAGGGAGACCAGGAAAGAAAAACACAATGATATATATGGGAGGTGACATTTATATTGTATTAATATCACTCCTAAAGGAGAGATTTTTTTTAGTAACCATGATAGTATGACATTTTGTCCCAATTAAGTATACAATCCCGCATGACGGCATGAGCAGTTTTCTGCTGTTTGGTGGTATTGATATATGTTGAATTATCTGATACGATTTGTTAATTGCTTAGGGCTGCAATCAAACAGACTGTATGTCTATGTCCTGTGTAAAATTTAAGCGAAAAGTTGCCCATGTTTATAGTATATGTGAATTTAATTTATGAGTGTTAGCTACCAACTAATGAATGTGCCATCGACAATTTAGAGTTATTAGTCATTATGGTTCGTCATTTGGTTACTGGAATGTTTTTGCCAAAATTGGCAAATCTGATTTCAAATCTTACATAAATGGGAAGATTCATCTTTCTCCGAGTTTATGTCATTTCTGTATTTTATTATTGACGTATTTTGTACAATACCAGTGATAACTCAACATATATTAGGGGACCAAAAGTTGATTTTGCGGATAGAGTGGACATATCGTTTTCCTTTTATCAATAGCTAGAATTGACGATAAGTTAGTTTCCCAACCCCCCCCCCCCCCCCCTTGGCAATTAAAATCTGTCAAATTCGAATCCAAATGATCAACAAATCAAAACAATATAGGAATGAAATTTACATAACTCGAATACATTGAAACTACAATACCATAAGAGAAGTTCTTCGATTTTCAATTGCTTTTAACTTACTTTAATCAATCATATGAATGAGAAAAAATGTGTCGCATGAATCTGAAGGTTTTGACAGGATGATTTACTTCTCCCTCTAATTTTTGCGCTAAAGTTTGTTTTGAAATTTGGTCATATTCTACAAAATGTGTGAATTGGCGGGAACACCCGGCCATTGTCCATCCCATAAGGAATAGCTCCGGCAACTCTCCTGACGCAGTGGGGCACCAATTGGAGTGAGCAAGAGCTGAGACTCGAACCCTTGACCTTTTATTCACAAAATCTCTCCAGTGGACCTATGAGTTTTTCAGGTACCAACTGAGCCAAAGCGCTTTGGTTTTGGTCATATTATCTACACTTTCTTTAACACGATAATATTTCTCAACATTTAAATCTTTAGAACAATTAAAAGGAAAACAAAACAATTTGTACAAAGAGAAAGAGTACAATGTTTTTGATACCTATGGTAGTTCACACAACTTCAAGTCCTGTTATTTCTACACCTTCTGAGTTCTAACATATCTGATTGCGTGTGTATTGATACATTTGTTAAGGATCTAGGTCACTATATATTTGGTTAAGTTATAGCCAAGCTAATGCCTACAATCATGAATCATGTGTTAATCATGTTTTTTACTTCTGTAGTTCTATGGTTGTTCTTGTCTATTTCGAAAACAATGTACACATTTCACGACATCGTGTCGTATTAAAAAACCTTAATTTGCTTACAATTCTAAAGCATTTTGTGAGACTTTTTGCTTGGCCCATGATGAGTAGTATAGTTCAAGTTTAGCAAAGCCTATTAAAGATAGTATACTATTTAATTTTCGAATCACCTCAATTGTCTTTTGTAACTAAATGCAAAAATAAAATAAATTGAAGACTTCTAGTAGGAAATAAGATGAAAACTCCTCACATTTTACTCTTTCGAATTAGATGTTAACAATCAATTTACCGCATATGTATTTTTCAAAAATGAAATAAAATAAATTAATGTCTATTTCAAGCGTGTTTTCAAAATTCATATTTGTTTTTCTTTCCAACATTTTAAACAACTAGATGAATACCCGCGAAAAGCAACGGTGTATAGTGACAAATAATTATACTTGCGAACTTGTGGTTCTGGTGTGACCCTTGATCTGGGCCGTCCCGTTGATTTCGAAGGCCCTGTGCCATAATTACAAATACGTCGCATTACTCGATTTTTTTTGAACATATCATTAACGAATCAAAAGGTTAATTTTCACATGGAAAATATTGACGTTTATAATATTGTGATTTGTTGTATTCCTGTAATGAATATGTCTAGTTAGTTTGAATATAAGTTGTTGTATTAGATCAATATATGGTAATAGGTGTTTATATGGTAATTAGTCAATGTTCATTAAGTTTTATGTTTTAAATTTTATATGGTAATAAGTTGCGTTAATTTTTTAAGTTTTCAAGGATTTCAAGATTTCAAAATTTTACATGTAGTAAAAGATAAGAGAAACACAAACACAAATTGAAAACATGGGTTTTGGCCACAACCAAATTAGACTGATAAGATAGCTTAATTTCGTCAGGTGAAAAAAATGAGCATTATGAACCAAAGGGCTTGTGTCTCGATGTACTCCAAAGTTGCGTGAGAAGCTTTTTAATCAAACGGTTGTGGGTTCAAGTCCTGCTTAGAATATGTGAGATATATTTGTGCTGTAAATATTGTGATATAGTTAAACTTGCCGTTCTAAAAAAAATGAACATTATTTCTAAAGAAAATGAACATTATGATTCGCTTTTGATAAATTCGATTTAGAAATTTCATGGAGAAAAAAATAAAATAAAAATACGAATATTCTTGAGAGTTTCTTTCTTTAATTCTAGACTTAACTATAAAGTAATGTTACATTTTATTAATTCAATTTACAATAAAGTCGAAAACTTTCAAAGATAGTAATTCTAAATTCAACTTTGTAGAATTAAAAAAATCTCTCAATTGCCATAACTTTTAGTAATTTTATACATTTAACAAACACTTCATTTCTTTAAATTAAAATAAAAACAATTTTTAATAATAATAATAATAATAATAATAATAATAATAATAATAATAATAATAGCCACTCAAATAATGCTAAGATCGGTGTTTTTATTTTTCATCGACTAAGCTTTTGTATTCAGAAAAAAGTGAAAGCACAACTTGTGTCTAAACTCCCATCCAATTTCATGTAAATTTTTATGGTTCTAATAGTGATGTCTTGAAGTATGCTTTCCTTGCTTCTAGACTTCAATCTGCTAGCTTATAGACTAAGCTTCTTCATAGTTCTGGTATTGCAATTGTTGGTCCCTCCTTTGATGATGCCTTATGTACTTTTAATATGAATATGGATATTGACCTTTTGAGTAACCCAAGCGAGGTCGCTGCCCCCAAACTCATGAAGAAATTGGCAGATATATATTTCGATCGGGTTACCCAAACTGTTGAATCTACATTCCATCTATCTCCTCGACAGATGGCGTTATGGAGCTCACTAAAGGAGGATCATACTTCAGATTGGCTTAGGGTGGCTCCAATATCTGGATTGGGACAAACTATGAATGCCCGGACATACCGTTGTGTGTTGTGCTATCGGCTGGGTGTTCCTCTTTTCACTGTTCAGGTACCGTGTTCAGCCTGTTCTAGGGTTTTTACTGGAGATATTTATGGGGATCACGCTGTTTCGTGTGCGGGTATTGTTGGCATTAAACATCGGCATAACATTGTGCGTGATGTTCTTGTTGATATATGTTCTCGGTCCGGAATTTCATCTCGTAAGGAGGTGGATATTGGGCTTTATGGAGATAGGGACAGATCTTTACGCCCAGCTGATATATTACTTTACTCTTGGGATGGTGGGCTTGATGCATGTGTTGATCTTACGGGATCGTCACCCTTGACGCAATCTGGTATGATTGATTTTATGCCAGGTCGTGCGGTTATTGAAGCCGCACAACGTAAACGTGTCAAGTACGAGGCTAAATGCGTGGATATCGGATATGGGTTCCTCCCCTTTTCATTCTCCTCTTTTGGAGAACTTGAGAAAGATGCAGTAACCCTTCTAAAGCGTATTCGACGATTCTCTATGACTCAAGACATTGGAGCACGGGCTGCGGTTCATATTTTTAATATGATTAGTTTTGCTATTGCTAGAGGTGTGGGGGTCCAGTTGGTTTCTCGGCTCCCCACTAATTTCTTGTAAAATCCTATAAATTATTATTATTATTATTATTATTATTATTATTATTATTATTATTATTATTATTATTTAATTTAAAAAAAATAAAATAATAATAATAATAATAATAATAATAATAATAGTAACAACATCATCATCAACAACATCAACAATAATACTAATAATAATTTATTATTATTATAACACACTAATAATAATTTATTATTATTATTATTATAACACTAAAAGAATGAACATTATGATTCGCTTTTTATAAATTCGATTTAGAAATTTCATGGAGAAAAAATTGTGTAAATATAATATATGAGTCATAATTATCAAGATAAAACAAAGGTTATTGAGATAAACAATTAAATACACAAAGCTCGGACTTTAATTTATTAAGAGGAGAGTTAGTTTACATATTAAAGTTTCTAACATATAAAGAGACAAATATCAGTCACTCATTTTTCTGTTGAGAATAAAAGAGGGAGATTAATTAATATTTAAATTACACCCATTTTTTATAACTTAATTATCTCATGAATCGTTAATTAGACAAAACATATTATACCATTACGACGAGCTTTAATCATCTTTCTATAGAGTGACACTTTGATATACTTTAGACAAATCTTTTTTGGTCTTTTTTTCACGTTTTATTTTCGGTATTGAACTTCGCACGACATATCGCATGTGATTTAACAATAATATCGAAGTTCGAACATTAAACATCTATCTGTACTAAAATTGACATAAGTATTTGTCTATAAATCAAAGACTTCCCTTTTTTTGCAATGAAAAACACATATTTATGGCTTTTCAACCATATATCACACATTGTATTTGAATTATAGATTATAGTAGTTCATTCGTGAAACTTCTATAATCACATGTAAAAACAACACATGTAGTAAAAATCACATGTGATTGAGATACGTGTGGTTAAAATCACATGTGATTTTATGTGTTTTATCCAACTTTAATGAATTAACTGAACTAATCTACAATTCGAAATATAATGTATTATATATAGTTGGAAAGCTATGTATATCTAGTTTTCAAGAAAAAAAAAACGGTGAAACTTATAAAATATTGTAAAAAAGTTATGTTCATTTATTACATGTTTAGATATTCGAATATTCAAATTAGTGTTTAATCACATGTGATTTTCTTGCAAGTTTCAACAACGAAAAAAAAAGAAGAAAAAACGTGAAAAAACGCGAAAAAAAAGGTTTGTCGAAAGTATATCAAAGTGCCCGTCTATAGAAAGATAATTAAATGCTCGTTAATTTTTTCACTTAACGATTAACGGTTTAAGTGATATTAATTTTTTAAAAAAAGAGGGTGAAAGTATGTTTGTTATCTTCTAACAAATGAGTAGCTAGGATTGATCATTTAGTATGTAAGTAAACTTTTGGTATGTAAATGACCTTCAATCATTTATTAAATGGGTAATAACCTTTATAATTTTGTTATTAAATTAAAATAACATTTATTACAAAACTCCATGTACTAATATGATTATAACATATATATACCCAAATATTTACAAAAGTTGACTTAGGGTACGTTTAGCGCAGAGCGTTTGTGGCGGTGAGTGGTGAGTTATGAGCATTTTGATTTTAGTTGTCGTTGCAAATGAGCGGTGAGCATTTTGAATTTTAGTGGTTTTTTGGCTAAAGAGCGGTGAGCTGAGACTATTTTTTAAGATTGCTAATTCTCCAATGCTTGTTTAAGAAGCTGTGGTAAAAGAGCGGTGAGCTGTGACAATTTAGTTTGTGTTTGTGTTATCTTGTTGTGGATGCATTCAGTAGATGCATATATCGTAGTTATTTGGCCACAATTGAAGGTTGAAAATCAATCATGTTACCTTGTACGTAAAACCCCGTCATTTTACAAAATATAGTCATGTTCTATTTAAAATGTATATATCATTTCACAATGACACATTTATAATTACAGCTACATATTTTACTAAACGTTTTTATGACAATCACTGCTCACGGCTATCGCTCACAACTATTGCTACTTTTGATAAATACACCCTCATTTCCAAACTCATTTAGCGCGGTTATATCAAAGATAAATACGCACGCGAGAAACATAAAACAAGGTTGACTATTCACATTAATTTTCATGTTGGAAAAAACATTAAAAGAATTTAATTGCTAAAGAAGAAAAAGAATTTAAGACAAGGAATAAATAATAACATATGTAATATACGAAAACATATGCAGCATTATATGTATCTTGTAAAGAATATTTCATATTAAAAAAATACTTTTAAAGAGAATAACTAAATTACATACGCTTTAATAACCTGAAATTATTTTTTTATATGTATTTTTAGTGAAATTATCCATGTCTTTTGCTTGAAGAAGATTAGTAAAGCAAATGTGTATAAAACTGATATGCATCAATACAATGAAGTCCAAGTCATAAACAAAATTATTTGACCACATTAGTAAACTTACATCCTTAAAACAAAAAAAAAAAAAAAAAAAAAAAAAGTCGGTAAAAGATAAAGGCAACTTTTACCATATAAAGCATGATGAATTAGTATTATTGTAATACGATCGTCATCACTAACCATATATCAACTTTTGTGTTTCTTTTCTTTACTACTCCGAATATTTTCTATATTTATTTCTTTTAGAGTTAATTGAATTTTTGGTCCCTGTGGTATAACCAAATTGCAAGTTTGGTCCCTAAAACTTTGAAAGTGCACTAGACGTCCCCATTTTCAAGTTTCCGTTGCATGTTTGGTCATTCGCCAAAGTTAAATGACTTAACTACCCCCCTCTTACCATAGGGACCAAAAATGCTATTCGGTCCTTTTTTCAGTTTTTACAAGGTACGTCCTTGCGACTTGCACACAAATTCACATTCAGTCATTTTTTCAAATTTCTCTCACGAATCATCCAAATTGTTGTCAATTTTTTCCGTTTTCGTCCTTGTTGCCAACGATTGTTATTATTTAACATTTTCGTCAGTTTTTATACGTTTTCGCCTGTTTTCTTACGATTTCATCCGTTTTTATATGTTTTCGTCCGTTTTTATACATTTTCGCCCATTTTGTTACGTTTTCGCCCGTTTTCTTATGTTTTCGTCTGTTTTTATACGTTTCCGCCCGTTTCCTTATGTTTTGTAACACCCCAACCCGGCAAGGGTAAAGATATCACAAAAATGGTTTCATATCAGATCAAAACAAAGCATACATTTACAGTAATACAAGAATCTCAAAGGTTACAAATGAAATACTGAAATTACAAGGTTACAAATGCGAATACAAATTCTAAAAATATAATATCTTCTAATCAACTCTAATCCAGAATAACTATCAAGTCTTCTAAGTCCAAGGTACTCTCCACTCAATCCCAGCTCCCTACTAAACCTGCCGCAGGAAAAGAAATGCGGCTGAGCTTAAAAAGCCCAGTGAACAGATATATATAAACGAAAACGAAAGCAAAAGGAAACGAACATATATGGTATAGTGCAATGGAATAACATAAGGTATAGACAAAGGTACAAAGTAAGAAAGGAAAAAGGGAAGGTCAGTAATCCACCACGAGCCCGAACACGAACCAAATATAGTAAACATGTCTTCATAATCATATAGAGGGGAGACATCTCAGATAATCAGATAATATGAGGGGTGTCCTCATTCTTCAAATGGAGTAGCTAACTCCCGAACTTGTGAAAGACGTGGATTGCACCCAGCATCAGTCACCGAACAATATATAATATCAAATCATGTTAAGTCCACGAACACGGACACGAACCTAGGATGCATCCATACCCCCCCCCCCCCGAACAATAATATAGACCATAATAAATATAATGTGCATGCAACGAACAATATGGGGATGGTGTGTAACATCACTCGAACACACTGGAGTCATGCCATTGGTGCATCAATGACACGGCCATGTTACCTTCATGGCTAGGAAACGAACTTGGCTCGGGTATCAAACTGAAGGGTCAAAGGTCAAAGGTCCAAATCATTACAAAGGTTCAAATAGTCAAAGTCATCGAATCATAATCAAAGTCCAAATATCAAAGGTTCATGGCAAAGGTCGTATCCCATATCAAAGTCAAATGAATCCAAACGAACTGATCAAAGGTTCATAATCAACTGGTTTCTTTTAAGAAATCTTTATCCACTGGTTTTCATTAAAATGATCTTTAATAACTGTTTTTACAAAAGTAGTTTTCATAAAAGTTTAGTAAAATTCCAAATAAAAGTGGTATCGCATATTTCATAACCATCATTTTAAAATAAGTATTCCTCAAAACATTTCCATGATATAATTTAAAAAGGTTTTCACATTTAGTTACCAAAATCAAAATGAACCTTCGAAGCATCAAGTGACTCGAATACTAATATCCCAAGGTAACGAACGAATATCAAATAGATCATTATAGAGGCTCAAAGAAAAAGGGTCATATCGAACATCAAAGTCAAATCGAATCAAATAAACGAACCAAAGTGTAGGGGAACATAGCAATGGCTTAGGGAATCTTAAAGTGAATCAAGATCAATGAGTCATGAGAAAGAAGACACCCTTACTGAAAAAGGGTAGAATATCTGTACCTTAACCGCCAACGAAACATAACATAAGGATAAGAAATCACTCCTCCTTCAGCGAATCTACACGAATTAATGATCGGCTTATTATTAATAACTTATTCAAATCAGAATTCTTATTTTAGTCGGCTTTCCATTTTTTGTAACTTTCCGTTTATGGCAGGTTTCCAAAATTAGTAAGTTTTCATTTTTAGAAAGTTTCCTTATTTAGTAAGTTTCCAAAAATAGCCATTTCCATAATTAGACAAATTCCACAAAGTAATCAGGTTAAGTCATTAAATTAGGATTATTATGGTCATAATGTATATTTTAGCAAGTTACCAAAGTTTAAGGTTATATATAACAAGTTTCCATATTTTAGGGTTTTAATTGTAAATATTCCAAAGTCAAAGGTCTAACATGAAAATATCTCAATTTACTCATTTAATACTGAAGTTATTCAGAATGACACTTTTAATCCCTTAAGTTTAGCAATTTACAATTTATACCCCTTTAGTTATTTAATTTACAAAATAAACCTTATAATTACATAAATCACAATTTAACCCTTACTATATTTATATTTACACACCAAGCACTATATTTTACCAATTTACAGAATATACCTCATATTTTAATATATGGTACGAATGATCCTTAAGTTTCAAAAATTTACAAAACAAGTCCCTTTAATTTCCAAAAATACAATTCGAATAATAATTTATCCATAATTACATATTAAGCCCTTAAATATCCAAAATTACACATTACACCCTTTATATCATTATTTATACGAATCACCTTCAAGTTTCTAGAATTTACACTTTTAGTCCCTCTATTTTAATTAATTATAAATCGAACCACAATTTACCAATTAAACCCTTTTCTTTCAAATTTTACACATAGCACCCCCAACTTATATTTTATACGACATGCCCCTGGTCCAAATTGACTTACAAAAATATCCCTCATGTTCAGATAATTACAAAACACACCCTTATAGTTTTACTTTTCAATCGGTATGCATTTTTAATTCACAAACCCTAACCCTAAATTACCAATCATGATCAATCATTAATGAAACCTTAAAAACACATTTATTAGACCAGGTTTAACATCAAAACTCAAACCCTAATCCATTCGATCCATGTTTTCTTGTTTTAACCCATTTTCTTTTTATGGCCGATTAGAACAAAAATTCACCAAGGTTGTTTTAAGTTTCGATTAATCCAATTATCATTTTTCCAGAATCATATAACATGTATAGGACCCAAATAAAATATATACATAGCCCAAAAAAATCGTATGAGTTATTTTAGGATTTTATTCACGTTTTGATACATATAATTACCACGATCGATCTTAACGTGCATGGTTCATGTTATCTATTTTATATGAGTTATATACGATGTAGAGAGTACTAGAAAAATACCAGAAATGTTTTAGAATGATCGGATCAAGAGTGAGAGTTTTGTACCTCTCGTTAGAACAAAACGACACCAAGAAACTCTTACGATCGACCCAGTGATTCCACGACCTCAAGGATATTTTTCCCACCTTCCTTAGACTCAGATGATCACCAGAAAAATAAACACCAGCCTCCAGAATTTCGTTTGGTGTTAGAGAGAGTTTTAGTGTGTTTTAGGGTTTCGAAAATGGTATATTATCTAAATAATGGAAAACGTGTATAAAGGGGAGGAGAGGGCATAAAATTTCGGTCCTTAGGTGATTGTGATAAGGCCCAAATAGATTTTATCATATATTCTCTGTTTATTTGATGATTTTCTATTTATTACTTAATTTATAACCATTTAACATATAAACTTAAAATGTATAAGCCTAAGCATTTTCGGTCAAGGCAACATTTTTATGTGTGACATATATTTTGTGACATGTAAAATTATAAAATGTTCAAGCAAAATTATTTCACTTCATATGATGATCATTACCAAAGGTTTGGGATTTATTTGATACTTTATGCACTTATTAATCAAATTTTAAAATTACAGGGCAATTTGGTCTTTTTTCATGTTTTAGATTTTTGGGTATTACAACTTCTTCCCCTCTAAAGAAAAATTTCGTCCTCGAAATTTGAAGTCGCGAAGTTAAACGAAGTCGCAGCGAGTCGCAAAAGATCGTCGCCAACATTCTTACGCTCGAAGAGGTTCTTCCAAAAAGGTCTCCAGACCAATTAGTTTCTCATGACTCAAATCAAAACGAGGTGGGTTCAAATTTCTCAAGAGGAGACAAAATCAGGTTGATTCAGAACAAAAGGTCCATGCAACATCAAATGGACGATAGGTGAATATTCAGATAGCTCATATGGAATACGAACAAGATTTCAAATTGAATTAATTGCATCAATAGTAGGAAGTTCTAAAAGGAGTTCAAGGTTTATGACTGAGGTCAAAGGAATGCAAATCGAGAGTTCAAACTCAATCAGATATCTAATGAACGAAAGCAGAGTATACGCATAGATAGGATGAACCTAAAGTCTCACTATTCGTGGATAATCCAACGGAGTTCAAATTCTAAACTTCTTAGGTACTCCCCAAGATATCATATGGCCACAATGAGTGCACGTTATATGGTGTAAGTATTATCACGTTGATCAGGCATCATAATACTAGCACCACATAAGTATGCCTTCATGATAATCATACTTTATCTCAAGTCGTAATCAAACCACCTATCTTAATCCACCTAGTACTTCTGTAGTCATCAAAGGTCACAAGATCAAATGTCATAGTCAAGAGGGAAAACAAAACTATTCGCAAGAGTATCAAAATCCCTGATTGCCTAGCAGAAGTAAGGTATGCCGTCACAAGTATCATATCTTCCACAACTTGTCAAAATCTCTCAAAACAAGGCCATCACCGAACATACGAAAAATGAACACGAACTGAAATGCTTCTAGGGAACTTAAATCATAAGAGGATCCCATTACTATATAAAGAAACTTAAGAGGGTCAACGGAAATGAAGGTTAGTCGCCAAAATCTTCGGCCTTCATAGAATCAATTCTTCCAAACATAAAGGGCCTGTTTCAAATTTTCGTTCGTTCAACACGTCCAATCTCTTCAATTCTGGTTAATCTATCTTCGTTGTCCATCAATCGGGAAGTGAAACCAAAATCAGGAACTTGTGTCTGGTTCGTCGAGCCTCCTGCAGTTCTTCTTGGAATGTGATGGAGTAATGTGAATTCCTAGCATGCTCTATAAATTCCTTCATCATCCAGTCTGCTTCCGTTCTCAATTCATCTTAGTACAACCAAGATGAATAGGGAAGTGAGACTGCATGTCTTCATCAGCTCCAGGTTCGCCATCTTGACTGGAATTTCTTCTTCTGCATCGCCAACACTTCTGCCTTGTAAGGAATGTCTTCACTCTTCAGGGTAGCCACCGTTGTTGTCAACTCCAGGTCAGGCATGAATACTTCTTCTGACGCGCTTCTAGTTGTCTTGATGCATACGCAAACCTTCTGTGCTGTAAGGGAGTATAATCGAGTCTCTTTCTGGAATGCCCCAAAATTCGTTCCACCCGAAGATATGGAAGCTAATCTCTATTTCAGCTTTTCCAAAACTCCATTCTCAATCAAACTAAGCTGTTTCTCTCTGTTCACGAAATTTCTCCATGGTATCATCAGTTGCAAACATCTTCCAGAATTCTTCTGCAAGGTTCAAAAGGTTTCAGTTCTCCGTTCTGCTATCGGTCTTGACCAATTGGTGATAGTTTTCAAAACTTGCGGGATTTAAAGAGGTATCCTCAAATAAGGACATCGTTGTCTTTACAAATATCAATCTCTCAGAATGCACAAACGATCGACGAATTTCCTAGCAAGTGCAAAGATGATTTTCATGCTCTTCCTCGTTTCCGAACATACTATTAAGTCATACAATGACCATTTGCCCAAGTACTCACGAGAAAACACTATTTATCAAATTCACGAAACAGTCACAGCTTTAGCTAATACTATTAGCGTCACTAACCGTCATAGCAGTCGTTACGAATACGGAAGTGATTTCAAGAATAACTTCAATTCATCAGAAGGAAACTTCGCGCTCCGAAATTAAACAAATACGTAGTCGTTTCAGGGTGGATGAATATTGGCTCCTAACAGTATTACGGTTCAGCTTCCTGTAATCAATACATATCTCCAATCACCATCCTTCTTTATCACGAACGAACTAAAACACGCCTAGGAAATACACTCAAGTAAACTCACTTCCTGGTCTTCGGTTGCTGCTCTTCCCGGTTGCTCAAATCAATTGGTATGATCTCGGACACATCAGAAAGACACCTTCGCTTAGTGACTAGACAATATTTCGATATCATGTCAAATCTTACTTCACACTCCGGTGGAAAACTTGGTGGTTCAACCAGGAATCATATTCAAGAAATTCAGGGTGCCAAATAACGTTCAAGATAAGGTTCATTCATTGGTGTACGAAATGGGTTCTAGGAAAACTTCATAACCGCGAACGTAACACACGAGTCTCCAGAGTTATAGTGATAGCAAAGGGTTTAACAATCGGTAATCGTAGTAGGGAGTTCAAAATTGTTTCAAACGCCAAAGGTGAGACATAGAAGGGTAGTTGTCAATATTTGACTGATCACTCAACAAATTCCTTGCCAGAATAAAATTTAAGTTAACTATCCAAAGAAAGACGGATCAGCATAGCAAAACTTATCGTTCAAAAGTGAGAGGGAAAAACATTCTTATACTCGTGGTTAAACGCCACAAGACTTCTCGTAGGGACAGAGATGGGTGAAACGAAATCAAATAGCGTCGAAAGATTTATAGATACTTATCAAAAGCAAAAGACGATTAACAAAACATATCCAGTACGCCATTGCCATGGAGGTTCTCAGACTGCCCGAAGAGGCGTCAAAATGATTAACGAAAGGATCAGAGATCAGAGTCAAAATCTGAAGATGAGGATCAAATAGTGTCAGGCAATTATTATGAAATTCTCAATGCCTTCAAGATTTAATCAGGTTCAAATCTAAGGTGGTGCAAAGCATAAGCTTTCATTTTCCAAAAGTGGTATCAATAGGATCTAACCAAAAGCAAGGCACGAATCAGAGTGATGCGGAAGCAATGATACTTAAACAAATGCCTTATAGTCTACCCATTCCTCACTGGTCAAAACTTACGTTCCTATAGGGAAATCTTAAAGCAAATTTTCAAAGGTTGTCTTACGAGCGCCTACAGGGAAAACTTAGTGGTCCTAACTTACACAGGCCAAGGGTAAATGTATTACGAATCGCAGCCTGTCTCTCTGATACCATAATTGTAACACCCCAACCCGGCAAGGGTAAAGATATCACAAAAATGGTTTCATATCAGATCAAAACAAAGCATACATTTACAGTAATACAAGAATCTCAAAGGTTACAAATGAAATACTGAAATTACAAGGTTACAAATGCGAATACAAATTCTAAAAATATAATATCTTCTAATCAACTCTAATCCAGAATAACTATCAAGTCTTCTAAGTCCAAGGTACTCTCCACTCATTCCCAGCTCCCTACTAAACCTGCCGCAGGAAAAGAAATGCGGCTGAGCTTAAAAAGCCCAGTGAACAGATATATATAAACGAAAACGAAAGCAAAAGGAAACGAACATATATGGTATAGTGCAATGGAATAACATAAGGTATAGACAAAGGTACAAAGTAAGAAAGGAAAAAGGGAAGGTCAGTAATCCACCACGAGCTCGAACACGAACCAAATATAGTAACCATGTCTTCATAATCATATAGAGGGGAGACCTCTCAGATAATCAGATAATATGAGGGGTGTCCTCATTCTTCAAATGGAGTAGCTAACTCCCGAACTTGTGAAAGACGTGGATTGCACCCAGCATCAGTCACCGAACAATATATAATATCAAATCATGTTAAGTCCACGAACACGGACACGAACCTAGGATGCATCCATACCCCCCCCCCCCCCGAACAATAATATAGGCCATAATAAATATAATGTGCATGCAACGAACAATATGGGGACGGTGTGTAACATCACTCGAACACACTGGAGTCATGCCATTGGTGCATCAATGACACGGCCATGTTACCTTCATGGCTAGGAAACGAACTTGGCTCGGGTATCAAACTAAAGGGTCAAAGGTCAAAGGTCCAAATCATAGCAAAGGTTCAAATAGTCTAAGTCATTAAATCATAATCAAAGTCCAAATATCAAAGGTTCATGGCAAAGGTCGTATCCCATATCAAAGTCAAATGAATCCAAACGAACTGATCAAAGGTTCATAATCAACTGGTTTCTTTTAAGAAATCTTTATCCACTGGTTTTCATTAAAATGATCTTTAATAACTGTTTTTACAAAAGTAGTCTTTAAAAGTAGTTTTCATAAAAGTTTAGTAAAATTCCAAATAAAAGTGGTATCGCATATTTCATAACCATCATTTTAAAATAAGTATTCCTCAAAACATTTCCATGATATAATTTAAAAAGGTTTTCACATTTAGTTACCAAAATCAAAATGAACCTTCGAAGCATCAAGTGACTCGAATACTAATATCCCAAGGTAACGAACGAATATCAAATAGATCATTATAGAGGCTCAAAGAAAAAGGGTCATATCGAACATCAAAGTCAAATCGAATCAAATAAACGAACCAAAGTGTAGGGGAACATAGCAATGGCTTAGGGAATCTTAAAACGAATCAAGATCAATGAGTCATGAGAAAGAAGACACCCTTACTTAAGAAGGGTAGAATATCTGTACCTTAACTGCCAACGAAACATAACATAAGGATAAGAAATCACTCCTCCTTCAGCGAATCTACACGAATTAATGATCGGCTTATTATTAATAACTTATTCAAATCAGAATTCTTATTTTAGTCGGCTTTCCATTTTTTGTAACTTTCCATTTATGACAGGTTTCCAAAATTAGTAAGTTTCCATTTTTAGAAAGTTTCCTTATTTAGTAAGTTTCCAAAAATAGCCATTTCCATAATTAGACAAATTCCACAAAGTAATCAGGTTAAGTCATTAAATTAGGATTATTATGGTCATAATGTATATTTTAGCAAGTTACCAAAGTTTAAGGTTATATATAACAAGTTTCCATATTTTAGGGTTTTAATTGTAAATATTCCAAAGTCAAAGGTTTAACATGAAAATATCTCAATTTACTCATTTAATACTGAAGTTATTCAGAATGACACTTTTAATCCCTTAAGTTTAGCAATTTACAATTTATACCCCTTTAGTTATTTAATTTACAAAATAAACCTTATAATTACATAAATCACAATTTAACCCTTACTATATTTTATATTTACACACCAAGTACTATATTTTACCAATTTAAAGAATATACCTCATATTTTAATATATGGTACGAATGATCCTTAAGTTTCAAAAATTTACAAAACAAGTCCCTTTAATTTCCAAAAATACAATTCGAATAATAATTTATCCATAATTACATATTAAGCGCTTAAATATCCAAAATTACTCATTACACCCTTTATATCATTATTTATATGAATCACCTTCAAGTTTCCAGAATTTACACTTTTAGTCCCTCTATTTTAATTAATTATAAATCGAACCACAATTTACCAATTAAACCCTTTTCGTTCAAATTTTACACATAGCACCCCCAACTTATATTTTATGAGACATGCCCCTGGTCCAAATTGACTTACAAAAATATCCCTCATGTTCTGATAATTACAAAACACACCCTTATAGTTTTACTTTCCAATCGGTATGCATTTTTAATTCACAAACCCTAACCCTAAATTACCAATCATGATCAATCATTAATGAAACCTTAAAAACACATTTATTAGACCAGGTTTAACATCAAAACTCAAACCCTAATCCATTCGATCCATGTTTTCTTGTTTTAACCCATTTTCTTTTTATGGCCGATTAGAACAAAAATTCACCAAGGTTGTTTTAAGTTTCGATTAATCCAATTATCATTTTTCCAGAATCATATAACATGTATAGGACCCAAATAAAATATATACATAGCCTAAAAAAATCGTATGAGTTATTTTAGGATTTTATTCACGTTTTGATACATATAATTACCACGATCGATCTTAACGTGCATGGTTCATGTTATCTATTTTATATGAGTTATATACGATGTAGAGAGTACTAGAAAAATACCAGAAATGTTTTAGAATGATCGGATCAAGAGTGAGAGTTTTGTACCTCTCGTTAGAACAAAACGACACCAAGAAACTCCTACGATCGACCCAGTATTTCCACGACCTCAAGGATATTTTTCCCACCTTCCTTAGACTCAGATGATCACCAAAAAAATAAACACCAGCCTCTAGAATTTCGTTTGGTGTTAGAGAGAGTTTTGGTGTGTTTTAGGGTTTCGAAAATGGTATATTATCTAAATAATGGAAAACGTGTATAAAGGGGAGGAGAGGGCATAAAGTTTCGGTCCTTAGGTGATTGTGATAAGGCCCAAACAGATTTTATCATATATTCTCTGTTTATTTGATGATTTTCTATTTATTACTTAATTTATAACCATTTAACATATAAACTTAAAATGTATAAGCCTAAGCATTTTCGGTCAAGGCAACATTTTTATGTGTGACATATATTTTGTGACATGTAAAATTATAAAATGTTCAAGCAAAATTATTTCACTTCATATGATGCTCATTACCAAAGGTTTGGGATTTATTTGATACTTTATGCACTTATTAATCAAATTTTAAAATTACAGGGCAATTTGGTCTTTTTTCATGTTTTAGATTTTTGGGTATTACACGTTTCCGCCCGTTTCCTTATGTTTTCTTACGTTTGCGTTCGTTTTTTATACTTTTTCGTCCGTTTTTATAAGTTTTCGCCCGTTTTCTTATGTTTTCGTCCGTTTTTATACGTTTTCGTCTGTTTTATACGTTTCCTTACGTTTTCGTCCGTTTTTATACGTTTTCGTCCATTTTTATGCGTTTCCTTATGTCTTCGTCCGTTTTTATACGTTTTCTTCCATTTTCTTACGTTTTTATACGTTTTTTTCATCCATTTTTATAAGTTTTCTCCTGTTTTCATAAGTTTCCGTCCGTTTTTATACGTTTTCGTCCTTAAGAAAACATATAAAAACGGACGAAAACGTAAAAAAAGGGCAAAAACGGGCGAAAACGTATAAAAACGGACGAAACGTAAGGAAACGGGCGAAAACGTATAAAACGGACAAAAACGTAAGGAAATAGGCGAAAACGTATAAAAGCGAACGAAAACGAAAGAAAACGGACAAAAACGTAAGAAAGTGGGCGAAAATGTATAAAAACGAACAAAAACGTAAGGAAACGGGCGAAAATGCATAAAAACAGGCGTAAATGTAAGAAAAGCGTAAGGAAAAAGGTGAAAACGTATAAAAACGGACGAAAACGTAAGAGAACTGGCGAAAACGTATAAAAACGGACGCAAACGTATAAAAACGAACAAAAACGTAAGAAAACGGGCGAAAACGTATAAAAGCGGACGAAAACGTAAGAAAACGGACGAAAACGTAAGAAAACGGGCGAAAACGTATGTAAACGTAAGAAAAGCGTAAGGAAACAAGCGAAAACGTATGAAAACGGATGAAAACGGAAAAAAACGTAAGAAAACGAGAAAAAATGTATAAAAACAGATGAAAACGTAAAAAAACGGGCAAAAAACGTATAAAAACGGTCGAAAACGTAAGGAAACAGGCGAAAACATAAGAAAACGTAAGAAAACGGGCGAAAATGTATAAAAACGGACGAAAATGTATAAAAACGGACGAAAACGTTAAATACTAACGATCGTTGGCAACAAGGACGAAAACGGCAAAATTTGACAACAATTTGGATGATTCGTGAGAGAAATTTGAAAAAAGGACCGAATGTGAATTTGTGTGCAAATCACAAGGACGTACCTTGTAAAAACTGAAAAAGGACCGAATTGCATTTTTGGTCCCTATGGAAAGAGGGGGTAGTTAAGTCATTTAACTTTGGTGAAGGACCAAACATGCAATGGAAACTTGAAAATGGGGACGTCTAGTGCACTTTCAAAGTTTTAGGGACCAAACCTGTAATTTGGCCATACCACAGGGACCAAAAATGCAATTAACTCTTTCTTTTACTTAAGTACGATGGATAGTTTAACTTAAGGCTTTCAACTATTAAACATTATACAAAGAGTAAATTGCAAAAATCGTCCTTGTGGTTTGGTCAAATTGCACGTTTGGTCCCTACTGTTCATTAAGTGCAAAAATGGTCCGGATTTGGCACTGTTTCATTCACTTTTGGTCCTTCGGCATTGCAAAAATCGTCCGTGTGGTTTGTCCAAATTGCACGTTTCGTCCTTGTGGTTCGGAGGACGAAGGACCAAAAGTGAATGAAACAGTGCCAAATCCGGACCATTTTTGCACTTAATGAACAGTAGGGACCAAACGTGCAATTTGACCAAACCACAAGGACGATTTTTGCAATTTACTCATTATACAAACAAACCCTTTACGTTCAAATTTGGTTCACAATCTAGCAGTTTAACTCAATTTATTGTTACTTGTTAAATTCAAGAACAAGATAAGATCTTCTAAACATCTAGTCAAAGATGGTTATATGTATACTTTTGATTAGACAAATATTCAAATTAGTGAACACATAACCAAGAAGAACCATCTTAGTTTTACTTGCAGCTAATTTGATAGATTTAAGAGTGTTAGAATAAAACTTTCTATAAAACCAACGTTTTCAAAGTTTGCCGTATTATGATTGTTAAAGCTACAGATTGACTAAAAAAATGCAACACATTATTGTGTTATATAAACATTTATTAACGAATAAAAGAACTATAACGTTGATTTCACCATTTCCTCTCCCGGTATAACCTTGAAGACTACAACTAAAGATTATTCTCATGGTTTATTGTTTTAAATCAAATGCTAAATGCAAAGCAAAAAAGAATTCACATTTTGCTCGTATCAAATTCATAAAAGGAATTGTAAATCAGATTGCAATAGTGAATATATAGTTAATTAGTTATTGTAATAAAATGTCCACTATCGACACCATCGTAAGGTTTTCATCCCAACAATATGATTCATTTGGTGATAGAGAAACAACTTTATCTTCTCCATCAAGAAACCTTCCAAAGATCCATCTTTAATGATATCAATACATTTTCTTACTATTGGATTGTAAGTAGATGTAGGAAAAAAATAATAATGGATAAAGAGGTTTAATTACCTATGTATTGCTTTATCCTCCCATCGTACCAATATCTAGATCTTTGCTAGTTTATAATTCATGTGTCGTTAAAAAAAACTGAAGTGCATAAATCAAGTGTCACCCAAATTTCAATAACCTAATTATCTTGGTGTTTAATCTATTGATTCATAAGATGGTTATTTTACTTATTTATAATGCTACTTAAACAATTTATGAAGCTAGAAAGTTTACAATACACAAAACGTATGACTAATGGTTCATTGCATGAGAAACATAGACTTTACATAAATGAAAAAAACTAAAAACCCTGTGAAATTCACAAATCGCTTGGTTAATCTTTGGAAAAAAAAGATAGATGATCATACAAATATTTAAGGAGCTATAAGTAGATGTGTGCAA